>JBBCBC010000003.1:12185891-12785891 GCA_037126765.1 Stenogyne calaminthoides
TAGGTGAATGTCAAGAATCATGCTATCAATAATTAAAGGATCATTTAGATCAACAGAAAAGTTGGGAGCACAATTGAAATAAATAGGTCCATTACAGACATTAGTTTGAATCATAGCAAGAACAGAAGTCTTGTATCTCTTGAGACGATTGTCTCTAAGTGCAAGATAAATTGGTGCATCTACACCAATATGAACAAGTGGTTTAACAGCAATTTGTATTAAACCAAAATGTAAATAACGATAACCTTTTTCAAGGTATCTCTTGATAGAAACTGAAGATAACAAAGGAATGCTTTGAAATTCTTCATTGATAGATTTTGTTTCTTCATGAGTCTTAATAGACCATGCAGTTTTGAAATCAAGTTTACCAATATGATACATAGTATCTATTGATTGTTCTGGAATACTCCAGTTAGCATAATTATCAGGGATAGTTATTTCCTTGGAACTAACTATACCAGAGGCATCCTTAGAGCTATTTTTAGAAAAAATAGATCTTAGCTTAGAAGCCATGAGTACTGCTTAATAAAACTATGAATTAATTGTAAGTTTGTTTCAACGGGAACACCACCGGGAACACCATCACCTTCGGCTTACCAATGGATTTAACGGTTTACCAACGTTAACCACAATCTTATAATTAAAACTTAGGATTATAAAGTAGTACAGACGATGTCTAAGAAAAGAATTTTCTTTTCTAAATATAATTTAAAGATGGCTCTGATACTAGATATGGACCAGGGTAATAAACATATGAGTATGTTTGAAATGCAGAGTAAAAACGTGCGGAAGTGAAATAAACACAGTGTAAAACTTGAAATAAATGAATGGAAAATACAGACTTAACTTGAAATACAGAATTGAAATACAAATCTTACTTTGAATGATAAATTCTATCTTAGGAAAGATCGGATGAGTACATTGTCGTAAGGACTTGAGTTTTTTGGCTAAAAAATCTGATGATGTTTTACAATGAATTAACAACCTATATATAGACTTTTCTTCTGATGAATTTCATTTGAATCTGAATTTCATTTGCTTTTGTAGATGGGTGCGGTGAAGTTGTCAAGACTTTTGTCGACCATAGCGATCACATAAAAAACTTTTGAATTTAGTGGTTGATTGAGCATCTTCTTTTTATCTTGTCGTCCACCGAAAGTAAAAGGAAGGGGACCCATGATCATGACACTAAAGGTAAATGAACCAATTTTAATAAAATAAATACTGATTAGATGAATACACGCTTCACCGAGAAGCTTCTGATTCATATAATGCAGATTTGAAGTACCTGGAAAAAGATAAATTAACAGAGAAATTTTTTTCATTTTTCTTTTTAATAGCCTTTCTCATTTTTTCGGCTTTTTTGAATTTTTCTTTTTTCTTTTTGCCACCTTTAATTTTTTCGGCTTTTTTGAATTTTTCTTTTTTCTTTTGCAATTGTTTATTATTCTTTTGCAATTGCATTTTACTTTTCTTTTTATTTGAAATGCAAGGTAGTCAGAAATCATATGGGTCCTGGGCACATGGACCACCAAAGGCATCAGTACTTGAATGATCAGAAACATCTTCCTCAGTGGAAGAATTTCTTTTACTTTTGATGAATTGCAAGTAATCTTTGGCCATCTCTGGATTATCTTCCAAAAGTTGGAACATCTTGATCTGTTTTTGAGAAAGAGGAGGAGCATCATCTTCAAAGGTTTTAACCTCTTTAGACTTCTTCTTCTTTTTTGAACTGGTAGAGCTGGCTGTTTGTTGAACTGATTTTGAAGGATGTTCCCACTTAGGTTTTTCACCTGTGGTGAGGAACTTTTGTACAACAGATGGATTGCAGTATTTTGTAGAATAACCTTGCCACCATTTAACCTTAAATTCTCTAACAATAGAGATAGGAAATGGTTTGGGGAAATGCTGAGATAAGGAAAAACTCCAACAAAGAATCCAAGGGACCTTGAATTCGGCGAAGAATTGAATTATTTTTCTATATTGCTCTCCTGGAGCCTTTTGACAGTAGCAATTGAGTGCTTCTTGGACGACTGGCAAGATGACCGGGAAAGGTCCAAATTGAACCCACCATTCCAAAAACCAAATTGGGAAAATGGTTTTAGGAAAATCGGCATGAAAGGTGAAAAACCATGAGTGATCAAATGGTCTAAAATAAAACATTTTAAACCATGCCATTTTGTAATCAGGATAAGAAAATCCTTGAGTAGAAAACGATTTTGAAAAGCATTTTTCAGGATAGGCGGAAGTCCAATCCTCAGATCTCATGATATTTTTAATAACACATTTTGAAAAAGAGATCCTATCAGGGTTTTTAGGATCCATAGTATGAATGATCTCGACAGAATTAGTGTCGATAAGTATGAATTCATAGAATCTTTGAGTCTTGAAGAGATTGTCAGAATACCATTGACAACCGGATGGGATATATCTTGAGATAATATCCTTGAGTGCATTGAAATCTGGAGGATTTATGAATTTAATCAGAGTAATATGCTCTGAATTGGGCTTAGTAAAATAAGACTGTTTTGGATTATTGAGTTTGGTAAAGTTAGAACCAGAAGGTCCTGTTTTAACTGGAGTAGAAGGGGCAGGGGCCCGAAGAACATTTGAATAAGGCAATGAAGGAAAATCAGAGATAGCTTGAAATTGATTGGGATTAGTGAGTGCCTGTGATGAATAATGTTCAGGAGTTTGCATTCTCGGACGGCTCATCTTTCTGAAGAAATTCTCTCGTCAGAAAATCAGGTAATGAATTGTTTTCACCCTTAATATATTCAATGTCAAAATCGAAACTAGAAAGGATGGCTTGCCATCGTGCAAAAATTTGTTTTGACACAATATTCTTAACATCTTTTTGTAAAACTTCTTTTGCAGATTTACAATCTATTCTTAAAAGAAATTTTTTGTTGAATATATCATCTTGAAATTTGGAAATACAAAGAACAATAGAAAGAATTTCCTTTTTAATGGTAGAGTAATTCTTTTGAGGACCAGTCCAAATACCGGAATGAAAACGAACAAGTTGTTCTTTTGATTTTGGCAAAGATGATGCATGAGATGCAATTCTTTGTTTAAGAATTCCTCCATATCCTATATCTGAAGCGTCGGTTTCAATTATCATGAAAGCATCAGGTTTAGGGATACCTAGGCAAGGAAGAGACTTAATCTTTTGTTTAATACTTATGATAATATTAGTATGAGTGGAATTCCAAGCAGGAGGATCCTTTTGAAGTCTTTGGAAAAAGAGGTTTGCAAATAATTCTAAGATTGGGAAAGAAATCAGAGATGTAATTAAGACATCCAAGAAATCTTTGTAATTGATTCTTATCTTTGATTTCATTAGGAAATTTATTCGCAAATTCAATTGCTCTAGCAATAGGCTTAATAGTGCCTTTATGAATATCATGACCAAGGAATCTAATTTTGGTTTGAAACAATTTGATTTTGGGGGCTGAGATGGCTAACCCATTTTTCTTAACAATTTGGATGAAGGTGTTAAGATGTTTGAAATGTTGATCAATGTTTTGAGAAAATACCAAAACATCATCAATGTAAACAATAGTGAAATCAGAATAGACATTAAAAATGTCATTCATGATATTTTGGAATTCAGAGGGTGCATTCTTAAGACCGAAGGGCATAACATTCCATTCGTAATGACCAAATGGTACTGTGAATGCAGTCTTATATTTATCTTCTTCTTTAATTTGTATCTGCCAAAAGCCAGATTTAAGATCAAATTTTGAGAAGACTCTAGCCTTGTGAAGGCGATTGATAAGGTCTCTTTTGTTAGGAATTGGATATCTGATCCATTCCAAAACTTCATTGAGAGGCTTGTAATTGATAACAAGTCTAGGAACTCCTCGTTCCTTTTGACAGTTGTTGACATAGAATCCGCTTACGGCTCAAGGAGACTTGGATGGTCTAATGAGCTTCTTACTAAGAAGAGAGTCAATCTCAACTTTGCAAGTGTTCATGAGATCATGATTCATTTGAATAGGTCGAGCCTTAGTGGGGATCGATTTTTCATTGAATTTGGGAATGTAAGGAAGAAAAACCTCGTGTTTCTTTCTTTCCCAGAAAGCATGAGGAAGATCTGAACATATTTCAGTCTTCATTCTTTCTTCAATTTCTTGAATTTTAATTTGAATATTAGAATTCTTAAGATCTTCTTCAATCTTAAGGTATGGTATTTCTCTTCTGAGAGATTTAATTTGAAGTTCTTTGTTTTGGATTAAATTAATCGTGGGAAGATCATATTATTTTTGAAGCAAAGATTTCTCTTTGTTTGATAGATAGAATAACAAAATCAAAGGTAATATGTTTACCCATGATATTTGTTGAGATTACATTACCATTAACTATATATGTTTAAAAAATCGGGTCCGACCGCCGGTCGACCGGAACTATCATCAAAAGCGCCCAATAGAGGTGTATAGAACCTCTATTGACCGATAATACCTCAAAATGGAAAAACCGTTCAAAAACCTAAATTGGCGGGAAGGTGAACCCACGGTTTTCAAGGTTTTCAACAAAACCGAAAAAAAAAAAAAAAAAAAAAAAAAGGCGGAGACCTTGGTGGCGGCAACCAACCGGGACGGCGGGAAGGCAATTTGCCAATGAGTCGCTCGGCATCTGAGAGAGGTGTAGCGGTGGGCGGGTGCGATTTTTCAACGGCACGACGGTGGCGAGGGAGATGGTCGCGGCGGCACGCGGCAATGGTGGTATGGTCTTGATGGTGGTGGCAGAGCAGAGCGGGTGGCGTGAGAGGTTGTCGGTGGTGGATGGCTTGGCGGGCGGCAGCGCCATTGAAGAAATGTAAGAAGAAACTGGAGATGGAGAAGTGGAAAATGATGAAAAGGAAGGAGATAAGATTAGGTTTTTTAACCTATTTTTTTTTTTTTTGACCCATTTTTATTTTGACCCAGACCCATTTATCATTTTTTTTGGGCTTTGCTTTTCATTTTTCATTTATAAAATACAATTAATATGTATTTTTTTTAAAAAGAAATTAAGTGTGCTCTAAATTTTAAAATGTTATTTTAGAAGGTTTCTAAAAAATTAAATTTAATGAATTCAAGTGTAATTATAATATCATCTCTTCTGTCAAAAAATAAAAATAAAAATTATAATATCATCTCAATACTATTTTAGTATTGATCTCTGAAATTTTAAATATCAAGTAATTAAATATCAAAAAATAAAAATAAAAATTAATACTTGTGACTTTTGTATTGTTGATGACATTTCTATTATGTTTGAAATTGAAATTTGAAAGTTGGAACTATTTATGTTAATGGACATTTCTATTATGTTTAGAAATTTAAGTTTGAACTTTGAAGTTTGAAGTGAGTTTAGATACTTTATATTCACTTATCATACTCTATATTTTGAATTTTAAAAAAAATTATGCATATTATATATATATAATATTTATTATGACGTCATACCGGCTCAATCCGGCTCAATCCGGTCCGACCGGTCTGACCCCGGTCCAACCTTTTTTTGGGGTCGTCCGGCTCAACTTCCGGTTCCGGTTTTTAAAACATATCCATTAACGCTGAAAGGGTAGATGGTAGTTAAAAAAGGAGTACCAAGAATTACTTCAAGGTTCAAATTTTTGACAAGGATGAATGGGGTTTTGAAACAATAACCTCCACTCCAAATATGAGCATTAGATAATTTATATCTAATATTAAGGGGAGTAGCATTGGCTGCTACGAGTTTTTCATTAGTTTTTTAATAGTATTTGGTAGGAATTAATCCTTCTTTGATACAATTTTGATCTGCTCCACTGTCTATAAGACATGATACAGATATTTTGAAATCGTCAATCACTAAAGTGATGATGGAATACCATTTTTGATAAGAAATGTGCTCAATAGATTGAATTTTATCAGGAGGATTTTCTTGATTAATAACAATCTCTTCAGTAGGAATAATTGGATCATTTGATTTTGAGGACTCAGGAATATTATGTTTTAATTTTTCAAGAGTCATTCTAGTTTCAATTTCTAAATCTTTTGTATGTAAAATATTAATTTCTTTGTGTAAATTATTAACTTCTTGTTTAAGAATATTAATTTCTCTTTTAAGATCATTAGTAGTACCATAGTTATTAATAGAAGAAGGAACCTTTTCTAAGAGTTTAGAAATACTAAAGGGTTTAATCCCCTGAAGTAATTTATTTTTCTTAGGATTTTCTTCCTTAATAACTAAGTCTCTTAACCTTAAGAGATATTTCTTGCGATCTTCAGAGTCAGGAACTTTCTCTATGAGGTCAAAGAGAAATTCTTGTTCATTCTTATTTTTAGTAATAACATTAAGAGAAAAATGACAAAAACCTTATAAAAAGAAATTCAAAAAATTTGAAAAATATCAACCCACTTGTTATAAGTGTCAAAAGAAAGGCCATAAGGCTGATTCTTGTCCACTCAAAAAGAAGATCGATGAAATCATCTATGACGACGAAAAATTAAAAAATAAAATTTCCTCTTTAGTCATTTCTGAAGAAATTCCTCCTAAAGAAGAAAGTGAAACACCATCTGAGAATGATGGTAATGATCTTGCTCAAATATTCAATACTTCTTCGGATGAAGAAAGCGATGAAGACTGTTCTACTATAAGTGATATCACTAATGGATGTCCTCTCTCGGAAACTCATCCAAAGGTATTAGTTGACTTTTGTAATTTGTATCACAAATGGTAGATGGTCAGTAAGTACATCCAAAGTTATTAGTTGACTATTATAATCGGTATCACTATTGGAATGTCATCTCACGTAATCACATCCAAAAGTATCAGTTGACTATTGTAATCGGTATCACTAGTGAAAGATGGTCTCTCTCGTAAACACATGAAAAGGTATTAGTTGACTATTGTAATCGGTATCACTAATTGTATATGGTCTCTCGTAAAAACATTTAAAGGTATTAGTTGACTATTGTAATCGGTATGACTAATGGAATGTTGTCTCTCGTAAACACAACCAAAGGTATTAGTTGAGTATTGTAATCGGTATCACAAATTGAATGTCGTATCTCGTAAACATATCCTAAGGTTTTAGTTGACTATTTTAATTGGTATCACTAATGGCAGGTCGTTTCTCGTAAACACATCCAAAGATATTAGTGACTATTGTAATTGGTATCACTAATGGAATGTCGTCTCTCGTAAATACATCCAAAGTTATTAGTTGACTATTGTAATCGGTATTACTAATGGAATGTCGTCGCTCGTAAACACATCCAAAGTTATTAGTTGAATATTATAATCGGTATCACTAATGGAATGTCGTCTCTCGTAATCACATCCAAAGGTATTAGTTGACTATTGTAGTTGGTATCACTAATAGTAGATGGTCTCTCATAAACACATCAAAAGATATTAGTTGACTATTGTAATCGGTATCACTAATGCAAAGTCGTCTCTCGAAAACACAACCAAAGGTATTCATTGACTATTTTAATCGGTATCACTAGTGATAGATGGTCTCTCGTAAACATATCCAACGGTATTAGTCGACTATTTTAATCGATATCACTAATGGTAGGTGGTCTCTCGTTAACACATCTAAAGGTATTAGTTGACTATTGTAATTGGTATCACTAATGAAATGTCATCTCTCGTAAACTCATCCAAAGTTATTAGTTGACTATTGTAATCGTTATCAGTAATGGAATGTCATCTCTCGTAAACACATCCAAAGTTATTAGTTGGCTATTATAATAGGTATCACTAATGGAATGTCGTCTTTCGTAATCACATCCAAAGGTATTAGTTGACTATTATAATCGGTATCACTAGTGATAGATGGTCTCTCGTAAACACATACAAAGGTATTAGTTGACTATTGTAATCGATATCACTAATGGAATGTCGTCTCTCTTAAACACAACCAAAGATATTAGTTGACTATTGGAATCAGTATCACTAATGGAATGTCATCTCTCGTAAACACATCCAAAGGTATTAGTTGACTATTGTAATTGGTATCACTAATCGAATATCGTCTCTCGTAAACACATCCAAAGGTGTTCGTTGACTATTGTAATCGGTATCACTAGTGATAAATGGTCTCTCGTAAACACATCCAAAGGTATTAGTTGACAATTGTAATCACTATCACTAATGGTAGATGGTCTCTCGATAACACATCCATAGGTATTAGTTGACGAATGTCGTCTCTCGTAAACACAATCAAAGGTATTCGTTGACTATTGTAATCGGTATCACTAATGGAATGTCGTCTCTCGTAAACACATCCAAAGGTATTAGTTGACTATTGTAATTGTTATCACTAATGGTAGATGGTCTCTCATAAACACATCCAAAGATATTAATTCACTATTGTAATTGGTACCACAAATGGTAGACGTTCTCTCATAAACACATCCAAATGTATTAGTCGACTATTGTAATCGGTATCACTAATGGAATGTCCTCTCTCGGAAACACATCCAAAGGTATTAGTTGACTGTTCTAATTTGTATCACAAATGGTAAATGGTCTCTCATAAATAAATACAAAGTTATTAGTTGACTATTATAATCGGTATTACTAATGGAATGTCATCTCTCTTTAATCACATCCAAAGGTATTAGTTGACTATTGTAATTGGTATCACTAATAGTAGATAGTCTTCCGTAAACACATCAAAAGATATTAGTTGATTATTGTAATTGGTATTACAAATGGTAGATGGTCCTCGTAAACACATCTAAAGGTATTAGTTGAATATTGTAATCGATATCACTAATGGAATGTCGTTTCTTGAAAACACATCCAAAGGTATTAGTTGACTATTGTTATTGGTGTCACTAGTGATAAATGGTCTCTCGTAAACACATCCAAAGGTATTAGTTGACTATTGTAAATGGTATCACTAATGGAAGATGGTCTCTCGTAAACACATCAAAGGTATTAGTTGAGTATTGTAATCGGTATCACTAATGTAATGTCGTCTCTCGTAAACACAACCAAAGGTATTAGTTGACTATTGTAATCGGTATCACTAATGGAATGTTATCTCTCGTAAACACATCCAAAAGTATTAGTTGACTATTATAATCGGTATCACTAATGGAATTTTGTCTCTCGAAAACACATCCAAAGGTATTAGTTGACTATTGTAATCGGTATCACTAGTGATAGATGGTCTCTCGTAAACTCATCCAAATGTATTAGTTGACTATTGTAATCGGTATCTTTAATGGAAGATGGTCTCTCGTTAATACATCCATATGTATTAGTTGACTATTGTAATCGGTATCACTAATGGAATGACGTCTCTCGTAAACACAACCAAAGGTATTAGTTGACTATTGTAATCGGTATTACTAATGGAATATCTTATCTCGTAAACACATCCAAAGTTATTAGTAGGCTATTATAATAGGTATCACTAATGGAATGTCGTCTCTCGTAATCACATCCAAAGGTATTAGTTGACTATTATAATCGGTATCACTAGTGATAGATGGTCTCTCGTAAACACATATAAAGGTATTAGTTGACTATTGTAATCGATATCACTAATGGAATGTCGTCTCTCTTAAACACAACCAAAGATATTAGTTGACTATTGGAATCAGTATCACTAATGGAATGTCATCTCTCGTAAACACATCCAAAGGTATTAGTTGACTATTGTAATTGGTATCACTAATCGAATATCGTCTCTCGTAAACACATCCAAAGGTGTTAGTTGACTATTGTAATCGGTATCACTAGTGATAGATGGTCTCTCGTAAACACATCCAAAGGTATTAGTTGATAATTGTTATCGGTATCACTAACGGTAGGTGGTCTCTCGTTAACACATCTAACGGTATTAGTTGACTATTGTAATCGGTATTACTACTGTAATAACGTCTCCCGAAAACAAATCAAAAAGTATTTGTTGACTATTGTAATCGGTATCACTAATGGAATGTTGTCTCTCGAAAACACATCCAAAGGTATTAGCTGGCTATTGTAATCGGTATCACTAGTGATAGATGGTCTCTCTTAAACACATCCAAATGTATTAATTGACTATTGTAATCGGTATCACTAATGGTAGATGGTCTCTCCTTAACACATCCATATATATTAGTTGACTATTATAATCGGAATCACTAATGGAATGTCGTCTCTCGTACACACAATCAAAGGTATTAGTTGACTATTGTAATAAGTATTACTAATGGAATATCGTCTCTCGTAAACACATCCAAAGGTATTAGTTTACGATTGTAATCGGTATATCTAATTGAATGTCGTCTCTCGTAAACACATTTAAAGGTATTAGTTGACTATTGTAATCGGTATCACTAATGGAATATCATCTCTCGTAAACACATCCAAAGTTATTAGTTGACTATAATATTCAGTTTCACTAATGGAATGTCGTCTCTCGTAATCACATCCAAAGGTATTAGCTAACTATTGTAATTGGTATCACTAATTGTAGATGGTCACTCGTAAACACATCTAAAGATATTAGTTGACTATTGTAATTGGTATTACTAACGGTAGATGGTCCTCGTAAACAAATCCAAAGGTATTAGTTGACTATTATAATCAGTATCACTAATGGAATGTCGTCTCTCGAAAACACAACCAAAGGTATTAGTTGACTATTGTAATCGATATAACTAACGGTAGATGGTCTCTCGTAAACACAACCAAAGGTATTAGTTGACTATTGTAATCGGTATAACTAATGGAATGTCGTCTCTCGTAAACACATCCAAAGTTATTAGTTGACTATTGTAATCGATATAACTAATTGAATGGTCTCTCGTAAACATATCCAAAGGTATTATTTGACTATTTTAATTGGTATCACTAATGGTAGGTCGTTTCTCGTAAACACATCCAAAGGTATTAGTGACTATTGTAATCGGTATCACTAATGGAATGTCGTCTCTCGTAAATACATCCAAAGTTATTAGTTGACTATTGTAATGGGTATTACTAATAGAATTTCGTCGCTCGTAAACACATCCAAAGTTAATAGTTGACTATTAAAATTGGTATCACTAATGGAATGTCCTCTCTCGTAATCATATCCAAAGGTATTAGTTGACTATTGTAATTGGTATCACTAATAGTAGATGGTCTCTCGAAAACAAATCAAAAGGTTAATGATCACTAATAGTTGATGGTCTAGTAGATGGTCTCTCGTAATTGGAATATCGTCTCTCGTAAACTCATCCAAAGGTATTAGATGACTATTGTAATCGGTATCACTAATGGAATGTCGTCTCTCGTAAACACATCCAAAGGTATTAGTTGACTATTATAATCGGTGTCACTAATGGAATGTCTTCTCTCGTAAACACATCCAAAGGTATTAGTTGACTATTGTAACTTTAAGAAAAGAAATTTCTTTTCTTAGATACTGTTGTACTAATTTAATTTCATAAGAATTAATTATTATCTGGTGGAAGGCGTTGGTAAGCCGTTAAATCCGTTGGTAAGCCGTTGTGTTGGTGTTCCCGGTGGTGTTCCCGTTGTATCCAGATCATAATGAAGTCTTATTAAATTTAATCAGTATTAATGGCATCTAAATTTAGAAGTCTATTTTCAAGAAGTAATAATATGGATACTTCTGGTATCGTTCAGTCAAAGGAAATCCATATGACTGATAATTATTCAAATTGGAGTATTCCTAATACTGCTATCGATACTTTGTATCAAATAGGTAGTTTTGATTTTAAGACTGCTAGATCTATAAAAATTCATGAAGAAACTGTTTCTGTAGATGAAGAGTTTCATTCGTATTCATTAATGTCTAATGTTTCTATTAGAAAATACCTTGAAAAAGGTTATAGATATATTCATTTTGGTCTTATTCAAGTTGCTATCAAACCTCTAGTTCATATAGGTGTTGATGCTCCGGTTTATCTAGCTTTGCGTGATAACCGATTAAAAAGATACAAAACTTCTCTATTATCAATGATTCAAACTAATATCTGTAATGGACCAATTTATTTTAATTGTAGTCCTAACTACTCTGTAGATCTTACAGATCCTCTTATTAATGATGCTCTTATTCTTGATATGCATATTCAAGGAGATGAATTTAAACATCTCTGTAAAAACTTTGCTATCATTTACCGAATTCATTTTAGGGTTATGTCTTCTCAGCTTAATCCCAAATTCATTCTTAATCCAACTTTAAAAGATGAAACCGTCTTATTACAAATTGATGCAGATAACTCTGCCATATTTGTACCTAAAAGACTTAAATGGAATGAAATAACCATTCCAAAAGAATTCCAAATTTCTAATCCTCAAATTCCGAGACGAATTGAAAAGAGAGAAATCTCTGAAATTGAAGAAGACTCGGAAGGAAGAGTTTTACTTCGATTCAATTCTTTACGTCTTAAAGAAAGACCGAAGATTAATATTCAAGAAATCAAATCTAGAAGTTCCTTTTCTGAGGCTTCGACATCCAGACCAAACTTTTACAAATCTAACATAAATGTTGATTTTCAAAGCCCCCTTCCAAGCACCGCTTATGAAACTATTGTTGAATCCTCATTAGGGTCACCAACAGCTTCTCAAATGGAAGGTGAAATCAATATGATTTCTTATCAAGATTTCTCCATCAACTTTGAACATCTCGAAAGAGAATTCAATGATCCTGATGAGAAAGAAAGAAGAGAATGGTTCATAAAACTTGAACAATCTGTCAGAGACAGACTTCAAGAAGAATGGATCAAAGATCTTAATCTCAAATACCGTTCTCAAATCCCTATGCTTGACTGGTTCAAAGCATATTGTCGCCTTGATGACATTCCTAATGTTTATGAACTTGATCAAATCAATGTTCAGACTTCGTTATACAAAAAGTGGAACCTTGTTTCAGGAACCACTATAACTTCGGTTCACCCGCCTATGGCAAGTATCAAAATATCTGTTCCCGAAGGAGAAATAATTGCAACTCCTTTCAAAACAGGAAAGAAGGGTACTGAACCTCCAAATATGGAAGATATCAGGAAACTTCACGAACAAAACAATTATTCAAATCAAATACTTCAAACTATCGCCAATCAAGTTGATCATATTAATAATAAGATTGACAACAAAACCACTCCCTCCAAATTTCCCATTGATTCTAGTGCTCCTCATTTCGCTCCGAGAAGCCTACCAAGCAACTTAGAACAGAGAATCAAATTCTCTAATTCTAATCTTCTTAGTAGAATCACTAATATGGTTAATAATGAAGCGAGTACCTCAGAAGACAAAAGTCTAAATTGTCTTGATAAAGACAAAAACGAAAAATTAGAAAGTTCAGATTCTGAAATTGATAATGTAAATCGTATCAAATTCGGTTCTGAAAGAAAAAATTACTATCGTAGACCTACTCCTCCGGACATACAGTTCGAAGAAAGGTCTCAATTCAAAAATACCAACTTTGATGGAAATTCCATTCACGAATGGAACATTGATGGTAAATCCGAGTATGAAATACTCAATACTCTCCAAGAAATGGGAATAGCCAGAATGGCTTATACTGTCCAAAGCATTGCTGAGAACACTATTGTTGGTCTGATTGTCTCTGGATTTACAGGACAATTAAAAAATTGGTGGGATAACTCCCTCAATTATAATGACAAACAATCAATTCTAAATCATACCATTGTTCTTGAACAAGAAAATGGAATCTTTATTGAGAAATCGGATCGCTTGATTTTCTCATTATTACTATAGCCATGTACTTTCATTGGGAAATCCCAAGGAAGAACTTGACTCCACTCAAATTGTTCTATCCAGTCTTAGATGTCCTACACTATCTGATTACAGATGGTATAAGGATGTTTTCCTTACTCATGTTCTCAAAAGAGCAGATTGTAATGCATCTTTCTGGAAAGAAAGATTCATTGCAGGACTCCCCAAACTCTTTGGTGAAAGAATTCATCAAAGACTCAAAGATACTACTGGCTTTAATGTTATTAATTTCGATGAAATAACCTATGGCCAATTATTTGCTTTTGTTAAGAAAGAAGGTTTAAACCTTTGTTCTGAATTGAATATTCAATCAAAATATGGAAATGAAAAATCTAAATTCAAAAAGGAAGTTGGTTCATTCTGTGAAGCATTCGGATTGCAAAAAATTATTGCACCTTCTTCAAAACACAAAAAGAAGATTAAAAAATTTTCTAAAAATCCCAAATATAAAAAATATTTTAAAAGAAATTCTTCTCCAGAAGAAAAGCAAAAACCTTATAAAAGGAAATTCAAAAAATTTGAAAAATATCAACCCACTTGTTACAAGTGTCAAAAGAAAGGTCATAAGGCTGATTCTTGTCCTCTTAAAAAGAAGATTGATGAAATCTTCTATGACGATGAAGAATTAAAAAATAAAATTTCTTCTTTACTTATTTCTGAAGAAATTCCTCCTAAGGAAGACAGTGAACCCTCATCTGAGAATGATGGTGATGATCTTGCTCAAATATTCAATACTTCTTCTGACGAAGAAAGCAATGAAGACTGTGTTAATGGTCTTTGTCATTTTTCTCTTAATGTTATAACTAAGAAAGATAATGAGAAAGAACTTCTCTTTGACCTCATTGAGAAAGTTCCTAACATTGAAGATCGCCAGAAATATCTCTTAAGGTTAAGAGACTTAGTAATTAAAGAAGAAAACCCTTTAGTATTTCTAAACTCTTAGAGAAGGTTCCTTCTTCTTCTATTAATAATCTACACAAAGAAATTAATAATTTACATACAAAAGATTTGGAAATTGAAACAAAAATGACTCTTGAAAAATTAAAACAAGATATTCCTAAGTCCTCCAAATCAAATGATCCAATTATTCCTACAGAAGAGATTGTAATAAATCAAGAGAATTCTCCTGATAAAATTCAATCTATTGAACACATTTCTTATCAAAAATGGTATTCCATCATCACCCTAGTGATTGATGATTTCAAAATATCTGTATCATGTCTTATTGATAGCGGAGCAGATCAAAATTGTATCAAAGAAGGATTAATTCCTACCAAATATTATGAAAAGACTAATGAAAGACTTGTAGCTGCAAATGCTACTCCTCTTAACATTAAATACAAATTATCTAAAGCTCATATTTGTAATGGTGGTTATTGTTTCAAAACCCCATTTATCCTAGTTAAAAACCTAAACCTTGAAGTAATTCTTGGTACTCCTTTCCTAACCACCATTTACCCTTTCAGCGTTAATGGTAATGGGATCTCGACAAATATCATGGGTAAAAATATTACTTTTGATTTTGTTACTCCTATCAAACAAAGAGAGATCTCTTTTCTTCAAAATAATATGATCTTCCCACAGATTAATTTGATTCAAAATAAAGAACTTCAAATTAAATCACTTCAGGAAGAAATTCCATATCTTAAGATCGAAGAAGATCTTAAAAATACTAATATTCAAACTAAAATTCAAGAACTTGAAGAAAGAATGAAAACTGAAATCTGTTCAGATCTTCCTCATGCTTTCTGGGAAAGAAAGAGACACGAAGTCTCTCTTCCTTACATTCCCAAATTCAATGAAAAATCGATCCCTACTAAGGCTCGACCTATTCAAATGAATCATGATCTCATGAACACTTGCAAAGTTGAGATTGACTCTCTGCTTAGTAAGAAGCTCATTAGACCTTCCAAATCTCCTTGGAGTTGTGCGGCATTCTATGTCAATAACCAAGCTGAACAGGAACGAGGAGTTCCTAGACTGGTTATCAATTACAAGCCTCTCAATGAAGGTTTGGAATGGATCAGATATCCAATTCCTAACAAGAGAGATCTTATCAATCGCCTTCACTAGGCTAGAGTCTTCTCAAAATTTGATCTCAAATCTGGCTTTTGGCAGATACAAATCAAAGAAGAAGACAAGTATAAAACTGCATTCACAGTACCATTTGGTCATTACGAATGGAATGTTATGCCCTTCGGGCTAAAGAATGCACCTTCTGAATTCCAAAATATCATGAATGACATTTTCAATGTCTATTCTGATTTTACCATTGTTTACATTGATCAACATTTCAAACACCTTAACACTTTCATCCAAATTGTTAAGAAAAATGGGTTAGCCATCTCGGCTCCCAAAATAAAATTATTTCAAACTAAGATTCGATTCTTAGATCATGACATTGTCAAAGGAACTATTAAACCTATCACTAGGGCAATAGAATTCGCTGACAAATTTCCTGACATTATCAAAGATAAAACCCAATTACAAAGATTCTTGGGATGTCTTAACTATATTGCAGATTTATTTCCTAAGTTAAGAGTAATGTGTAAACTCTTATTTCAAAGACTTAAGAAAGATCCTCTTCCATGGACTGACAAACATACAGCTATTGTCAGAAATATCAAATCTCAGGTTAAATCACTACCATGTCTAGGTATTCCTAAACTTGATAATTTCATGATTATTGAAACCGATGCATCAGATATCGGTTACGGGGGGATATTGAAGCAGGTAAATCTAACCATATCTGCTGCATCTCCTAAAGAACAATTAGTCAGATATCATTCTGGTGTTTGGCTTGGTCCACAACAGAATTATTCTACTATCAAAAAAGAAATACTTTCCATAGTGTTATGTATTTCTAAATTTCAAGATGATATTTTTAATAAAAAGTTTCTCCTTAGAATTGATTGCAAATCAGCTAAAGAGATACTTCAAAAGGATGTTAAAAATATTATTTCAAAACAAATCTTTGCTAGATGGCAAGCTATCTTATCTAGCTTTGATTTTGATATCGAGTATATCAAAGGCGAGAATAATTGCCTACCTGATTTCCTTACTCGAGAATTTTTACAAAATGCAGGTCATGTATCGTCCTAGTAGACCTAGGATGCAGACCCCGAATATTACTCAAATGAGGCTCCTGCCTCAAATCAATTTCAGGTATTGGGACAATTCCCATCATCTTCCTACTCAAAGGTTGCTCAGCTCCCGGCTCCTCATACTCCAGTTAAAGGAGACACATCTTCAAAGGTAAAGAAAGGTGAGTACTTTACCAAACCTGATATTCATTGTATTACTCCAACTAGATTTTCTGAAAAACAAAATCTAGAAACTCTTAAAAGTACTATGAATACTCATTTCCCAAATGGTATTCATTGGAACTATGAAGACTCTAGAAAGACACAGAAATTTTATGAGTTTATTCTAATAGACTCTAAATCTGTTGACATTATTCATTCTATGGATCCAAATGATTCATCTCGCATTGCCTACTCGAAATGCATTATTAAGAAAGTAGCCAGTTCAACTGAATGGCCTACTAATACTTATGAAAAACTCTTTTCAAAATCCTTCACACCCAAAGGATACACTTATTCTGATTATAAGTTGGCCTGGTTTAGAGCCTTCTTATTCAGGTCATTTGACCATTCATGGTTCTTCTCATTCGAAGACAAATTTGCCAAGTTACCATTTCCCATATGGTTTCTTGACTGGTGGACTGATTTTGGTCCACTTGACATCATTCTTCCATCCGAAGTCCAACAAGCTTTGTTGTACTTTATTCAAAAGGCTCCCGGTGACCCTTGCCGAAAAGAAATCAATTTCTTTGCCGAATTCCGGGTTCCATGGATTCTTTGCTGGAACTATTCATTCCGACAAGTTAGAATCAAACCCTATCCTATCTCTATCATTAGAGAATTCAAAATCAAATGGTAGTCTGGTTTTTCCATCAAGTACTGCACTTCTGGTGTAGTTCAGAAATTCCTAGCAACCGGAGAAAAGCCCTCTTGGGCCAAAGACAACAAGAACAAGATGAAGCTTACCAAGGCTTCTACCAAGAAACCAATTGAAGAATCCTCTAAAGGATCTACAAAGACTGATGGACTCTCTGACCATGAGATCAAAGTGTTCAATCTGATCGAGAATGAGAAGGATCTTGAGATCATCAGTTCCTACCTCAAATATCTCCACCATAAAAAGAAGACTTCCTCGAGTCAAGAACAAGAACAAACCTCTTGTGAATCAAGTTCAGAAGAACATGGTTATGACCCTTTTGGGGGACCATGTGGGCAAGACCCTTTTGATTTCTGACTACCTTTGGTAAATAGTCAGATTACTCATAAATTATTAAAAAGAAATGCTGAAGAAAAAAGAAAATTGGCACTACAAAAAGAGAAGCCAAAGAAAAATAATCAGCAATTAATAGCCGAAGAAAAAAGAAAATTGGCACTACAAAAAGAGAAGCCAAAGAAAAATAATGAAATTAATTAATAGTAAAAAGAAGAAAAAGAAAATTGGCACTACAAAAAGAGAAGCCAAAGAAAAATAAAAATCGGCATGCCAAAGAAAAAAGAATATTGGCATTAAAAAGAAAAGCCAAATTAAAAAATGAATTGGCAATTAAAAGAAAAAGAAATAAAAAGAAATTTTCAAAACTTTTATCTCAGTCAAGAGAGTTTAAAAATATTGATCCGGAAGCTTCTCGGTGAAGCGAGTGATCATTTCTTTATTCAAAATGGCCGACAAAAGCATTCATCATCCAGCTGTCATCCATTATCCAGAAAGATGCCCGACAAAGCATCGTGACACCCTCTTTATTCAAGATGCCCGACAAATGTATCGTGATACAGGTGGCATCCATTATCGATTGACAATGACATTTCATCCACCAAATGAAATGAAAATTCAAATGCACATTCAAATTCAGACTTCAGTTCGTCTATATAAGAAGAAGTTGAAGACAGAAGTAAGGCATCGGTTTTTTTAGAAGAAAAATACTCTCTATAAACCTTTCCTTTACCATCTTAGCAAATTCCCTTGTAATTTATTACGTTTGTAATTCATTACACTTATCATTCATACTGGAGGTGTATCTACATGATCCACTGATTGTACCTATATAAAGTAAGAAAGTTTTAATTGCTTTCTTTTATTATTAAAGTGTTTGTAAATTCAATTGTTGTTTATTCAACTGTTTAATTTCCGCTATTACTCTGTTTATTATATTTTCATATCAATATATGTATATCCTGGTTCCGTTCTGGTATCTCTCGTAAACACATCCAAAGGTATTAGTTGACTATTGTAATTGGTATCACTAATGGTAGATGGTCTCTCATAAACACATCCAAAGATATTAGTTGACTATTGTAATTGGTACCACCAATGGTAGACGGTCTCTCGTAAACACATCCAAATGTATTAGTTGACTATTGTAATCGGTATCACTAATGGAATGTCCTCTCTCGGAAACACATTCAAAGGTATTAGTTGACTGTTGTAATTTGTATCACAAATGGTAGATGGTCTCACGTAAATACATCCAAAGTTATTAGTTGACTATTATAATCGGTATCACTAATGGAATGTCATCTCTCGTAATCATATCCAAAGGTATTAGTTGACTATTGTAATTGGTATCACTAATAGTAAATGGTCTTCCGTAAACACATCAAAAGATATTAGTTGACTATTGTAATTGGTATCACTAATAGTAAATGGTCTTCCGTAAACAGATCCAAAGATATTAGTTGACTATTGTAATTGGTATCACTAATAGTAAATGGTCTTCCGTAAACACATCAAAAGATATTAGTTGACTATTGTAATTGGTATCACTAATAGTAAATGGTCTTCCGTAAATACATCAAAAGATATTAGTTGACTATTGTAATTGGTATTACAAATGATAGATGGTCCTCATAAACACATCTAAAGGTATTAGTTGAATATTGTAATCGATATCACAAATGGAATGTCGTCTCTCGAAAACACATCCAAAGGTATTAGTTGACTATTGTTATCGGTATCACTAGTGATAGATGGTCTCTCGTAAACACATCCAAAGGTATTAGTTGACTATTGTAAATGGTATCACTAATGGAAGATGGTCTCTCGTAAACACATCAAAAGGTATTAGTTGAGTATTGTAATCGGTATCACTAATGGAATGTCGTCTCTCGTAAACACAACCAAAGGTATTACTTGACTATTGTAATCGGTATCACTAATGGAATGTCATCTCTCGTAAATACATCCAAAAGTATTAGTTGACTATTGTAATCGGTATCACTAATGGAATGTCGTCTCTCGAAAACACATCCAAATGTATTTGTTGACTATTGTAATCGGTATCATTAATGGTAGATAGTCTCACGTTAATACATCCATATGTATTAGTTGACTATTGTAATCGGTATCACTAATGGAATGTCGTCTCTCGTAAACACAACCAAAGGTATTAGTTGACTATTGTAATTGGTATTGCTAATGGAATGTCGAGTCTCGTAAACACATCCAAAGGTATTAGATGAGTCATCTCTCGTAAACACATCCAAAGGTATTAGTTGACTATTGTAATTGGTATCACTAATAGTAGATGGTCTCTCGTAAACACATCAAAAGATATTAGTTGACTATTGTAATTGGTATTACTAATGGTAGATGGTCCTCGTAAACAAATACAAAGGTATTAGTTGACTATTGTAATCGGTATCACTAATGGAATGTCGTTTCTCGAAAACACATCCAAAGGTAGTAGTTGACTATTGTAATCGGTATCACTAGTGATAGATGGTCTCTCGTAAACACATCCAAAGGTATTAGTTGACTATTATAATCGGTATCACTAATGGTAGATGGTCTCTCGTAAATACATCCAAAGGTATTAGTTGACTATTGTAATCCATATCACTAATGGAATGTAGTCTCTCGTAAATACAACCAATGGTATTAGTTGACTATTGGAATTGGTATCACTAATGGAATGTCATCTCTCGTAAACACATCCAAAGGTATTAGTTGACTATTGTAATTGGTATCACTAATGGAATGTCGTCTCTCGTAAACACATCCAAAGGTATTAGTTGACTATTGTAATCGGTATAACTAGTTATAGATGGTTTCTCGTAAACACATCCAAAGGTATTAGTTGACTATTGTAATCGGTATCACTAATGGTAGATGGTCTCTCTTAAATACATCCAAAGTTATTAGTTGACTATTATAATCGGTATCACTAATGGAATGTCGTCTCTCGTAATCACATCCAAATGTATTAGTTGACTATTGTAATTGGTATCACTAATAGTAGATGGTCTCTCGTAAACACAACCAAAGGTATTAGTTGACTATTGTAATTAGTATTACAAATGGTAGATGGTCCTCGTATACAAATCCAAAGGTATTAGTTGACTATTGTAATCGGTATCACTAATGGAATGTCGTCTCTCGTAAACACATCCAAAGGTATTAGTTGACAATTGTAATCGGTATCACTAATGGTAGATGGTCTCTCGTAAACACATCCAAGGGTATTAGTTGAGTATTGTAATCGGTATCACTAATGGAATGTCGTCTCTTGTAAACACAACCAAAGGTATTAGTTGACTATTGTAATCGGTATCACTAATGGAATGTCATCTCTCGTAAACACATCCAAAAGTATTAGTTGACTATTGGAATCGGTATCACTAATGGAATGTCGTCTCTCGAAAATACATCCAAAGGTATTAGTTGACTATTATAATCAGTATCAGTAGTGATAGATGGTCTCTCGTAAACACATCAAAATGTATTAGTTAACTATTGTAATCGGTATCACTAATGGTAGATGGTCTCTCGTTAACACGTCCATATGTATTAGTTGAATATTGTAATCGGTATTACTATGGAATATCGTCTCTCGTAAACCCATCCAAAGATATTAGTTGACTATTGTAATCTGTATCATTAATGGAATGTCATCTCTCGTAAACAAAACCAAAGATATTAGTTGACTATTGTAATCGGTATTACTAATGGAATATCGTCTCTCGTAAACACATCCAAAGGTATTAGTTGACTGTTGTAATCGGGATCACTAGTGATAGATGGTCTCTCGTAAACACATCCATAGGTATTAGTTGACAATTGTAATCGGTATCACTAATGGAATGTCGTCTCTCGTAAACACTATCAAAGGTATTCGTTGACTATTGTAATCAGTATCACTAATGGAATGTCATCTCTCGTAAACACATCCAAATGTATTAGTTGACTATTGTAATTGGTATCACTAATGGTAGATGGTCTCTCATAAACACATCCAAAGATATTAGTTGTCTATTGTAATTGGTACCACTAATGGTAGATGGTCTCTCGTAAACATAACCAAAGGTATTTGTTGACTATTGTAATCGGTATCACTACTGGAATGTCCTCTCTCGGAAACACATCGAAAGGTATTAGTTGATTGTTGTAATTTGTATCACAAATTGTAGATGGTGTCTCGTAAATACATTCAAAGGTATTAATTGACTATTAAAATCCGTATCACTAGTGATAGATGGTCTCTCGTAAACACATCCAAAGGTATTAGTTGACTATTGTAATCGGTATCACTAATGGAATGTCGTCTCTCGTAAACATATCCAAAGGTATTAGTTGACTATTGTAATCGGTATCACTAATGGAATATCATCTCTCGTAAACACATCCAAAAGTATTAGTTGACTATTGTAATCGGTATCACTAATGGAATGTCGTCTCTCGAAAACACATCCAAAGGTATTAGTTGACTATTGTAATCGGTATCACTAGTGTTAGATGGTCTCTCGTAAACACATCCAAATATATTAGTTGACTATTGTAATCGGTATCATAAATGGTAGATGGTCTCTCGTTAACACATCCATATGTATTAGTTGACTATTGTAATCGGTATCACTAACGGAATGTCGTCTCTCGTAAACACAACCAAAGGTATTAGGTGACTATTGTAATCGGTATTACTAATGGAATATCGTCTCTCGTAAACCCATCCAAAGATATTAGTTGACTATTGTAAATTGTATCATTAATGGAATGTCATCTCTCGTAAACAAAACCAAATATATTAGTTGACTATTGTAATCGGTATTACTAATGGAATATCGTCTCTCGTAAACACATCCAAAGATATTAGTTGACTATTGTAATTGGTACCATTAATTGTAGACGGTCTCTCGTAAACACATCCAAATGTATTAGTTGACTATTGTAATCGGTATCACTAATGGAATGTCCTCTCTCGGAAACACATTCAAAGGTATTAGTTGACTGTTGTAATTTGTATCACAAATGGTAGATGGTCTCACGTAAATACATCCAAAGTTATTAGTTGACTATTATAATCGGTATCACTAATGGAAGATGGTCTCTCGTAAACACATCAAAAGGTATTAGTTGAGGATTGTAATCGGTATCACTAATGGAATGTCGTCTCTCGTAAACACAACCAAAGGTATTAGTTGACTATTGTAATCGGTATCACTAATGGAATGTCATCTCTCGTAAATACATCCAAAAGTATTAGTTGACTATTGTAATAGGTATCACTAATGGAATGTCATCTCTTAAAAACACATCCAAATGTATTTGTTGACTATTGTAATCGGTATCATTAATGGTAGATAGTCTCCTGTTAATACATCCATATGTATTAGTTGACTATTGAAATCGGTATCACTAATGGAATGTCATCTCTCGTAAACACAACCAAAGGTATTAGTTGACTATTGTAATCGGTATTACTAATGGAATGTCGTGTCTCGTAAACACATCCAAAGGTATTAGATGAGTCGTCTCTCGTAAACACATCCAAAGGTATTAGTTGACTATTGTAATTGGTATCACTAATAGTAGATGGTCTCTCGTAAACACATCAAAAGATATTTGTTGACTATTGTAATTGGTATTACTAATGGTAGATGGTCCTCGTAAAAAAATACAATGGTATTAGTTGACTATTGTAATCGGTATCACTAATGGAATGTCGTCTCTCGAAAACACATCCAAAGGTAGTAGTTGACTATTGTAATCGGTATCACTAGTGATAGATGGTCTCTCGTAAACACATCCAAAGGTATTAGTTGACTATTTTAATCGGTATCACTAATGGTAGATGGTCTCTCGTAAATACATCCAAAGGTATTAGTTGACTATTGTAATCCGTATCACTAATGGAATGTAGTCTCTCGTAAATACAACCAAAGGTATTAGTTGACTATTGGAATCGGTATCACTAATGGAATGTCATCTCTCGTAAACACATCCAAAGGTATTAGTTGACTATTGTAATTGGTATCACTAATGGATTGTCGTCTCTCGTAAACACATCCAAAGGTATTAGTTGACTATTGTAATCGGTATAACTAGTTATAGATGGTTTCTCGTAAACACATCCAAAGGTATTAGTTGACTATTGTAATCGGTATCACTAATGGTAGATGGTCTCTCTTAAATACATCCAAAGTTATTAGTTGACTATTATAATCGGTATCACTTATGGAATGTCGTCTCTCGTAATCACATCCAAATGTATTAGTTGACTATTGTAATTGGTATCACTAATAGTAGATGGTCTCTCGTAAACACAACAAAAGGTATTAGTTGACTATTGTAATTAGTATTACAAATGGTAGATGGTCCTCGTAAACAAATCCAAAGGTATTAGTTGACTATTGTAATCGGTATCACTCGTGGAATGTCGTCTCTCGTAAACACATCCAAAGGTATTAGTTGACTATTGTAATCGGTATCACTAATGGTAGATGGTCTCTCGTAAACACATCCAAAGGTATTAGTTGAGTATTGTAATCGGTATCACTAATGGAATGTCGTCTCTGTTTAACACAACCAAAGGTATTAGTTGACTATTGGAATCGGTATCACTAATGGAATGTCATCTCTCGTAAACACATCCAAAAGTATTAGTTGACTATTGGAATCGGTATCACTAATGGAATGTCGTCTCTCGAAAATACATCCAAAGGTATTATTTGACTATTATAATATGTATCACTAGTGATAGATGGTCTCTCGTAAACACATCAAAATGTATTAGTTAACTATTGTAATCGGTATCACTAATGGTAGATGGTCTCTCGTTAACACGTCCATATGTATTAGTTGACTATTGTAATCGGTATCATTAATGGAATGTCGTCTCTCGTAATCAAAACCAAAGATATTAGTTGACTATTGTAATCGGTATTACTATGGAATATCGTCTCTCGTAAACCCATCCAAAGATATTAGTTGATTATTGTAATCTGTATCATTAATGGAATGTCATCTCTCGTAAACAAAACCAAAGATATTAGTTGACTATTGTAATCGGTATTACTAATGGAATATCGTCTATCGTAAACACATCCAAAGGTATTAGTTGACTAATGTAATCGGTATCACTAGTGATAGATGGTCTCTCGTAAACACATCCATAGGTATTAGTTGACAATTGTAATCTGTATCAGTAATGTAATGTCGTCTCTCGTAAACACTATCAAAGGTATTCGTTGACAATTGTAATCAGCATCACTAATGGAATGTCATCTCTCGTAAACACATCCAAAGGTATTAGTTGACTATTGTAATTGGTATCACTAATGGTAGATGGTCTCTCATAAACACATCCAAAGATATTAGTTGTCTATTGTAATTGGTACCACTAATGGTAGATGGTCTCTCGTAAACACAACCAAAGGTATTTGTTGTCTATTGTAATCGGTATCACTACTGGAATGTCCTCTCTCGGAAACACATCGAAAGGTATTAGTTGACTATTGTAATCGATATCACTAGTGATAGATGGTCTCTCGTAAATACATCAAAATGTATTAGTTAACTATTGTAATCGGTATCACTTATGGTAGATGGTCTCTCATTAACACATCCTTATGTATTGGTTTATTATTGTAATCGGTATCACTAATGGAATGTCATCTCTCGTAAACACGACCAACGGTATTAGTTGACTATTGTAATCGGTATCATTAGTGGAATGTCGTCTCTCGTAAACAAATCCAAAAGTATTAGTTGACTATTATAATCGGTATCACTAATGGTAGATGGTCTCTGGTTAACACATCCATATGTATTAGTTGACTATTGTAATCGGTATCACTTATGGAATGTCGTCTCTCTTAAACACAACCAAAGGTATTAGTTGACTATTGTAATCGGTATCATTAATGGAATATCGTCTCTCGTAAACATATCCAAAGGTATTAGATGACTATTGTAATCGTTATCACTAATGGAATGTCGTCTCTCGTAAACAAAACCAAAGGTATTAGTTGACTATTATAATCGGTATCACTGATGGAATTTCATCTCTCGTAAACACATCCAAAAGTATTAGTTGACTATTGTAATCGGTATAACTAATGGAATGTCATCTCTCGAAAACACATCCAAAGGTATTAGTTTACTATTGTAATTGGTATCACTAGTGGAATGTCGTCTCTAAATAAAAACACATCCAAAGGGATTAGTTGACTATTGTAATCGGTATCACTAGTGATATATGGTCTCTAAATAAACACATCCAAATATATTAGTTGACTATTGTAATCAGTATCGCTAATGGTAGATGGTCTCTCGTAAGCACATCCAAAGGTATTAGTTGAGTATTGTAATCGGTATCACTTATGGAATGTCGTCTCTCTTAAACACAACCAAAGGTATTAGTTGACTATTGTAATCGGTATCATTAATGGAATATCGTCTCTCGTAAACATATCCAAAGGTATTAGATGACTATTGTAATCGTTATCACTAATGGAATGTCGTCTCTCGTAAACAAAACCAAAGGTATTAGTTGACTATTATAATCGGTATCACTGATGGAATTTCATCTCTCGTAAACACATCCAAAAGTATTAGTTGACTATTGTAATCGGTATCACTAATGGAATGTCGTCTCTCGAAAACACATCCAAAGGTATTAGTTGACTATTGTAATCGATATCACTAGTGATAGATGGTCTCTCGGAAACACATCAAAATGTATTAGTTAACTATTGTAATCGGTATCACTAATGGTAGATGGTCTCTCATTAACACATCCTTATGTATTGGTTTATTATTGTAATAAAATTATCACTAATGGAATGTCATCTCGTAAACACAACCAGCGGTATTAGTTGACTATTGTAATCGGTATCATTAGTGGAATGTAGTCTCTCGTAAACACATCCAAAAGTATTAGTTGACTATTATAATCGGTATCACTAATGGTAGATGGTCTCACGGTTAACACATCCATATGTATTAGTTGACTATTGTAATCGGTATCACTTATGGAATGTCGTCTCTCTTAAACACAACCAAAGGTATTAGTTGACTATTGTAATCGGTATCACTAATGGAATATCGTCTCTCGTAAACATATCCAAAAGTATTAGATGACTATTGTAATCGTTATCACTAATGGAATGTCGTCTCTCGTAAACACATCCAATGGTATTAGTCGACTATTGTAATCGGTATCACTAATGGAATATCATCTCTCGTAAATACAATCAAAGGTATTAGTGACTATTGTAATTGGTATCACTAAGTGTAGATGGTCTCTCATAAACACATCCAAAGATATTAGTTGACTATTGTAATTGGTACCACTAATGGTAGATGGTCTCTCGTAAACACAACCAAAGGTATTTGTTGTTTATTGTAATCGGTATCACTACTGGAATGTCCTCTCTCGGAAACACATCGAAAGGTATTAGTTGACTATTGTAATCGATATCACTAGTGATAGATGGTCTCTAGTAAATACATCAAAATGTATTAGTTAACTATTGTAATCGGTATCACTTATGGTAGATGGTCTCTCATTAACACATCCTTATGTATTGGTTTATTATTGTAATCAGTATCACTAATGGAATGTCATCTCTCGTAAACACGACCAACGGTATTAGTTGACTATTGTAATCGGTATCATTAGTGGAATGTCGTCTCTCGTAAACAAATCCAAAAGTATTAGTTGACTATTATAATCGGTATCACTAATGGTAGATGGTCTCTGGTTAACACATCCATATGTATTAGTTGACTATTGTAATCGGTATCACTTATGGAATGTCGTCTCTCTTAAACACAACCAAAGGTATTAGTTGACTATTGTAATCGGTATCATTAATGGAATATCGTCTCTCGTAAACATATCCAAAGGTATTAGATGACTATTGTAATCGTTATCACTAATGGAATGTCGTCTCTCGTAAACAAAACCAAAGGTATTAGTTGACTATTATAATCGGTATCACTGATGGAATTTCATCTCTCGTAAACACATCCAAAAGTATTAGTTGACTATTGTAATCGGTATCACTAATGGAATGTCGTCTCTCGAAAACACATCCAAATGTATTAGTTGACTATTGTAATCGATATCACTAGTGATAGATGGTCTCTCGGAAACACATCAAAATGTATTAGTTAACTATTGTAATCGGTATCACTAATGGTAGATGGTCTCTCATTAACACATCCTTATGTATTGGTTTATTATTGTAATCAGTATCACTAATGGAATGTCATCTCTCGTAAACACAACCAACGGTATTAGTTGACTATTGTAATCGGTATCATTAGTGGAATGTCGTCTCTCGTAAACACATCCAAAAGTATTAGTTGACTATTATAATCGGTATCACTAATGGTAGATGGTCTCTGGTTAACACATCCATATGTATTAGTTGACTATTGTAATCGGTATCACTTATGGAATGTCGTCTCTCTTAAACACAACCAAAGGTATTAGTTGACTATTGTAATCGGTATCACTAATGGAATATCGTCTCTCGTAAACATATCCAAAGGTATTAGATGACTATTGTAATCGTTATATCACTAATGGAATGTAAATCTCTCGTGAAAACAAAACCAAAAGGTATTAGTTGACTATTATAATCGGTATCACTGATGGAATTTCATCTCTCGTAAACACATCCAAAAGTATTAGTTGACTATTGTAATCGGTATAACTAATGGAATGTCGTCTCTCGAAAACACATACAAAGGTATTAGTTTACTATTGTAATTGGTATCACTAGTGGAATGTCGTCTCTCGTAAACACATCCAAAGGGATTAGTTGACTATTGTAATCGGTATCACTAGTGATAGATGGTCTCTCGTAAACACATCCAAATATATTAGTTGACTATTGTAATCAGTATCGCTAATGGTAGATGGTCTCTCGTAAGCACATCCAAAGGTATTAGTTGAGTATTGTAATCGGTATCACTAATGGAATGTCGTCTCTCGTAAACACAACCAAAGGTATAAGTTGACTATTGTAATCGGTATCCTTGATGGAATGTCATCTCTCGTAAACACATCCAAAAGTATTAGTTGACTATTGTAATCGGTATCAATAATGGAATGTCGTCTCTCGAAAACACATCCAAAGGTATTAGTTGACTATTGTAATCGATATCACTAGTGATAGATGGTCTCTCGGAAACACATCAAAATGTATTAGTTAACTATTGTAATAGGTATCACTAATGGTAGATGGTCTCTCATTAACACATCCTTATGTATTGGTTTATTATTGTAATCAGTATCACTAATGGAATGTCATCTCTCGTAAACACAACCAACGGTATTAGTTGACTATTGTAATCGGTATCATTAGTGGAATGTCGTCTCTTGTAAACACATCCAAAAGTATTAGTTGACTATTATAATCGGTATCACTAATGGTAGATGGTCTCTGGTTAACACATCCATATGTATTAGTTGACTATTGTAATCGGTATCACTTATGGAATGTCGTCTCTCTTAAACACAACCAAAGGTATTAGTTGACTATTGTAATCGGTATCACTAATGGAATATCGTCTCTCGTAAACATATCCAAAGGTATTAGATGACTATTGTAATCGATATCACTAATGGAATAATAGTCTCTAAGTAAACACATCCAAAGGTATTAGTCGACTATTGTAATCGGTATCACTAATGGAATATCATCTCTCGTAAATACAATCAAAGGTATTAGTGACTATTGTAATTGGTATCACTAAGGGTAGATGGTCTCTCATAAACACATCCAAAGATATTAGTTGACTATTGTAATTGGTACCACTAATGGTAGATGGTCTCTCGTAAACACAACCAAAGGTATTTGTTGTCTATTGATATGTATAAAAATAATATAATAAACAGAGTAAATAGCGGAAATTAAACAGTTGAATAAACAACAATTGAATTTACAAACACTTGAATAATTAAAGAAAGCAATTAAACTTTCTTACTTGATATGTGTACAATCAGTAGATCATGTAGATATACTTTCAGTATGAATGATAAGTGTAATGAATTACAAACGTAATAAATTACAAGGGAATTTGCTAAGATGATATGATGAAGGAAAGGTTTACAGAGAGTATTTTGTTCTTCAAAAAACCGATGCCTTACATCTGTCTTCAACTTCTTCTTTTATAGACGAACTGAAGTCTGAATTTGAATCTGCATTTGAATTTTCATTTCATTTTGGTGGATGAAATGTCTTTGTCAATGCCAACTTTGTCATGATAACTTTGTCGGTTATTTGGAATAAAGATGGTATCACGATACCTTTGTCGGCCATCACTTAGGATAATGGATGACAGCTGGGTGTCAAGATGCTTTGTCGGGCATAATGGATGACAGCTGGTCTTGTCGGCCATTTTGAATAAAAAATGATTACTCACTTCACCGGGAAGCTTCGGAATCAATAATTTTGAGATCTCTTAATCGGGATAAGAGTTTTGAAAATTTCTTTTTATTTCTTTTCTTTTTTAATGCCAATTCCTTTTTTAATTTGGCTTTTCTTTTTAACGCCAATATTCTTTTTTCTTTGGCATGCCGATCTTTATTTTTCTTTGGCTTCTCTTTTTGTAGTGCCAATTTTCTTTTTTCTTCGGCTATTAATTGCTACCTTTGGTTGTGTTTACAAGAGACGACCTTTCATTAGTGATACCGATTACAATAGTCAACTAATATATATGGTTGTGTTAACGAGAGACCATCTACCATTAGTGATACCGATTACAATAGTCAACAAATACCTTTGGATGTGTTTACGAGAGACGACATTCCACTAGTGATACCGATTTCAATAGTCAACTAATACATTTCGATGTGTTTTCAAGTGACGACATTCCATCAGTGATACCGATTACAATAGACAACTAATACTTTTGGATGTGTTTACGAGAGATGACATTCCATCAGTGATACCGATTACAATAGTCAACTAATACCTTTGGTTGTATTCAGGAGAGACGACATTCCATTAGTGATACCGATTAGAATACTCAATTAATACCTTTAGTTGTGTTTACGAGAGACCATCTACCATTAGTGGTACAATTACAATAGACAACTAATATCTTTGGATGTGTTTATGAGAGACCATCTACCATTAGTGATACCAATTACAATAGTTAACTAATACCTTTGGATGTGTTTACGAGATACGACATTCCATTAGTGATACCGATTACAATAGTCAACGAATACCTTTGATTGTGTTTACGAGAGACGACATTCCATTAGTGATACCGATTACAATTGGCAACTAATACCTATGGATGTGTTAACGAGAGACCATCTACCATTAGTGATACCGATTACAATAGTCAACAAATACCTTTGGATGTGTTTACGAGAGAGGACATTCCACTTGTGATACCGATTACAATAGTCAACTAATACCTTTCGATGTGTTTTCAAGAGACGACATTCCAGTAGTGATACCGATTACAATAGTCAACTAATACCTTTGGTTGTGTTTACGAGAGACCATCTACCATTACTGGTACCAATTACAATAGACAACTAATATCTTTGGATGTGTTTATGAGAGACCATCTACCATTAGTGATACCAATTATAATAATCAACTAATACATTTGGTTGTGTTTACGAGATACGACCTTCCATTAGTGATACCGATTACAATAGTCAACTAATACATATGGTTGTGTTAACGAGAGACCATCTACCATTAGTGATACCGATTACAATAGTCAACAAATACCTTTGGATGTGTTTACGAGAGACGACATTCCACTAGTGATACCTATTACAATAGTCAACTAATACCTTTCGATGTGTTTTCAAGTGACGACATTCCATCAGTGATACCGATTACAATAGACAACTAATACTTTTGGATGTGTTTAAGAGGGATGACATTCCATCAGTGATACCGATTACAATAGTCAACTAATACCTTTAGTTATGTTTAAGAGAGACGACATTCTATTAGTGATACCGATTACAATACTCAATTAATACCTTTAGTTGTGTTTACGAGAGACCATCTACCATTAGTGGTACCAATTACAATAGACAACTAATATCTTTGGATGTGTTTATGTGAGACCATCTACCAATAGTAATACCAATTACAATAGTTAACTAATACCTTTGGATGTGTTTACGATATACGACATTCCATTAGTGATACCGATTACAATAGTCAACGAATACCTTTGATTGTGTTTACGAGAGACGACATTCCATTAGTGATACCGATTACAATTGTCAACTAATACATATGGATGTGTTAACGAGAGACCGACTACCATTAGTGATACCAATTACAATTGTCAACTAATACCTTTGGATTTGTTTACGAGAGACCATCTATCACTAGTGATACCTATTACAACAGTCAACTAATACCTTTGGATGTATTTACGAGAGACGACATTCCATTAGTGATACCGATTATAATAGTCAACTAATAACTTTGGATGTATTTACGAGAGACCATCTACTATTTGTGATATAAATTACAATAGTCAACTAATACCTTTGGATGTGTTTCCGAGAGAGGACATTCCAGTAGTGATACCGATTACAATAGTCAACTAATACATTTGGTTGAGTTTACGAGAGACCATCTACCATTAGTGGTACCAATTACAATAGACTAATACCTTTGGATGTGTTTACGAGAGACGACATTCCATTAGTGATACTGATTACAATAGTCAACAAATACCTTTGATTGTGTTTACGAGAGACGACATTCCATTAGTGATACCGATTACAATTGTCAACTAATACCTATGGATGTGTTAACGAGAGACCATCTATCACTAGCGATACCGATTACAACAGTCAACTAATACCTTTGGATGTATTTTACGAGAGACCATTCCATTTAGTGATACCGATTACAATAGTCAACTAATACATATGGATGTGTTTTAAGAGAGACCATCTACCATTAGTGATACCGATTACAATAATCAACTAATACCTTTGGATGTGTTTTTTAGAGATGACATTCCCATTAGTGATACCAATTACAAATAGTCAACTAATATCTTTGGATGTATTTACGAGAGACGACATTCCATTAGTGATACCGATTACAATTGTCAACTAATACCTTTGGATGTGTTTACGAGAGACCATCTATCACTAGTGATACCGATTAAAATAGTCAACTAATACCTTTGGATGTATTTACGAGAGACGACATTCCATTAGTGATACCAATTACAATAGTCAACTAATACCTTTGGATGTGTTTACGAGAGACGACATTCCATTAGTGATACCTATTATAATAGTCAACTAATACCTTTGGATGTATTTACGAGAGACCATCTACTATTTGTGATACCAAATTACAACAGTCAACTATACCTTTGGATGTGTTTCTGAGAGAGGACATTCCAGTAGTGATACCGATTACAATAGTCAACTAATACCTTTGGTTGTGTTTACGAGAGACCATCTACCATTAGTGGTACCAATTACAATAGACTAATACCTTTGGATGTGTTTTACGAGAGACCATCTACCATTTGTGATATAAATTACAATAGTCAACTAATACCTTTGGATGTGTTTTAGAGAGGACATTCCATTAGTGATCTGGATTACAATAGTCAACTAATACCTTTGGTTGTGTTTTTAGAGACCATCTACCATTAGTGATACCAATTACAATAGACTAATAACCTTTGGATGTGTTTAGAGAGACCACATTCCATTAGTGATACCGATTACAATAGTCAACAAATACCTTTGGATGTGTTTTTAGAGACATTACATTCCATTAGTGATACCGATTACAATAGTCAACTAATACCTTTGGATGTGTTTTTTTAGAGACCATCTATCATTAGTGATACCAATTACAATAGTCAACTAATACCTTTGGATGTGTTTTACGGAGAGACACATTCCATTAGTGATACCATTATTACAATAGTCAACTAATACCTTTGGATGTGTTTACGAGAGACGACATTCCATTAGTGATACCGATTACAATAATCAACTAATACCTTTGGATGTGTTTTTTTAGAGACGACATTCCATTAGTGATACCGATTACAATAGTCAACTAATACCTTTGGATGTGTTTTTTGAGAGACGACATTCCATTAGTGATACCGATTACAATTGTCAACTAATACCTTTGGATGTGTTTACGAGAGACCATTCCATTAGTGATACTAATTAAAATAGTCAACTAATACCTTTTTGGATGTTTTTATTCAGAGACAAATTACATTCCATTAGTGATACCGATTACAATAGTCAACTAATACCTTTGGATGTGTTTACGAGAGACGACATTCCATTAGTGATACCGATTACAATAGTCAACTAATACCTTTGGATGTGTTTACGAGAGACCATCTACTATTAGTGATACAAATTACAATAGTCAACTAATACCTTTGGATGTGTTTACGAGAGACGACATTCCATTAGTGATACCGATTACAATAGTCAACTAATACCTTTGGATGTGTTTACGAGAGACCATCTACCATTAGTGATACCAATTACAATAAGTCAACTAATACCTTTGGATGTGTTTTGAGAGACCACATTCCATTAGTGATACCAATTACAATAGTAAACTAATACCTTTGGATGTGTTTATTTAGAGCGACATTCCATTAGTGATACCGATTACAATAGTCAACTAATACCTTTGGATGTGTTTACGAGAGACGACATTCCATTAGTGATACCGATTACAATAGTCAACTAATACCTTTGGATGTGTTTATACATTAGACCACGAATTAAGAGACCATCTACCATTAGTGATACCAATTACAATAGTCAACTAATACCTTTGGATGTGTTACGAGAGAGACCATTCCATTAGTGATACCAATTACAATAGTCAACTAATACCTTTGGATGTGTTTTGAGAGACCATGACATTCCATTAGTGATACCAATTACAATAGTCAACTAATACCTTTGGATGTGTTTACGAGAGACCATTCCATTAGTGATACCAATTTACAATAGTCAACTAATACCTTTGGATGTGTTTTCTTTGGAGAGGAGACATCTTCCATTAGTGATACCGATTACAATAGTCAACTAATACCTTTGGATGTTTTTACAAGAGATGACATTCCATTAGTGATACCGAATTACAATAGTCAACTAATACCTTTGGATGTGTTTACGAGAGACCATCTACCATTAGTGATACCAATTACAATAGTCAACTAATACTTTTGGATGTGTTTATTAGAGAGAGACCATGACATTCCATTAGTGATACCGATTACAATAGTCAACTAATACCTTGGATGTGTTTACGAGACCACATTCCATTAGTGATACCGATTACAATAGTCAACTAATACCTTTGGATGTGTTTACGAGAGACCGACATTCCATTAGTGATACATAATTATTACAATAGTCAACTAATACCTTTGGATGTGTTTACGAGAGAGCGACATTCCATTAGTGATACCGATTACAATAGTCAACTAATACCTTTGGATGTGTTTAAGAGAGATGACATTCCAGTGAGAGCGACATTCCATTAGTGATACTAGATTACAATAGTCAACTAATACCTTTGGATGTGTTTACGAGAGACCATCTACCATTAGTGATAAATTACAATAGTCAACTAATACCTTTGGATGTGTTTTTTTGGAGAGAGGACATTCCATTAGTGATACCAATTACAATAGTCAACTAATACCTTTGGATGTGTTTACGAGAGAGACCACATTCCATTAGTGATACCAATTACGATTAATAATCAACTAATATCTTTGGATGTGTTTACGAGAGACCATCTACCATTAGTGATACCTAAGGATAATTAAAAATTACATAGTCAACTAATACCTTTGGATGTGTTTTACGAGAGACGACATTCCATTAGTGATACCATTATAATAGTCAACCGACTTGGACAATAGTCAATACAAAATACCTTTGGATGTGTTTTTGACATTCCAAGAGTGATACCGACATAATCCATGTGTATTTTAGAGACCATCTACCATTAATAATACAATAGTCAACTAATACCTTTGGATGTGTTTACGAGAGACCGACATTCCATTAGTGATGATAACCAATTACAATAGTCAACTAATACAATTGTTTGGATGATGTGTTTACGAGAGACCACATTCCATTAGTGATACCGATTACAATAGTCAACTAATACACCATTTGGATGTGTTTTATGGTTGTGAGAGCGACATTCCATTAGTGATACCGATTACAATAGTCAACTAATATGGTTGTGTTTTGGATGTGTTTACGAGAGACCATCTACCATTAGTGTGGATAATTAATTACAATAGTCAACTAATACCTTTGGATGTGTTTACGAGAGATGACATTCCATTAGTGATTCCATTAGGTGATACCGATTACAATAGTCAACTAATACCTTTGGATGTGTTTACGAGAGACCGACATTCCATTAGTGATACCGATTACAATAGTCAACTAATACCTTTGGATGTGTTTTTGAGAGATGACATTCCATTAGTGATACCGATTACAATAGTCAACTAATACCTTTGGATGTGTTTTACGAGACCTTTGGATGTGTTCGACATTCCATTAGTGATACCGATTACAATAGTCAACTAATACCTTTGGATGTGTTTACGAGAGACGACATTCCATTAGTGATACCAAATTACAATAGTCAACTAATACCTTTGGATGTGTTTACGAGAGACGACATTCCATTAGTGATACCGATTACAATAGTCAACTAATACCTTTGGATGTGTTTACGAGAGACCATCTTCCATTAGTGATACCAAATACAATAGTCAACTAATACCTTTGGATGTGTTTTACGAGAGAGACCATTCCATTAGTGATACCAATTACAATAGTCAACTAATACCTTTGGATGTGTTTTACGAGAGAGACCACATTCCATTAGTGATACCAATTACAATAGTCAACTAATACCTTTGGATGTGTTTACGAGAGACGACATTCCATTAGTGATACCGATTACAATAGTCAACTAATACCTTTGGATGTGTTTACTAGAGGCGACATTCCATTAGTGATACAGATTACAATAGTCAACTAATACCTTTGGATGTGTTTTAGAGACGACATTCCATTATGTGTTTACAGAGATTACAATAGTCAACTAATACCTTTGGATGTGTTTTACGAGAGATGACATTCCATTAGTGATACCGATTACAACTAATAATAGTCAACTAATACCTTTGATGATGTGTTTACGAGAGATGACATTCCATTAGTGATACCGATTACAATAGTCAACTAATACTTTTGGATGTTGTTTTATTAGTGAGAGACCATCTATTCCATTAGTGATACCGATTACAATAGTCAACTAATACCTTTGGATGTGTTTACGAGAGAGACCATCTTCCATTAGTGATACCAATTACAATAGTCAACTAATACCTTTGGATGTGACATTCCATTAGTTTAGAGACCATATTCCATTAGTGATACGAGAGATTACATTCATTAATGATACCGATTACAATAGTCAACTAATACCTTTGGATGTGTTTAGAGAGAGACCATCTCCATTAGTGATACCGATTACAATAGTTCAACTAATACCTTTGGATGTGTTTATTTAGAGACCATCTACCATTAGTGATACGATTACAATAAGTCAACTAATACCTTTTGGATGTGTCAACTAATACCTTTGGATGTGAGAGATGATATTCCATTAGTGATACCAATTACAATAGTCAACTAATACCTTTGGATGTGTTTACGAGAGAGCGACATTCCATTAGTGATACCGATTAAAATAGTCAACTAATACCTTTTGGATGTGTTTACGAGAGACCATCTACCATTAGTGATAAGAGACCATTAAAATAGTCAACTAATACCTTTGGATGTGTTTACGAGAGACGACATTCCATTAGTGATACCGATTACAATAGTCAACTAATACCTTTGGATGTGTTTTTTAGAGAGCGACATTCCATTAGTGATACCGATTACAATAGTCAACTAATACCTTTTTGGATGTGTTTAATACCTTTGGATGTGTTTTAGAGACGACATTCCATTAGTGATACCGATTACAATAGTCAACTAATACCTTTGGATGTGTTTACGAGAGACGACATTCCATTAGTGATACCGATTACAATAGTCAACTAATACCTTTGGATGTGTTTACGAGAGACCATCTACCATTAGTGATACCGATTACAATAGTCAACTAATACCTTTGGATGTGTTTACGAGAGACCATCTATCATTAGTGATACCGATTACAATAGTCAACTAATACCTTTGGATGTGTTTACGAGAGATGACATTCCATTAGTGACCATCAACTAATACCTTTGGTTTTGGTGATACCACATTCCATTAGTGATACCGATTACAATAGTCAACTAATACCTTTGGATGTGTTTTACGAGAGACCATCTACCATTAGTGATACCGAATTAATAGTCAACTAATATCTTTGGATGTGTTTACGAGAGACCATCTACCATTAGTGATGATAAATTTACAATAGTCAACTAATACCTTTGGATGTGATTACGAGAGACAACATTCCATTAGTGATACAAATTATAATAGTCAACTAATAACTTTGGATGTATTTACGAGAAACCATATACCATTTATGATACAAATTACAACAGTCAACTAATACCTTTGGATGTGTTTCCGACAGAGGACATTCCATTAGTGATATCGATTACAATAGTCAACTAATACCTTTGGATGTGTTTACGAGAGACCATCTACCAATAGTGATACCAATTACAATAGTCAACTAATATCTTTGGATGTGATTACGAGAGACGATATTCCATTAGTAATACCTATTACAATAGTCAACTAATATCTTTGGTTGTGTTTACGAGAGACGACATTCCATTAATGATACCGATTATAATAGTCAACTAAACATATGGATGTGTTTACGAGAGACCATCTACCACTAGTGATACCGATTACAATAGTCAACTAATACCTTTCGATGTGTTTTCAAGAGATGACATTCCATCAGTGATACCGATTATAATAGTCAACTAATACCTATGGATGTGTTAATGAGAGACCGTCTACCATTAGTTATACCGATTACAATTGTGAACTAATACCTTTGGATGTGTTTACGAGAGACCATCTATCACTAGTGATACCGATTACAACAGTCAACTAATACCTTTGGATGTGTTTATTTAGAGATGACATTCCATTAGTGATACCAATTACAATAGTCAACTAATACCTTTAGATGTGATTACGAGAGACGACATTCCATTAGTGATACCGATTATAATAGTCAACTAATAACTTTGGACGTATTTACGAGAGACCATCTACCATTTGTGATAAAAATTACAACAGTCAACTAATACCTTTGATTGTGTTTACGAGAGACGACATTCCATTAGTGATACTGATTACAATAGTCAACTAATACCTTTGGATTGTGTTTACGAGAGACGACATTCCATTAGTGATACCGATTACAATAGTCAACTAATATCTTTGGATGTGTTTACGAGAGACCATCTACCATTAGTGATACCGATTACAATAGTCAACTAATACCTTTGGATGTGTTTACGAGAGACCATCTATCATTAGTGATACCGATTACAACAGTCAACTAATACCTTTGGATGTATTTACGAGAGACGGCATTCCATTAGTGATACCAATTACAATAGTCAGCTATCTTTAGATGTGATTACGAGAGACGACATTCCATTAGTGATACCGATTACAATAGTCAACTAATACATGTGGTTGTGTTAACGAGAGACCATCTACCATTAGTGATACCGATTACAATAGTCAACTAAATACCTTTGGATGTGTGTTTACGAGAGACGACATTCCATTAGTGATACTAATTACAATAGTCAACTAATACCCTTTGGATGTGTTTTAAGAGACGACATTCCATTAGTGATACCGAATTATAATAGTCAACTAATACTTTTGGATGTGTTTTACGAGAGATGACATTCCATTAGTGATACCAATTACAATAGTCAACTAATACCTTTGGTTGTGTTTTTAGAGAGACCATCTACCATTAGTGATACCAATTACAATAGATAACTAATATCTTTGGATGTGTTTATGAGAGACCATCTACCATTAGTGATACCAATTACAATAGTCAACTAATACCTTTGGATGTGTTTTTTAGAGAGCGACATTCCATTAGTGATCCGATTACAATAGTCAACTAATACCTTTGGATGTGTTTACGAGAGACGACATTCCATTAGTGATACCGATTACAATTGTCAACTAATACCTATGGATATGTTAACGAGAGACCATCTACCATTAGTGATACCGATTACAATTGTCAACTAATACCTTTGGATGTGTTTACGAGAGACCATCTATCACTAGTGATACCGATTACAACAGTCAACTAATACCTTTGGATGTATTTACGAGTGACGACATTCCATTAGTGATACCAATTACAATAGTCAACTAATACATTTAGATGTGATTACGAGAGATGACATTCCATTAGTGATACCGATTACAATAGTCAACTAATACCTTTCGATGTGTTTTCAAGAGATGACATTCCATCAGTGATACCGATTGTAATAGTCAACTAATACTTTTGGATGTGTTTACGAGAGATGACATTCCAGTAGTGATACCGATTACAATAGTCAACTAATACCTTTGGTTGTGTTTACGAGAGACCATCTACCATTAGTGGTACCAATTACAATAGATAACTAATATCTTTGGATGTGTTTATGAGAGACCATCTACCATTAGTGATACCAATTACAATAGTCAACTAATACCTTTGGATGTGTTTACGAGAGACGACATTCCATTAGTGATACTGATTACAATAGTCAACGAATACCTTTGATTGTGTTTACGAGAGACGACATTCCATTAGTGATACCGATTACAATTGTCAACTAATACCTATGGATATGTTAACGAGAGACCATCTACCATTAGTGATACCGATTACAATTGTCAACTAATACCTTTGGATGTGTTTACGAGAGACCATCTATCACTAGTGATACCGATTACAACAGTCAACTAATACCTTTGGATGTATTTACGAGTGACGACATTCCATTAGTGATACCAATTACAATAGTCAACTAATACCTTTGGATGTGTTTACGAGAGACGACATTCCACTAGTGATACCGATTACAATAGTCAACTAATACCTTTCGATGTGTTTTCAAGAGACGACATTCCATCAGTGATACCGATTATAATAGTCAACTAATACTTTTGGATGTGTTTACGAGAGATGACATTCCAGTAGTGATACCAATTACAATAGTCAACTAATACCTTTGGTTGTGTTTACGAGAGACCATCTACCATTAGTGGTACCAATTACAATAGATAACTAATATCTTTGGATGTGTTTATGAGAGACCATCTACCATTAGTGATACCAATTACAATAGTCAACTAATACCTTTGGATGTGTTTACGAGAGACGACATTCCATTAGTGATACTGATTACAATAGTCAACGAATACCTTTGATTGTGTTTACGAGAGACGACATTCCATTAGTGATACCGATTACAATTGTCAACTAATACCTATGGATATGTTAACGAGAGACCATCTACCATTAGTGATACCGATTACAATTGTCAACTAATACCTTTGGATGTGTTTACGAGAGACCATCTATCACTAGTGATACCGATTACAACAGTCAACTAATACCTTTGGATGTATTTACGAGTGACGACATTCCATTAGTGATACCAATTACAATAGTCAACTAATACATTTAGATGTGATTACGAGAGATGACATTCCATTAGTGATACCGATTACAATAGTCAACTAATACCTTTCGATGTGTTTTCAAGAGATGACATTCCATCAGTGATACCGATTATAATAGTCAACTAATACTTTTGGATGTGTTTACGAGAGATGACATTCCATTAGTGATACCGATTACAATAGTCAACTAATACCTTTGGATGTGTTTACGAGAGACCATCTACCATTAGTGATACCAATTACAATAGATAACTAATATCTTTGGATGTGTTTATGAGAGACCATCTACCATTAGTGATACCAATTACAATAGTCAACTAATACCTTTGGATGTGTTTTTAGAGAGACGACATTCCATTAGTGATACGATTACAATAGTCAACTAATACCTTTGATTGTGTTTTTAGAGAGGCGACATTCCATTAGTGATACCGATTACAATTGTCAACTAATACCTATGGATATGTTAACGAGAGACCATCTACCATTAGTGATACCGATTACAATTGTCAACTAATACCTTTGGATGTGTTTACGAGAGACCATCTATCACTAGTGATACCGATTACAACAGTCAACTAATACCTTTGGATGTATTTACGAGTGACGACATTCCATTAGTGATACCAATTACAATAGTCAACTAATACATTTAGATGTGATTACGAGAGATGACATTCCATTAGTGATACCGATTACAATAGTCAACTAATACCTTTCGATGTGTTTTCAAGAGATGACATTCCATCAGTGATACCGATTATAATAGTCAACTAATACTTTTGGATGTGTTTACGAGAGATGACATTCCAGTAGTGATACCGATTACAATAGTCAACTAATACCTTTGGTTGTGTTTACGAGAGACCATCTACCATTAGTGGTACCAATTACAATAGATAACTAATATCTTTGGATGTGTTTATGAGAGACCATCTACCATTAGTGATACCAATTACAATAGTCAACTAATATCTTTGGATGTATTTACGAGAGACGACATTCCATTAGTGATACCGATTACAATTGTCAACTAATACCTTTGGATGTGTTTACGAGAGACCATCTATCACTAGTGATACCGATTAAAACAGTCAACTAATACCTTTGGATGTATTTACGAGAGACGACATTCCATTAGTGATACCAATTACAATAGTCAACTAATACCTTTAGATGTGATTACGAGAGACGACATTCCATTAGTGATACCTATTATAATAGTCAACTAATAACTTTGGATGTATTTACGAGAGACCATCTACTATTTGTGATACAAATTACAACAGTCAACTATACCTTTGGATGTGTTTCCGAGAGAGGACATTCCAGTAGTGATACCGATTACAATAGTCAACTAATACCTTTGGTTGTGTTTACGAGAGACCATCTACCATTAGTGGTACCAATTACAATAGACTAATACCTTTGGATGTGTTTACGAGAGACCATCTACTATTTGTGATATAAATTACAATAGTCAACTAATACCTTTGGATGTGTTTCCGAGAGAGGACATTCCAGTAGTGATACCGATTACAATAGTCAACTAATACATTTGGTTGAGTTTACGAGAGACCATCTACCATTAGTGGTACCAATTACAATAGTCAACTAATACCTTTGGATGTGTTTTTAGAGACGACATTCCATTAGTGATACCAATTACAATAGTCAACAAATACCTTGGATTGTGTTTTACGAGACGACATTCCATTAGTGATACCGATTACAATTGTCAACTAATACCTTTGGATGTGTTTACGAGAGACCATCTATCTATGAGTGATACCAATTACAACAGTCAACTAATACCTTTGGTTGTATTTACGAGAGACGACATTCCATTAGTGATACCGATTACAATAGTCAACTAATACATATGGTTGTGTTAACGAGAGACCATCTACCATTAGTGATACCGATTACAATAATCAACTAATACTTTTGGATGTGTTTACGAGAGATGACATTCCATCAGTGATACCGATTACAACAGTCAACTAATATCTTTGGATGTATTTACGAGAGACGACATTCCATTAGTGATACCGATTACAATTGTCAACTAATACCTTTGGATGTGTTTACGAGAGACCATCTATCACTAGTGATACCGATTAAAACAGTCAACTAATACCTTTGGATGTATTTACGAGAGACGACATTCCATTAGTGATACCAATTACAATAGTCAACTAATACCTTTAGATGTGATTACGAGAGACGACATTCCATTAGTGATACCTATTATAATAGTCAACTAATAACTTTGGATGTATTTACGAGAGACCATCTACTATTTGTGATACAAATTACAACAGTCAACTATACCTTTGGATGTGTTTCCGAGAGAGGACATTCCAGTAGTGATACCGATTACAATAGTCAACTAATACCTTTGGTTGTGTTTACGAGAGACCATCTACCATTAGTGGTACCAATTACAACAGACAACTAATATCTTTGGATGTGTTTATGAGAGACCATCTACCATTAGTGATACCAATTACAATAGTAAACTAATACCTTTGGATGTGTTTACGAGAGACGACATTCCATTAGTGATACTGATTACAATAGTCAACGAATACCTTTGATTGTGTTTACGAGAGACGACATTCCATTAGTGATACCGATTCCAATTGTCAACTAATACCTATGGATGTGTTAACGAAAGACCATCTACCATTAGTGATACCGATTACAATTGTCAGCTAATACCTTTAGATGTGTTTACGAGAGACCATCTATCACTAGTGATACCGATTACAACAGTCAACTAATACCTTTGGATGTATTTACGAGAGACGACATTCCATTAGTGATACCGATTATAATAGTCAACTAATAACTTTGGATGTATTTACGAGAGACCATCTACTATTTGTGATACAAATTACAACAGTCAACTAATACCTTTGGATGTGTTTCCGAGAGAGGACATTCCAGTAGTGATACCGATTACAATAGTCAACTAATACCCATGGTTGTGTTTACGAGAGACCATCTACCATTAGTGGTACCAATTACAATAGACAACTAATATCTTTGGATGTGTTTATTAGAGACCATCTACCATTAATGATACCAATTACAATAGTCAACTAATACCTTTGGATGTGTTTACGAGAGACGACATTCCATTAGTGATACTGATTACAATAGTCAACTAATACCTTTGGATGTGTTTCAGAGACCACGACATTCCATTAGTGATACCGATTACAATAGTCAACTAATACCTTTGGATGTGTTAACGAGAGACCATCTACCATTAGTGATACCGAGTACAATAGTCAACAAATACCTTTGGATGTGTTTACGAGAGAGGACATTCCACTTGTGATACCGATTACAATAGTCAACTAATACCTTTCGATGTGTTTTCAAGAGACGACATTCCAGTAGTGATACCGATTACAATAGTCAACTAATACCTTTGGTTGTGTTTACGAGAGACCATCTACCATTACTGGTACCAATTACAATAGACAACTAATATCTTTGGATGTGTTTACGAGATACGACCTTCCATTAGTGATACCGATTACAATAGTCAACTAATACATTTGGTTGTGTTTACGAGAGACCATCTACCATTAGTGATACCGATTACAATAGTCAACAAATACCTTTGGATGTGTTTACGAGAGACGACATTCCACTAGTGATACAGATTACAATAGTAACCTAATACCTTTCGATGTGTTTTCAAGTGATGACATTCCATCAGTGATACCGATTAAAATAGACAACTAATACTTTTGGATGTGTTTAAGAGAGATGACATTCCATCAGTGATACCGATTACAATAGTCAACTAATACCTTTAGTTGTGTTTACGAGAGACGACATTCTATTAGTGATACCGATTACAATACTCAATTAATACCTTTAGTTGTGTTTACGAGAGACCATCTACTATTAGTGGTACCAATTACAATAGACAACTAATATCTTTGGATGTGTTTATGTGAGACCATCTACCATTAGTGATACCCATTACAATAGTTAACTAATACCTTTGGATGTGTTTACGATATACGACATTCCATTAGTGATACCGATTACAATAGTCAACGAATACCTTTTATTGTGTTTACGAGAGACGACATTCCATTAGTGATACCGATTACAATTGTCAACTAATACATATGGATGTGTAAATGAGAGACCGACTACCATTAGTGATACCGATTACAATTGTCAACTAATACCTATGGATGTGTTAACGAGAGACCATCTATCACTAGTGATACCTATTACAACAGTCAACTAATACCTTTGAATGTATTTACGAGAGACGACATTCCATTAGTGATTACAATTACAATAGTCAACTAATACCTTTAGATGTGATTACGAGAGACGACATTCCATTAGTGATACCGATTATAATAGTCAACTAATAACTTTGGATGTATTTACGAGAGACCATCTACTATTTGTGATACAAATTACAACAGTCAACTAATACCTTTGGATGTGTTTCCGAGAGAGGACATTCCAGTAGTGATACCGATTACAATAGTCAACTAATACATTTGGTTGTGTTTACGAGAGACCATCTACCATTAGTGGTACCAATTACAATAGTCAACTAATACCTTTGGATGTGTTTACGAGAGACGACATTCCATTAGTGATACTGATTACAATAGTCAACAAATACCTTTGATTGTGTTTACGAGAGACGACATTCCATTAGTGATACCGATTACAATTGTCAACTAATACCTATGGATGTGTTAACGAGAGACCATCTATCACTAGCGATACCGATTACAACAGTCAACTAATACCTTTGGTTGTATTTACGAGAGACGACATTCCATTAGTGATACCGATTACAATAGTCAACTAATACATATGGTTGTGTTAACGAGAGACCATCCACCATTAGTGATACCGATTACAATAATCAACTAATACTTTTGGATGTGTTTACGAGAGATGACATTCCATCAGTGATACCGATTACAACAGTCAACTAATACCTTCGGATGTATTTACTAACCATGGTTACAACAGTCGACTAATATATGTATATCCTAATACTTTGGATTTGTTTACGAGCCGAGTTCATAGTGATAACTTTAAGAAAAGAAATTTCTTTTCTTGAATCTTTTTGGATGTGTTTACTAATTTAATTTCATTAAATTAATTAATTATTATACGGTGGGATGTGTTGGTAAGAGATTAATTCCATTAGTGATACCGTTGTGTTGGTGTTCGTTGGTGTTCCTTTGTATGTGATAATTATGAAGTCTTATTAAATTTAATAATTATTAATGGCATCTAAATTTACCTTTCTATTTTCATGAAGTAATAATATGGATACCATACGGTATCGTTGATCAAAGGAAATCCATACCGTGATAATTATTCAAATTGGAGTATTCTAATCTGCTATATCGATACTTTGTATCAAATAGGTAGTTTTGATTTTAAAGTTGCTAGATCTATAAAAATTCATGAAGAAACATTTACATAGATGAAGAGTTTCATTCAATATTCATTAATGTCTAATGTTTTCTATTAGAAAATACCTTGAAAAAAGGTTATAGATATATTCATTTTGGTCTTATTCAAGTTCTATCAAACCTCTTGTTCATACATAGGTGTTGATGCTCGGTTTATCTAAATTTTGCGTGATAATCCCATTAAAAAGATACAAAAACTTCTCTATTATCTATGATTCAAACTAATATCATTAGTAATGGACCAATTTATTTTAATTGTAGTCCTAACTACTTGGATGAGATCTTAGAGACCCTCTTATTAATGATGCTCTCATACTTGATATGCATATTCTAGGAGATGAATTTAAACATCTCTGTAAAAACTTTGCTATCATTTATCGAATTCATTTTAGGGTTATGTCTTCTCAGCTTAATCCCAAATTCATTCTTAATCCAACCATAAAGGATGAAACCGTCTTATTACAAATAGATGCAGACAATTCTGCCATATTTGTACCAAAAAGACTTAAATGGAATGAAATAACCATTCCGAAAGAATTTCAAATCTCTAATCCCCAAATTCCAAGACGAATTGAAAAGAGAGAAATCTCAGAAATTGAAGAAGACTCAGAAGGAAGAGTTTTACTTCGATTCAATTCTCTACGTCTTAAAGAAATACCTAAGATTAATATTCAAGAAATCAAGTCTAGAAGTTCCTTTTCAGAGGCTTCGACATCTAGACCAAACTTTTACAAATCAAACATAAATGTTGATTTTCAAAGCCCCCTTCCAAGCACCGCTTATGAAACTATTGTTGAATCCTCATTAGGATCACCAACAGCTTCTCAAATGGAAGGAGAAATCAATATGATTTCTTATCAAGATTTCTCAATCAACTTTGAATATCTCGAAAGAGAATTCAATGATCCTGATGAGAAAGAAAGAAGAGAATGGTTCATAAAACTTGAACAATCTGTCAAAGACAGACTTCAAGAAGAATGGATCAAAGATCTTAATCTCAAATACCGCTCTCAAATCCCTATGCTTGACTGGTTCAAAGCATACTGTCGTCTTAATGACATTTCAAATGTTTATGAACTTGATCAAATCAATGTTCAGACTTCTTTATACAAAAAGTGGAACCTTGTTTCAGGAACCACTATCACTTCAGTTCATCCGCCTATGGCAAGTATTAAGATAACTGTTCCCGAAGGAGAAATAATTGCAACTCCTTTCAAAACAGGAAAGAAGGGTACTGAACCTCCAAATATGGAAGATATCAGGAAACTTCACGAACAAAACAATTATTCAAATCAAATACTTCAAACTATAGCCAATCAGGTTGATCATATTAATAATAAGATTGACAATAAGTCAACTCCTTCCAAATTTCCAGTTGACTCTAGTGCTCCTCACTTTGCTCCGAGAAGCCTACCGAGCAACTTAGAAGAGAAGATTAAATTTTCTCATTCTAATCTCCTTGGAAGAATCACTAATATGATGAATAATGAAGCGAGTACCTCTCGTGACCAAAGTCTAAATTGTCTTGATAAAGACAAAAACGAAAAAATTGAAAGTTCAGATTCTGAAATTGATAATATAAATCGTATCAAATTCGGTTCTGAAAGAAAAAATTACTATCGACGACCTACTCCTCCAGACATACAGTTCGAAGAAAGGTCTCAATTCAAAAATACCAACTTCGATGGAAATTCCATCCATGAATGGAACATCGATGGTAAATCAGAGTATGAAATACTCAACACTCTCCAAGAAATGGGAATAGCCAGAATGGCTTATACCGTTCAAAACATTGCTGAGAATTCAATTGTTGGTCTAATTGTTTCTGGATTCACAGGACAATTAAAAAATTGGTGGGATAACTCTCTCAATTATAATGACAAACAATCAATTCTCAATCATACTGTTGTTCTCGAACAAGAGAATGGACTTTTCATTGAGAAATCTGATTCAGTTGATTTTCTCATTATTACTATAGCCATGTATTTCGTGGGTAATCCCAAGGAAGAACTTGACTCAACTCAAATTGTTCTATCCAGCCTTAGATGTCCTACACTATCTGATTACAGATGGTATAAGGATGTTTTCCTTACTCATGTTCTCAAGAGAACAGATTGTAATGCATCTTTTTGGAAAGAAAGATTCATTGCAGGACTCCCTAAACTCTTTGGTGAAAGAATTCATCAAAGACTCAAAGATACTACTGGCTTTAATGTTATTAATTTCGATGAAATAACATATGGCCAATTATTTGCTTTTGTTAAGAAAGAAGGTTTGAACCTTTGTTCTGAATTGAATATTCAATCCAAATATGGAAATGAAAAATCAAAATTCAAAAAGGAAGTTGGTTCATTTTGTGAAGCTTTCGGATTACAAAAAATCATTGCACCTTCTTCAAAACACAAAAAGAAGATTAAAAAATTTTCTAAAAATCCCAAATATAAAAAATATTTTAAAAGAAATTCTTCTCAGGAAGAAAAGCAAAAACCTTATAAAAAGAAATTCAAAAAATTTGAAAGATATCAACCCACTTGTTACAAGTGTCAAAAGAAAGGCCATAAGGCTGATTCTTGTCCTCTTAAAAAGAAGATTGATGAAATCTTCTACGACGACGAAGAATTAAAGAATAAAATTTCTTCTTTACTCATTTCTGAAGAAATTCCTCCTAAAGAAGAAAGTGAACCCCCATCTGAGAATGATGGCGATGATCTTGCTCAAATATTCAATACTTCTTCTGACGAAGAAAGCAATGAAGACTGTGTTAATGGTCTTTGTCATTTTTCTCTTAATGTTATAACTAAGAAAGATAATGAGAAAGAACTTCTCTTTGACCTCATTGAGAAAGTTCCTAACATTGAAGATCGCCAGAAATATCTCTTAAGATTAAGAGACTTAGTCATTAAAGAAGAAAACCCTAAAAAGAATAAATTACTTCAGGGTATTGAACCCTTTAGTATTTCTAAACTCTTAGAAAAGGTTCCTTCTTCTTCTATTAATAACTATGTTACTACTAATGATCTTAAAAGAGAAATTAACATTCTTAAACAAGAAGTTAATAATCTACACAGAGAAATTAATAATTTACATACAAAAGATTTGGAAATTGAAACAAAAATGACTCTTGAAAAATTAAAACAAGACATTCCTGAGTCCTCCAAATCAAATGATCCAATTATTCCTACTGAAGAGATTGTAATCAATCAAGAGAATTCTCCTGATAAAATTCAATCTATTGAACACATTTCTTATCAAAAATGGTATTCCATCATCACTCTGGTGATTGATGATTTCAAAATATCTGTATCATGTCTTATTGACAGTGGAGCAGATCAAAATTGTATCAAAGAAGGATTAATTCCTACCAAATACTATGAAAAGACTAATGAAAGACTTGTAGCTGCAAATGCTACTCCTCTTAACATTAAATACAAATTATCCAAAGCTCATATTTGTAATGGTGGTTATTGTTTCAAAACCCCATTCATCCTTGTCAAAAATTTGAACCTTGAAGTAATTCTTGGTACTCCTTTTCTCACTACCATTTACCCTTTCAGTGTTAATGGTAATGGAATCTCAACAAATATCATGGGTAAGAATATTACCTTTGATTTTGTTACTCCTATCAAACAAAGAGAGATCTCTTTGCTTCAAAATAATATGATCTTCCCACAGATTAATTTGATTCAAAATAAAGAACTTCAAATTAAATCACTTCAGGAAGAAATTCCATATCTTAAGATCGAAGAAGATCTTAAAAGTACTAGTATTCAAACTAAAATTCAAGAACTTGAAGAAAGAATGAAGACTGAAATCTGTTCAGATCTTCCTCATGCTTTCTGGGAAAGAAAGAGACACGAAGTCTCTCTTCCTTACATTCCCAAATTCAATGAAAAATCGATCCCTACAAAGGCTCGACCTATTCAAATGAATCATGATCTCATGAACACTTGCAAAGTTGAGATTAACTCTCTGCTTAGTAAGAAGCTCATTAGACCTTCCAAGTCTCCTTGGAGTTGTGCGGCATTTTATGTCAACAACCAAGCAGAAAAGGAACGAGGAGTTCCGAGACTTGTTATCAATTACAAACCTCTCAATGAAGTTTTGGAATGGATCAGATATCCAATTCCTAACAAAAGAGATCTTATCAATCGCCTTCACAAGGCTAGAGTCTTCTCAAAATTTGATCTCAAATCTGGCTTTTGGCAGATACAAATCAAAGAAGAAGACAAATATAAGACTGCATTCACAGTACCATTTGGTCATTACGAATGGAATGTTATGCCCTTCGGACTAAAGAATGCACCATCTGAATTTCAAAATATCATGAATGACATTTTTAATGTCTATTCTGATTTTACCATTGTTTACATTGATGATGTTTTGGTATTCTCACAAAACATTGATCAACATTTCAAACATCTTAACACTTTCATTCAGATTGTTAAGAAAAATGGGTTAGCCATCTCGGCTCCCAAAATAAAATTATTTCAAACTAAGATTCGATTCTTAGGTCATGACATTGTCAAAGGAACTATTAAACCTATCACTAGGGCAATAGAATTCGCTGACAAATTTCCTGACATTATCAAAGACAAAACCCAATTACAAAGATTTTTGGGATGTCTTAACTATATTGCAGATTTCTTTCCTAAGTTAAGAGTAATGTGTAAACTCTTATTTCAAAGACTTAAGAAAGATCCTCTCCCTTGGACTGACAAACATACAGCTATTGTCAGAAATATCAAATCTCAGGTTAAATCACTACCATGTCTTGGTATTCCTAAACCTGATAATTTTATGATTATAGAAACCGATGCATCAGATATCGGTTACGGGGGGATATTGAAGCAGGTAAATCCAACCATATCTGCTGCATCTCCTAAAGAACAATTAGTCAGATTTCATTCTGGTGTTTGGCTTGGTCCACAACAGAATTATTCTACTATCAAAAAGGAAATACTTTCCATAGTGTTATGTATTTCTAAATTTCAAGATGATATTTTTAATAAAAAGTTTCTCCTTAGAATTGATTGCAAATCAGCTAAAGAGATACTTCAAAAGGATGTTAAAAATATTGTTTCAAAACAAATCTTTGCTAGATGGCAAGCTATCTTATCTAGCTTTGATTTTGATATCGAATATATCAAAGGCGAGAATAATTGCCTACCTGATTTCCTTACTCGAGAATTTTTACAAAATGCAGGTCATGTATCGTCCTAGTAGACCTAGGATGCAGACTCCTGACTATTACTCAAATGAGGCCCCTGCCTCAAATCAATTTCAGATATTGGGACAATTCCCATCATCTTCTTACTCAAAGGTTGCTCAGCTCCCGGCTCCTCATACTCCAGTTAAAGGAGAAGCGTCTTCAAAGGTAAAGAAAGGTGAGTACTTTACCAAACCGATATTCATTGTATTACTCCAACTAGGTTTTCTGAAAAACAAAATCTAGAAACTCTTAAGAGTACTATGAATACTCATTTCCCAAATGGTATTCATTGGAACTATGAAGACTCTAGAAAGACACAGAAATTTTATGAGTTCATACTAATTGACTCTAAATCTGTTGACATTATTCATTCGATGGATCCAAATGATTCATCTCGCATTGCATACTCGAAATGCATTATCAAGAAAGTTGCCAGTTCAACTGAATGGCCTACTAATACTCATGAAAAGCTCTTTTCAAAATCCTTCACACCCAAAGGATACACTTATTCTGATTATAAGATGGCATGGTTTAGAGCCTTCTTATTCAGGTCATTTGACCATTCATGGTTCTTCTCGTTTGAAGACAAGTTTGCCAAGTTACCATTTTCCATATGGTTTCTTGACTGGTGGACTGATTTTGGTCCACTTGACATCATTCTTCCTTCCGAAGTTCAACAAGCTTTGTTGTACTTTATTCAAAAGGCTCCCGGTGACCCTTGCCGAAAAGAAATTAATTTCTTTGCCGAATTCCGGGTTCCATGGATTCTTTGCTGGAACTACTCATTCCGACAAGTGAGAATCAAACCCTATCCAATCTCTATCATTAGAGAATTCAAAATCAAATGGTGGTCTGGTTTTTCCATCAAGTACTGCACCGCTGGTGTAGTTCAGAAATTCCTAGCAACCGGAGAAAAGCCCTCTTGGGCTAAAGACAACAAGAACAAGATGAAGCTTACCAAGGCTTCTACCAAGAAAACCAATGAAGAATCCTCTAAAGGATCTACAAAGACTGACGGACTCTCTGACCATGAAATCAAAGTGTTCAGTCTAATCGAGAATGAGAAGGACCCTGAGATCATCAGTTCCTATCTCAAATATCTCCACCATAAAAAGAAGACTTCCTCAAGTCATGAGCAAGAACAAACTTCTTGTGAATCAAGTTCTGAAGAACATGGTTATGACCCTTTTGGGGGACCATGTGGGCAAGACCCTTTTGATTTCTGACTACCTTTGGTTAGTAGTCAAAATACTCATATTTTATTAAAAAGAAATGCTGAAGAAAAAAGAAAATTGGCACTACAAAAAGAGAAGCCAAAGAAAAATAATCAGCAATTAATAGCCGAAGAAAAAAGAAAATTGGCACTACAAAAAGAGAAGCCAAAGAAAAATAAAGATCGGCATGCCAAAGAAAAAAGAATATTGGCATTAAAAAGAAAAGCCAAATTAAAAAAGGAATTGGCATTAAAAAAGAAAAGAAATAAAAAGAAATTTTCAAAACTCTTATCCCAATTAAGAGATCTCAAAATTATTGATTCCGAAGCTTCCCGGTGAAGTGAGTAATCATTTTTATTCAAAATGGCCGACAAGACCAGCTGTCATCCATTATGCCCGACAAAGCATCATGACACCCAGCTGTCATCCATTATCCTAAGTGATGGCCGACAAAGGTATCGTGATACCATCTTTATTCCAAATGGCCGACAAAGTTATCATGACAAAGTTGGCATTGACAAAGACATTTCATCCACCAAAATGAAATGAAAATTCAAATGCAGATTCAAATTCAGACTTCAGTTCGTCTATAAAAGAAGAAGTTGAAGACAGATGTAAGGCATCGGTTTTTTGAAGAACAAAATACTCTCTGTAAACCTTTCCTTTATCATATCATCTTAGCAAATTCCCTTGTAATTTATTACGTTTGTAATTCATTACACTTATCATTCATACTGAAAGTGTATCTACATGATCCTCTGATTGTACACATATCAAGTAAGAAAGTTTAATTGCTTTCTTTTATTATTCAAGTGTTTGTAAATTCAATTGTTGTTTATTCAACTGTTTAATTTCCGCTATTTACTCTGTTTATTATATTATTTTTATACATATCAATATATGTATATCCTGGTTCCGTTCTGGTAAATTATTAATGGAATGTCGTCTCTCGTAAACATATTTGAGATGGTTTTAACTAACTAATACCTTTGGATATATTAGTAATTAATACCTTCGATCACTAATGGAATGAACTTTCTAAATAAAACACATCCAATGGTATTAGTCGACTATTATCTTTCTTAGTATCACTAATGGAATATCATCTCTCGTAAATACAATCAAAGGTATTAGTGACTATTTGTAATTGGTATCACTAAGTGTAGATGGTCTCTCATAAACACATCAAAAAGATATTAGTTTTTTATTGTAATTGGTACCACTAATGGTAGATGGTCTCTCGTAAACACAACCAAAGGTATTTGTTGTCTATTGTAATCGGTATCACTCTTTGGAATGTCCTCTCTAAAACACATCGAAAAGGTATTAGTTGACTATTGTGTCGATATCAATATTTAGTGATAGATGGTCTCTCGTAAATACATCAAAATGTATTAGTTAACTATAAAAAATCGGTATCACTTATGGTAGATGGTCTCTCATTAACACATCCTTATGTATTGGTTTATTATTGTAATCGTGTATCACTAATGGAATGTCATCTCTCGTAAAACACAACCAACGGTATTAGTTGACTATTGATTTTCATTATCATTAGTGGTGGAATAGTCTCTCGTAAACAAATCCAAAAGTATTAGTTGACTATTATAATCGGTATCACTAATGGTAGATGGTCTCTGGTTAACACATCCACATGTATTAGTTGACTATTGTAATCGGTATCACTTATGGAATGTCGTCTCTCTTAAACACAACCAAAGGTATTAGTTGACTATTGTAATCGGTATCATTAATGGAATATCGTCTCTCGTAAACATATCCAAAGGTATTAGATGACTATTGTAATCGTTATCACTAATGGAATGTCGTCTCTCGTAAACAAAACCAAAGGTATTAGTTGACTATTATAATCGGTATCACTGATGGAATTTCATCTCTCGTAAACACATCCAAAAGTATTAGTTGACTATTGTAATCGGTATAACTAATGGAATGTCGTCTCTCGAAAACACATCCAAAGGTATTAGTTTACTATTGTAATTGGTATCACTAGTGGAATGTCGTCTCTCGTAAACACATCCAAAGGGATTAGTTGACTATTGTAATCGGTATCACTAGTGATATATGGTCTCTCGTAAACACATCCAAATATATTAGTTGACTATTGTAATCAGTATCGCTAATGGTAGATGGTCTCTCGTAAGCACATCCAAAGGTATTAGTTGAGTATTGTAATCGGTATCACTTATGGAATGTCGTCTCTCTTAAACACAACCAAAGGTATTAGTTTTATTTACTATTGTAATCATTATCATTAATGGAATATCGTCTCTTAAACATATCCAAAGGTATTAGATGACTATTGTAATCGTTATCACTAATGGAATGTCGTCTCTCGTAAAAAAAACCAAAGGTATTAGTTGACTATTATAATCGGTATCACTTAATGGAATTTCATCTCTTAATAAAAACACATCCAAAAGTATTAGTTGACTATTGTAATTGGTATCACTAATGGAATGGTCTCTCGAAAAACACATCCAAAGGTATTAGTTGACTATTGTAATCGATATCACTAGTGATAGATGGTCTCTCGGAAACACATCAAAATGTATTAGTTAACTATTGTAATCGGTATCACTAATGGTAGATGGTCTCTCATTAACACATCCTTATGTATTGGTTTATTATTGTAATCAGTATCACTAATGGAATGTGGTCTCTCGTAAACACAACCAAAGGTATTAGTTGACTATTGTAATGGTATCATTAGTGGAATGTCGTCTCTCGTAAACACATCCAAAAGTATTAGTTGACTATTATAATTGGTATCACTAATGGTAGATGGTCTCTGGTTAAAACATCCATATGTATTAGTTGACTATTGTAATCGGTATCACTTATGGAATGTCGTCTCTCTTAAACACAACCAAAGGTATTAGTTGACTATTGTAATCGGTATCACTAATGGATATATGTCTCTCGTAAACATATCCAAAAGTATTAGATGACTATCATAATCGTTATCACTAATGGAATGGTCTCTCTCGTAAAAACACATCCAATGGTATTAGTTGACTATTGTAATCGGTATCACTAATGGAATATCATCTATCGTGAAAAATACAATCAAAGGTATTAGTTGACTATTGTAATTGGTATCACTAAGTGTAGATGGTCTCTCATAAACACATCCAAAGATATTAGTTGACTATTGTAATTGGTACCACTAATGGTAGATGGTCTCTCGTAAACACAACCAAAGGTATTTGTTGTCTATTGTAATTCGGTATTCACTAATGGAATGTCTCTCTGGATTAAAACACATCGAAAAGGTATTAGTTGACTATTGTAATTGGTATATCACTAATGATAGATGGTCTCTAATAAATACATCAAAAAATGTATTAGTTAACTATTGTAATTAAGTATCACTTATGGTAGATGGTCTCTCATTAACACATCCTTATGTATTGGTTTATTATTGTAATCGGTATCACTAATGGAATGTCATCTCTCGTAAACACAACCAAAGGTATTAGTTGACTATTTAATCGGTATCATTAGTGGAATGTCGTCTCTCTCGTAAACAAATCCAAAAGTATTAGTTGACTATTATAATCGTTATCACTAATGGTAGATGGTCTACGGTTAAACACATCCATATGTATTAGTTGACTATTGTAATCGGTATCACTTATGGAATGTCTCTCTTAAACACAACCAAAGGTATTAGTTGACTATTGTAATCAATTTATCATTAATGGAATATGGTCTCTCGTAAACATATCCAAAGGTATTAGATGATTATTTAATCGTTATCACTAATGGAATGTCGTCTTATCTCGTAAAACAAAACCAAAGGTATTAGTTGACTATTATAATCGGTATCACTAATGGAATTTCATCTCTCGTAAACACATCCAAAAGTATTAGTTGACTATTGTAATTGGTATAACTAATGGGAATGTCACTCTCGAAAACACATACAAAGGTATTAGTTTACTATTGTAATTGGTATCACTAGTGGAATGTCGTCTCTCGTAAAACACATCCAAAGGGATTAGTTGACTATTGTATGTCGGTATCACTAATGGATAGATGGTCTCTCGTAAAACACATCCAAATATATTAGTTGACTATTGTAATAATAATATCACTAATGGTAGATGGTCTCTCGTAAACACATCCAAAGGTATTAGTTGACTATTGTAATCGGTATCACTAATGGAATGTCGTCTCTCGTAAACACAACCAAAGGTATAAGTTGACTATTTTGTAATCGGTATCCTTGATGGAATGTCATCTCTCGTAAACACATCCAAAAGTATTAGTTGACTATTGTAATCGATATCAATAATGGAATGTATCTCTAAAAAACACATCCAAAGGTATTAGTTGACTATTGTAATCGATATCACTAATGATAGATGGTCTCTCTAAAACACATCAAAATGTATTAGTTAACTATTGTAATAGGTATCACTAATGGTAGATGGTCTCTCATTAACACATCCTTATGTATTGGTTTATTATTGTAATCAGTATCACTAATGGAATGTCATCTCTCGTAAACACAACCAACGGTATTAGTTGACTATTGTAATCGGTATCATTAGTGGAATGTCGTCTCTTGTAAACACATCCAAAAGTATTAGTTGACTATTATAATCGGTATCACTAATGGTAGATGGTCTCTGGTTAACACATCCATATGTATTAGTTGACTATTGTAATCGGTATCACTTATGGAATGTCGTCTCTCTTAAACACAACCAAAGGTATTAGTTGACTATTGTAATCGGTATCACTAATGGAATATCGTCTCTCGTAAACATATCCAAAGGTATTAGATGACTATTGTAATCGATATCACTAATGGAATGTCGTCTCTCGTAAACACATCCAAAGGTATTAGTCGACTATTGTAATCGGTATCACTAATGGAATATCATCTCTCGTAAATACAATCAAAGGTATTAGTGACTATTGTAATTGGTATCACTAAGTGTAGATGGTCTCTCATAAACACATCCAAAGATATTAGTTGACTATTGTAATTGGTACCACTAATGGTAGATGGTCTCTCGTAAACACAACCAAAGGTATTTGTTGTCTATTGTAATCGGTATCACTACTGGAATGTCCTCTCTCGGAAACACATCGAAAGTTATTAGTTGACTATTGTAATCGATATCACTAGTGATAGATGGTCTCTCGTAAATACATCAAAATGTATTAGTTAACTATTGTAATCGGTATCACTTATGGTAGATGGTCTCTCATTAACACATCCTTATGTATTGGTTTATTATTGTAATCGGTATCACTAATGGAATGTCATCTCTCGTAAACACAACCAACGGTATTAGTTGACTATTGTAATCGGTATCATTAGTGGAATGTCGTCTCTCGTAAACAAATCCAAAAGTATTAGTTGACTATTATAATCGATATCACTAATGGTAGATGGTCTCTGGTTAACACATCCATATGTATTAGTTGACTATTGTAATCGGTATCACTTATGGAATGTTGTCTCTCTTAAACACAACCAAAGGTATTAGTTGACTATTGTAATCGGTATCATTAATGGAATATCGTCTCTCGTAAACATATCCAAAGGTATTAGTTGACTATTGTAATCGTTATCACTAATGGAATGTCGTCTCTCGTAAACAAAACCAAAGGTATTAGTTGACTATTATAATCGGTATCACTGATGGAATTTCATCTCTCGTAAACACATCCAAAAGTATTAGTTGACTATTGTAATCGGTATCACTAATGGAATATCGTCTCTCGTAAACATATCCAAAAGTATTAGATGACTATTGTAATCGTTATCACTAATGGAATGTCGTCTCTCGTAAACACATCCAATGGTATTAGTCGACTATTGTAAATCGGTATCACTAATGGAATATCATCTCGTAAATACAATCAAAGGTATTAGTTGACTATTGTAATTGGTATCACTAAGTGTAGATGGTCTCTCATAAACACATCCAAAGATATTAGTTGACTATTGTAATTGGTACCACTAATGGTAGATGGTCTCTCGTAAACACAACCAAAGGTATTTGTTGTCTATTGTAATCGGTATCACTACTGGAATGTCCTCTCTCGGAAACACATCGAAAGGTATTAGTTGACTATTGTAATCGATATATCACTAATGGAAGATGGTCTCTAAATAAACACATCAAAATGTATTAGTTAACTATTGTAATCGGTATCACTTATGGTAGATGGTCTCTCGTAACACATCCTTATGTATTGGTTTATTATTGTAATTGGTATCACTAATGGAATGTCATCTCTCGTAAACACATCCAAAGGTATTAGTTGACTATTGTAATCGGTATCATTAATGGAATGTTGTCTCTCTAGTAAACAAATCCAAAAGTATTAGTTGACTATTATAATCGATATCACTAATGGTAGATGGTCTGTAAGTTAAACACATCCATATGTATTAGTTGACTATTGTAATTCGGTATCACTAATGGAATGTTGTCTCTCTTAAACACATCCAAAGGTATTAGTTGACTATTGTAATCGGTATCATTAATGGAATATCGTCTCTCGTAAACATATCCAAAGGTATTAGATGACTATTGTAATCGTTATCACTAATGGAATGTCGTCTCTCGTAAACAAAACCAAAGGTATTAGTTGACTATTATAATCGGTATCACTGATGGAATTTCATCTCTCGTAAACACATCCAAAAGTATTAGTTGACTATTGTAATCGGTATAACTAATGGAATGTCGTCTCTCGAAAACACATCCAAAGGTATTAGTTTACTATTGTAATTGGTATCACTAGTGGAATGTCGTCTCTCGTAAACACATCCAAAGGGATTAGTTGACTATTGTAATGGGTATCACTAGTGATAGATGGTCTCTCGTAAACACATCCAAATGTATTAGTTGACTATTGTAATCGGTATCACTAATGGTAGATGGTCTCTCGTAAACACATCCAAAGGTATTAGTTGAGTATTGTAATCGGTATCACTAATGGAATGTCGTCTCTCGTAAACACAACCAAAGGTATAAGTTGACTATTGTAATCGGTATCCTTGATGGAATGTCATCTCTCGTAAACACATCCAAAAGTATTAGTTGACTATTGTAATCGGTATCACTAATGGAATGTCGTCTCTCGAAAACACATCCAAAGGTATTAGTTGACTATTGTAATCGATATCACTAGTGATAGATGGTCTCTCGGAAACACATCAAAATGTATTAGTTAACTATTGTAATCGGTATCACTAATGGTAGATGGTCTCTCATTAACACATCCTTATGTATTGGTTTATTATTGTAATCAGTATCACTAATGGAATGTCATCTCTCGTAAACACAACCAACGGTATTAGTTGACTATTGTAATCGGTATCATTAGTGGAATGTCGTCTCTCGTAAACACATCCAAAAGTATTAGTTGACTATTATAATCGGTATCACTAATGGTAGATGGTCTCTGGTTAACACATCCATATGTATTAGTTGACTATTGTAATCGGTATCACTTATGGAATGTCGTCTCTCTTAAACACAACCAAAGGTATTAGTTGACTATTGTAATCGGTATCACTAATGGAATATCGTCTCTCGTAAACATATCCAAAGGTATTAGATGACTATTGTAATCGTTATCACTAATGGAATGTCGTCTCTCGTAAACACATCCAAAGGTATTAGTCGACTATTGTAATCGGTATCACTAATGGAATATCATCTCTCGTAAATATAATCAAAGGTATTAGTGACTATTGTAATTGGTATCACTAAGGGTAGATGGTCTCTCATAAACACATCCAAAGATATTAGTTGACTATTGTAATTGGTACCACTAATGGTAGATGGTCTCTCGTAAACACATCCAAAGGTATTAGTTGACTATTGTAATCGATATCACTAATGGAATGTTCTCTCTCGGAAACACATCCAAAGGTATTAGTTGACTATTGTAATCGGTATCTCAAATGGTAGATGGTCTCTCGTAAACACATCCAAAGTGTTTATGAGAGACCATCTTTCACATAGGAACCATGGTCTCTAAATAGTTATTTCCTTAGAACTATCTGGTATCAGAGCCATCTTTAAATTATATTTAGAAAAGAAAATTCTTTTCTTGGATATCATTTGTACTACTTTATAATCCTGAGATTTAATTATAAGTTTGTGGCTAGCGTTGGTAAGCCGTGAAATCCGTTGGTAAGCCGTTGATGGTGTTCCAGGTGGTGTTCCCATTGAAACAAACTGATAATTAATTCAATGTTTTATTAAGCAGTACTCATGGCTTCTAAGTTAAGATCTATTTTTTCTAAAAATAGTTCTAGTATAGTTAGTTCTAAGGAAATAACTATCCCTGATAATTATGCTAACTGGAGTATTCCAGAGCAGTCAATAGATACTATGTATCATATTGGCAAAATTGATTTCAAAACTGCATGGTCTATTAAGACTCATGAAGAAACTAAATCTATCAATGAAGAATTTCAAAGTATTCCTTTGTTATCTTCAGTTTCTATCAAGAGATACCTTGAAAAAGGTTATCGTTATTTACATTTTGGTTTAATACAAATTGTTGTTAAACCGCTTGTTCATATTGGTGTTGATGCACCAATTTATCTTGCACTAAGAGACAATCGTCTCAAGAGATACAAGACTTCTGTTCTTGCTATGATTCAAACTAATGTCTGTAATGGACCCATATATTTCAATTGTGCTCCTAATTTTTCAGTAGATCTAAAGGATCCTTTGATTAATGATAGCATGATTCTTGACATTCACCTACAGGGGGATGAATTCAAAGAAACTTGTAAAATTTTGCAGTTATTTACAGACTCTATTTTAGAGTTATGACTTCACAGATGAACCCAAAATTCATCCTATCTCCAACCTCTAAAGATGAAACTATTTTACTTCAAATTGAAGCAGACAGTTCCAGTTACTTTATTCCTAAAAGACTAAAATGGAATGAAATAACAATTCCTAATGAATTCATAATTCATGCTCCTCAAATTCCAAGAAATTTGATAAAACACCAACCCACATAAATCATAGAAGAACCTGATGGCAGAGTTCTTTTAAGATTTAACTCTTTAAGGATACAGAATCCTAAAATCAATATTCATGAAATAAGGTCTAGAAATTCCTTTTCAGAGGCTTCGACTTCCAGACCTAATTTCTATAAATCTAATATCAATGTTGACTTTCAAAGTCCCCTTCCTAGCACAAATTATGAAACTGTGGTTGAATCCTCAATAGGATCACCTACAGTATCTCAGATGGAAGGAGAAATCAACATGATTTCTTATCAAGATTTCTCTATCAACTTTGAACACCTCGAAAGAGAGTTTAATGATCCTGATGAGAAAGAAAGGAGAGAATGGTTCATGAAACTTGAACAATCTATTAGAAACAGACTTCAAGATGAATGGATCAAAGATCTCAATCTTAAATATCGTTCTCAAATCCATATGCTTGACTGGTTTAAAGCATATTGTCGTCTCGAAGATATTTCAAATGTCTATGAACTTGATCAAATCAATGTTCAGACTTCTTTATACAAAAAGTGGAACCTTGTTTCAGGAACCACTATCACTTCTATTCATCCGCCTATGGCAAGTATCAAAATAACTGTTCCCGAAGGAGAAATTATTGCAACTCCTTTCAAAACAGGAAAGAAAGGTACTGAACCTCCAAATATGGAAGATATCAGAAAACTTCATGAACAAAACAATTATTCAAACCAAATACTTCAAACTATTGCTAATCAAGTTGATCATATTAATAATAAGATTGACAATAAAGCTACTCCATCCAAATTCCCCTGTGATTCTAATGCTCCTCACTTTGCTCCGAGGAGTCTTCCGAGTAACTTAGAAGAAAGGATTAGATTTCCTCATATCTTCTTAATAGAATCACTAATCTGGTTAATAATGAGGCAAGTACCTCAAATACCAAAAGTCTAAATTGTCTTGATAAAGATAAAAATGAAAAGATTGAAAGTTCAGATTCTGAAGTTGATAACATAAATCGTATCAAATTCGGTTCTGAGGGAAAAAATTTCTATCGAAGACCTATTCCTCCGGACATGCAGTTCGAAGAAAGGTCTCAATTCAAAAACACCAAATTCGATGGAAATTCCATTCATGAATGGAACATCGATGGTAAATCCGAATATGAAATTCTCAATACTCTTCAAGAAATGGGAATGGCCAGAATGGCCTATGCTATCCAAAGTATTGCAGAGAATTCTATTATTGGTCTAATTGTCTCTGGTTTTTCAGGACAATTAAAAAATTGGTGGGATCATTCCCTCAATTATAATGACAAACAAGCAATTCTCAATCATACCATTATTCTTGAACAAGAAAATGGTATTTTTATTGAGAAATCCGATGATGTCGATTTTCTCATAATCACTATTGCCATGTACTTCGTGGGTAATCCCAAAGAAGAACTTGACTCTACTCAAATTGTTCTTTCCAGTCTCAGATGTCCTACACTATCTGATTATAGATGGTATAAGGATGTTTTTCTTACTCATGTCTCAAAAGAGCAGACTGTAACGCATCTTTTTGGAAAGAAAGATTCATTGCTGGACTCCCCAAACTCTTTGGGGAAAGAATTCATCAAAAACTCAAAGATACTACAGGCTTTAATGTTATTAATTTCGAAGAAATTACTTATGGCCAATTATTTGCTTTTGTCAAAAAAGAAGGTTTAAACCTTTGTTCTGAATTGAATATTCAATCCAAATATGGATCTGAAAAATCAAAATTCAAAAAAGAAGTTGGTTCCTTTTGCGAAGCATTTGGATTGCAAAAAATTATTGCACCATCTTCAAAGCATAAAAATAAAATTAAAAGACTTTCTAAAAATTCTAAATATAGAAAGTATTTTAAAAGAAATTCTTCTCCTGAAGAAAAACAAAAACCTTATAATAAGAAATTCAAAAAATTTGAAAAATATCAACCCACTTGTTATAAGTGTCAAAAGGAAGGCCATAAGGCTGATTCTTGTCCACTCAAAAAGAAGATTGATGAAATCTTCTATGACAATGAAGAATTAAAAAACAAAATTTCTTCTTTACTCATTTCTGAGGAAATTGCTCCTAAGGAAGAAAGTGAACCACCATCCGAGAATGATGGTGATGATCTTGCTCAAATATTCAATACTTCTTCTGATGAAGAAAGCGATGAAGACTGTACTAATGGTTTTTGTCATTTTTCTCTTAATGTTATTACCAAAAATGATAATGAACAAGAACTTCTCTTTGATCTCATTGAGAAAGTCCCTGATTCTAAAGATCGCAAGAAATATATCTTAAGATTAAGAGACTTAGTTATTAAAGAAGAAAATCCTAAGAAAAATAAATTACTTCAGGGAATTGAACCCTTTAGTATCTCCAAACTCTTAGATAAGATTCCTTCTTCTTCTATTAATAACTATGTTACTACTAATGATCTTAAACGTGAAATCAACATTCTTAAACAAGAAGTTAATAATTTACACAAAGAAATTAATATATTACATACAAAAGATTTGGAAATTGAAACTAGAATGACTTTTGAAAGACTAAAACAAAATATTCCTGAGTCCTCTAATTCAAATGATCCAATTATTCCAACTGAAGAGATTGTAATTAATCAAGAAAACCTTCCTGATAAAATTCAATCTATTGAACACATTTTTTATCAAAAATGGTATTCAATCATCACTTTGGTAGTTGATGATTTCAAAATATCTGTATCATGTCTTATAGACAGTGGAGCAGATCAAAATTGTATCAAAGAAGGATTAATTCCTACCAAATATTATGAAAAAATTAATGAAAGACTTGTAGCTGCCAATGCTACTCCTCTTAACATTAAATACAAATTATCAAAAGCTCATATTTGTAATGGTGGTTATTGTTTCAAAACCCCATTCATCCTTGTCAAAAACCTTAACCTTGAGGTTATTCTTGGTACTCCTTTCCTCACTACCATTTACCCTTTCAGCGTTAATGGTAATGGCATTTCTACAAATATCATGGGTAAACATATTACCTTTGATTTTGTTACTCCTATCAAAAAGAGAGAAATCTCTTTACTTCAAAATAATATGATCTTCCCGCAAATTAATTTGATTCAAAGTAAAGAACTTCAAATTAAATCCCTTCAGGAAGAAATTCCATATCTTAAGATCGAAGAAGATCTTAAAAATACTAATATTCAAATTAAAATTCAAGAAATTGAAGAAAGAATGAAGACTGAAATATGTTCAGATCTTCCTCATGCTTTCTGGGAAAGAAAGAGATACGAAGTTTCTCTTCCTTACATTCCCAATTTTAATGAGAAATCGATCCCTACTAAGGCTCGACCTATTCAAGTGAATCATGATCTCATGAACACTTGCTAAGTTGAGATTGACTCTCTTCTTAGTAAGAAGCTCATAAGACCATCCAAGTCTCCTTGGAGCTGTGCGGCATTCTATGTCAACAACCAAGCCGAAAAGGAACGAGGAGTTCCAAGACTTGTTATCAATTACAAACCTCTCAATGAAGTTTTGGAATGGATCAGATATCTAATTCCTAACAAGAGAGATCTTATCAATCGCCTTTACAAGGCCAGAGTCTTCTCAAAATTTGATCTCAAATCTGGCTTTTGGCAGATACAAATTAAAGAAGAAGATAAATACAAAACTGCATTCACAGTATCATTTGGTCATTACGAATGGAATGTTATGCCCTTCGGGCTTAAGAATGCACCCTCTGAATTCCAAAATATCATGAATGACATTTTCAATGTCTATTTTGATTTCACTATTGTTTACATTGATGAGGTTTTGAAATTCTCTCAAAACATTGATCAACATTTCAAACATCTTAACATTTTCATCCAAATTGTTAAGAAAAATGGGTTAGCCATCTCGGCTCCCAAAATCAAATTGTTTCAAACTAAGATTAGATTCTTAGGTCATGAAATTGTCAAAGAAACTATTAAACCTATCACTAGGGCAATAGAATTCGCTGACAAATTTCCTGACATTATAATAGATAAAAATCAATTATAAACACATGGGATGATATTAGTTATATTGTAAATGGTTTCCTAATGGTAGATGGTTATTTGTAAACTCTTATTTCAATTAGTTGAGAAAGATCCTCGGTATCACTAATGGAATGTCTACCAAATATCAAACACAACCAAAGGTATTAGTTGATTGTTGTAATTTGTATCACAAATGGTAGAAGGTCGATAATAAATGACACATCGAAAACATATTAGTTGACTATTGTAATCGGTATCGGAATGGAATGTAAATCTAACCATATAAACACATCCAAAGTTAATTAGTTGATTTCATTAATTGTTTGTTTAATGGTAGATGGTCTCCGTAAACACATCAAAAAGGTAGTTACTTTAATAGTGTTATGTATTTAAAAATTTCAAGATGATATTTTTAATAAAAGTTTCTCCTTAGAATTGATTGTAAATTTAAATTGGTATCAAAAGATGTTAAAATATTGTCTCTCAAAACAAATCTTTTTCTAGATGGTATTATTTTATCTAGCTTTGATTTTGATATTGAATATATAAAAATGAGAATGTCGATTTTCTAATACATCCAATTTTTACAAAATTAGTTAATTATTGTATCGGTAACTCATTAATTACTAAATGGGCTCCATCCTCAAACCAATCCAAGGTTTTAGTTGATTTCATCATAATCTTATTCAAATCATTAATGGAATGTAAATCTCTCCAATGAAAGAAAAAGGTATCCAAGTTAAAGGTGAATTGTAAATTGGATATTCATTCATTATTATCTCTCTTTAAGTTTTCCATTAACAAACCCAAAAATTAAGAAATAAGAATACAATACCATTTTTGGTTTTGAAATTCTTTATGATATGAGTTTATTCTTTAGACAAATTCCATTAATGATACCGATTATAATAGTCAACTAATACATATGAATTTATTCAAAAGCATTAGACCATCTACCATTATGATACCGACGAAAATAGTTAACAAAATATTTTAGGATGATGTTTCTTAGACACCATCTATCACTTTGGATACCGATTGCAATATTTCACCTAATTCTTTGGATGTATTTTAGAGAACATTCCATTATTGATACAAATTACCATTAGTCAACTAATGGTTTTGGATGTGTTTGGTTTAGAGATGACATTCATTAAATATCGATTACAATAGAAGTTCTAACACCTTTTGTTGTGTTTACAAGGCTCATACATTCCATTAGTGATACCGATTACAATTCAACTAATCCTTTGGATTGTTTTATTTAGAGATCATCTACCATTAGTGATACCGATTACAATAGTCAACTAATACCTTTGGTTGTGTTTACGAGAGAACATCTATCACAAGTGATACTGATTACAATAGTCAACTAATACCTTTGGATGTGTTTTCGAGAGACGACATTCCATTAGTGATACCAATTACAATAGTCAACTAATACCTTTGGATGTGTTTACGAGGACCATCTACCATTTGTAATACTAATTACAATAGTCAACTAATACCTTTGGTTGTGTTTACGAGAGACCATCTACTATTAGTGATACCAATTACAATAGTCAGCTAATACCTTTAGATGTGATTACGAGAGACAACATTCCATTAGTGATACCGATTATAATAGTCAACTAATAACTTTGGATGTATTTACGAGAGACCATCTACCATTTGTGATACAAATTACAACAGTCAACTAATACCTTTGGATTTGTTTCCGAGAGAGGACATTCCAGTAGTGATACGGATTACAATAGTCAACTAATACCTTTGGTTGTGTTTACGAGAGACCATCTACCATTAGTGGTACCAATTACAATAGACAACTAATATATTTGGATGTGTTTATGAGAGACCATCTACCATTAGTGATACCAATTACAATAGTCGACTAATACCTTTGGATGTGTTTACGAGAGACGACATTCCATTAGTGATAGCGATTACAATAGTCAACGAATACCTTTGATTGTGTTTACAAGAGACGACATTCCATTAGTGATACCAATTACAATAGTCAACTAATACCTTTGGATGTATTTACGAGAGACGACATTCCACTAGTGATACCGATTACCATAGTCAACTAATACCTTTCGATGTGTTTTCAAGAGACGACATTCCATCAGTGATACCGATTACAATAGTCAACTAATAATTTTCGATGTGTTTACGAGAGATGACATTCCATCAGTGATACCGATTATAATAGTAAACTAATACCTTTGGTTGTGTTAACGAGAGAAGACATTCCATTAGTGATACCGATTACAATACTCAACTAATACCTTTGGATGTGTTAACGAGAGACCATCTACCATTAGTGATACCGATTACAATTGTCAACTAATACCTTTGGATGTGTTTACGAGAGACCATCTATCACTAGTGATACCGATTACAACAATCAACTAATACCTTTGGATGTATTTACGAGAGACGACATTCCATTAGTGATACCGATTACAATAGTCATCTAATACCTTTGGATGTGTTTACGAGTGACGATATTCTATTAATGATACATATTACAATAGTCAACTAATACCTTTGGTTCTATTTACGAGAGACGACATTCCATTAGTGATACCGATTAAAATAGTTAACTAATACATATGGTTGTGTTAACGAGAGACCATCTACGATTAGTGATACCGATTACAATAGTCAACAAATACCTTTGGATGTGTTTACGAGAGACGACATTCCACTAGTGTTACCGATTACAATAGTCAACTAATACCTTTCGATGTGTTTTCAAGAGACGACATTCCATCATTGATACCGATTACAATAGTCAACTAATACTTTTTGATGTGTTTACGAGAGATGACATTCCATCAGTGATACCGATTACAATACTCAACTAATACCTTTGGATGTGTTTACGAGGGACCATCTACCATTAGTGATACCGATTACAATTGTTAACTTATACCTATGGATGTGTTAACGAGAGACCGTCTACCATTAGTGATACCGATTACAATTGTCAACTAATACCTTTGGATGTGTTTACGAGAGACCATCTATCACTAGTGATACCGATTACAACAGTCAACTAATACCTTTGGATGTATTTACGAGAGACGACATTCCATTAGTGATACAGATTACAATATTCAACTAATACCTTTGGTTGTGTTTACGAGAAACGACATTCCATTAGTGATACCGATTACAATAGTCAACTAATACATATGGTTGTGTTAACGAGAGACCATCTACCATTAGTGATACCGATTACAATAGTCAACAAATACCTTTGGATGTGTTTTTACGAGAGAGGACATTCCCATTGTGATACCAATTACAATAGTCAACTAATACCTTTCTATGTGTTTTCAAGAGACGACATTCCAGTAGTGATACCGATTACAATTGTCAACTAATACCTTTGGTTTTGTTTACGAGAGTCCATCTACCATTAGTGGTACCAATTACAATAGACAACTAATATCTTTGGATGTGTTTATGTGAGACCATCTACCATTAGTGATACCAATTATAATAGTCAACTAATACCTTTGGTTGTGTTTACGAGACACGACCTTCCATTAGTGATACCGATTACAATAGTCAACTAATACATATGGTTGTGTTAACGAGAGACCATCTACCATTAGTGATACCGATTACAATAGTCAACAAATACCTTTGGATGTGTTTACGAGAGACGACATTCCACTAGTGATACCGATTACAATAGTCAACTAATACCTTTCGATGTGTTTTCAAGAGACGACATTCCATTAGTGATACCGATTACAATAGTCAACTAATACTTTTGGATGTGTTTATTTAGAGATGACATTCCATTAGTGATACCGATTACAATAGTCAACTAATACCTTTGGATGTGTTTTGAGAGACGACATTCCATTAGTGATACAAAATTATAATAGTCAATTAATACCTTTTTGGTTGTGTTTACGAGAGAGACCATATACCATTAGTGATACCAATTACAATAGTCAATTAATATCTTTGGATGTGTTTATGAGAGACCATCTACCATTAGTGATACCAATTACATTAGTTAACTAATACCTTTGGATGTGTTTTTAGAGACCATCTATCCATTAGTGATATCGATTACAAACAATCAACTAATACCTTTGGATGTATTTACGAGAGATGACATTCCATTAGTGATACCGATTACAAAAGTCATCTAATACATTTGGATGTGTTTACGAGAGACGATATTCTATTAATGATACATATTACAATAGTCAACTAATACTTTTGGATGTATTTACGAGAGAGACGACATTCCATTAGTGATACCGATTACAATAGTCAACTAATACATATGGTTGTGTTAACGAGAGACCATCTACATTAGTGATACCGATTACAATAGTCAACAAATACCTTTGGATGTGTTTACGAGAGACGACATTCCATTAGTGATACCGATTACAATAGTCAACTAATACCTTTGGATGTGTTTCAAGAGAGCGGCATTCCATCAGTGATACCGACATTACAATAGTCAACTAATACTTTTGGATGTGTTTTACGAGAGAGATGACATTCCATTAGTGATACCGATTACAATACTCAACTAATACCTTTGGATGTGTTTCTAGAGAGACCATCTACCATTAGTGATACCGATTACAATTGTCAACTTATACCTTTGGATGTGTTTAACGAGAGACCGTCTACCATTTGTGATACCGATTACAATTGTCAACTAATACCTTTGGATGTGTTTACGAGAGACCATCTATCACTAGTGATACCGATTACAACAGTCAACTAATACCTTTGGATGTATTTACGAGAGACGACATTCCATTAGTGATACAGATTACAATATTCAACTAATACCTTTGGTTGTGTTTACGAGAAACGACATTCCATTAGTGATACCGATTACAATAGTCAACTAATACATATGGTTGTGTTAACGAGAGACCATCTACCATTAGTGATACCGATTACAATTGTCAACTTATACCTATGGATGTGTTAACGAGAGACAGTCTACCATTTGTGATACCGATTACAATTGTCAACTAACACCTTTGGATGTGTTTACGAGGGACCATCTATCACTAGTGATACCGATTACAACAGTCAACTAATACCTTTGGATGTATTTACGAGAGACGACATTCCATTAGTGATACAGATTACAATATTCAACTAATACCTTTGGTTGTGTTTACGAGAAACGACATTCCATTAGTGATACCGATTACAATAGTCAACTAATACATATGGTTGTGTTAACGAGAGACCATCTACCATTAGTGATACCGATTACAATAGTCAACAAATACCTTTGGATGTGTTTACGAGAGAGGACATTCCACTTGTGATACCGATTACAATAGTCAACTAATACCTTTCGATGTGTTTTCAAGAGACGACATTCCAGTAGTGATACCGATTACAATTGTCAACTAATACCTTTGGTTGTGTTTACGAGAGACCATCTACCATTAGTGGTACCAATTACAATAGACAACTAATATCTTTGGATGTGTTTATGTGAGACCATCTACCATTAGTGATACCAATTATAATAGTCAACTAATACCTTTGGTTGTGTTTACGAGACACGACCTTCCATTAGTGATACCGATTACAATAGTCAACTAATACATATGGTTGTGTTAACGAGAGACCATCTACCATTAGTGATACCGATTACAATAGTCAACAAATACCTTTGGATGTGTTTTCGAGAGACGACATTCCACTAGTGATACCGATTACAATGTCAACTAATACCTTTCGATGTGTTTTCAAGTGACGACATTCCATTAGTGATACCGATTACAATAGTCAACTAATACTTTTGGATGTGTTTACGAGAGATGACATTCCATCAGTGATACCGATTACAATAGTCAACTAATACCTTTGGTTGTGTTTACGAGAGACGACATTCCATTAGTGATACAAATTATAATACTCAATTAATACCTTTAGTTGTGTTTACGAGAGACCATCTACCATTAGTGGTACCAATTACAATAGACAACTAATATCTTTGGATGTGTTTATGAGAGACCATCTACCATTAGTGATACCAATTACATTAGTTAACTAATACCTTTGGATGTGTTTACGAGAGACCATCTATCACTAGTGATACCGATTACAACAATCAACTAATACCTTTGGATGTATTTACGAGAGACGACATTCCATTAGTGATACCGATTACAAAAGTCATCTAATACCTTTGGATGTGTTTACGAGAGACGATATTCTATTAATGATACATATTACAATAGTCAACTAATACCTTTGGTTCTATTTACGAGAGACGACATTCCATTAGTGATACCGATTACAATAGTCAACTAATACATATGGTTGTGATAACGAGAGACCATCTACGATTAGTGATACCGATTACAATAGTCAACAAATACCTTTGGATGTGTTTACGAGAGACGACATTCCACTAGTGTTACCGATTACAATAGTCAACTAATACCTTTCGATGTGTTTTCAAGAGACGGCATTCCATCATTGATACCGATTACAATAGTCAACTAATACTTTTTGATGTGTTTACGAGAGATGACATTCCATCAGTGATACCGATTACAATACTCAACTAATACCTTTGGATGTGTTTACGAGAGACCATCTACCATTAGTGATACCGATTACAATTGTCAACTTATACCTATGGATGTGTTAACGAGAGACCGTCTACCATTTGTGATACCGATTACAATTGTCAACTAATACCTTTGGATGTGTTTACGAGAGACCATCTATCACTAGTGATACCGATTACAACAGTCAACTAATACCTTTGGATGTGTTTTACGAGAGAGGCGACATTCCATTAGTGATCCAGATTACAATATTCAACTAATACCTTTTTGGATGTTTTTAGAAACGACATTCCATTAGTGATACCGATTACAATAGTCAACTAATACATATGGTTGTGTTAACGAGAGACCATCTACCATTAGTGATACCGATTACAATTGTCAACTTATACCTATGGATGTGTTAACGAGAGACCGTCTACCATTTGTGATACCGATTACAATTGTCAACTAACACCTTTGGATGTGTTTATTAGAGACCATCTATCACTAGTGATACCGATTACAACAGTCAACTAATACCTTTGGATGTATTTACGAGAGACGACATTCCATTAGTGATACAGATTACAATATTCAACTAATACCTTTTGTTGTGTTTACGAGAAACGACATTCCTTTAGTGATACCGATTACAATAGTCAACTAATACATATGGTTGTGTTAACGAGAGACCATCTACCATTAGTGATACCGATTACAATAGTCAACAAATACCTTTGGATGTGTTTACGAGAGAGGACATTCCACTTGTGATACCGATTACAATAGTCAACTAATACCTTTCGATGTGTTTTCAAGAGACGACATTCCAGTAGTGATACCGATTACAATTGTCAACTAATACCTTTGGTTGTGTTTACGAGAGACCATCTACCATTAGTGGTACCAATTACAATAGACAACTAATATCTTTGGATGTGTTTATGTGAGACCATCTACCATTAGTGATACCAATTATAATAGTCAACTAATACCTTTGGTTGTGTTTACGAGACACGACCTTCCATTAGTGATACCGATTACAATAGTCAACTAATACATATGGTTGTGTTAACGAGAGACCATCTACCATTAGTGATACCAATTACAATAGTCAACAAATACCTTTGGATGTGTTTTCGAGAGACGACATTCCACTAGTGATACCGATTACAATAGTCAACTAATACCTTTCGATGTGTTTTCAAGTGACGACATTCCATTAGTGATACCGATTACAATAGTCAACTAATACTTTTGGATGTGTTTACGAGAGATGACATTCCATCAGTGATACCGATTACAATAGTCAACGAATACCTTTGATTGTGTTTACGAGAGATGACATTCCAATAGTGATACCGATTACAAATTTCAACTAATACCTATGGATGTGTTAACGAGAGACCGTCTACCATTAGTGATACCGATTACAATTGTCAACTAATACCTTTGGATGTGTTTACGAGAGACCATCTATCATTAGTGATACCGATTACAACAATCAACTAATACCTTCGGATGTATTTACTAGAGACGACATTCTATTAGTGATACCAATTACAATAGTCAACTAATACCTTTAGATGTGATTACGAGAGACGACATTCCATTAGTGATACCGATTATAATAGTTAACTAATAACTTTGGATGTATTTACGAGAGACCATCTACTATTTGTGATACAAATTACAACAGTCAACTAATACCTTTGGATGTGTTTCCGAGAGAGGACATTCCAGTAGTGATAACGATTACAATAGTCAACTAATACCTTTGGTTGTGTTTACGAGAGACCATCTACCATTAGTGGTACCAATTACAATAGACAACTAATATCTTTGGATGTGTTTATGAGAGACCATCTACCATTAGTGATACCAATTACAATAGTCAACTAATACCTTTGGATGTGTTTACGAGAGACGACATTCCATTAGTGATACTGATTACAATAGTCAACGAATACCTTTGATTGTGTTTACGAGAGACGACATACCATTAGTGATACCGATTATAATTGTTAACTAATACCTATGGATGTGTTAACGAGAGACCATAGTGATACCGATTACAATAGTCAACTAATACATATGGTTGTGTTAACGAGAGACCATCTACCATTAGTGATACCAATTACAATTGTCAACAAATACCTTTGGATGTATTTACGAGAAAGGACATTCCACTTGTGATACCGATTACAATAGTCAACTAATACCTTTCGATGTGTTTTCAAGAGACGACATTCCAGTAGTGATACCGATTACAATAGTCAACTAATACCTTTGGTTGTGTTTACGAGAGACCATCTACCATTAGTGGTACCAATTACACTAGACAACTAATATCTTTGGATGTGTTTATGAGAGACCATCTACCATTAGTGATACCAATTACAATAGTTAACAAATACCTTTGGATGTGTTTACGAGATACGACATTCCATTAGTGATACCGATTACAATAGTCAACGAATACCTTTGATTGTGTTTACGAGAGACGACATTCCATTAGTGATACCGATTACAATTGTTAACTAATACCTATGGATGTATTAACGAGAGACCGTCTACCATTAGTGATACCGATTACAATTGTCAACTAATACCTTTGGATGTGTTTACGAGAGACCATCTATCACTAGTGATACCGATTACAACAGTCAACTAAAACCTTTAGATGTATTTACGAGAGACGACATTCCATTAGTGATACCAATTACAATAGTCAACTAATACCTTTAGATGTGATTACGAGAGATGACATTCCATTAGTGATACCGATTACAATAGTCAACTAATACCTTTGGTTGTGTTTACGAGAGACCATCTACCATTAGTGGTACCAATTACATTAGACAACTAATATCTTTGGATGTATTTATGAGTGACCATCTACCATTAGTGATACCAATTACAATAGTCAACTAATACCTTTGGATGTGTTTACGAGAGACGACATTCCATTAGTGATACTTATTACAATAGTCAACGAATACCTTTGATTGTGTTTACGAGAGACTACATTCCATTAGTGATACCGATTACAATTGTCAACTAATACCTATGGATGTGTTAACGAGAGACCATCTACCATTAGTGATACCGATTACAATTGTCAACTAATACCTTTGGATGTGTTTACGAGAGACCATCTATCACTAGTGATACCGATTACAACAGTCAACTAATACCTTTGGTTGTATTTACGAGAGACGACATTCCATTAGTGATACCGATTACAATAGTCAACTAATACATATGGTTGTGTTAACGAGAGACCATCTACCATTAGTGATACCGATTACAATAGTCAACAAATACCTTTGGATGTGTTTACGAGAAACGACATTCCACTAGTGATACCGATTACAATAGTCAACTAATACCTTTCGATGTGTTTTCAAGTGACGACATTCCATCAGTGATACCGATTACAATAGTCAACTAATACTTTTGGATGTGTTTACGAGAGATGACATTCCATTAGTGATACCGATTACAATAGTCAACTAATACCTTTGGTTGTGTTTACGAGAGACGACATTCCATTAGTGATACCGATTACAATACTCAATTAATACATTTAGTTGTGTTTACGAGAGACCATCTACCATTAGTGGTATCAATTACAATAGACAGCTAATATCTTTGGATGTGTTTATGAGAGACCATCTACCATTAGTGATACCAATTACAATAGTCAACTAATACCTTTGGATGTGTTTACGAGAGACGACATTCCATTAGTGATACTGATTACAATAGTCAACGAATACCTTTGATTGTGTTTACGAGAGATGACATTCCATTAGTGATACCGATTACAATTGTCAACTAATACCTATGGATGTGTTAACGAGAGACCATCTACCATTAGTGATACCGATTACAATTGTCAACTAATACCTTTGGATGTGTTTACGAGAGACCATCTATCACTAGTGATACCGATTACAACAGTCAACTAATACCTTTGGTTGTATTTACGAGAGACGACATTCCATTAGTGATACCGATTACAATAGTCAACTAATACATATGGTTGTGTTAACGAGAGACCATCTACCATTAGTGATACCGATTACAATAGTCAACAAATACCTTTGGATGTGTTTACGAGAGACGACATTCCACTAGTGATACCGATTACAATAGTCAACTAATACCTTTCGATGTGTTTTCAAGTGACGACATTCCATCAGTGATACCGATTACAATAGTCAACTAATACTTTTGGATGTGTTTACGAGAGATGACATTCCATCAGTGATACCGATTACAATAGTCAACTAATACCTTTGGTTGTGTTTACGAGAGACGACATTCCATTAGTGATACCGATTACAATACTCAATTAATACCTTTAGTTGTGTTTACGAGAGACCATCTACCATTAGTGGTACCAATTACAATAGACAACTAATATCTTTGGATGTGTTTATGAGAGACCATCTACCATTAGTGATACCAATTACAATAGTCAACTAATACCTTTGGTTGTGTTTACGAGAGACGACATTCTATTAGTGATACCGATTACAATAGTCAACTAATACCTTTAAATAAGTTTTCAAGAGACGACATTCCATCAATGATACCGATTACAATAATCAACTAATACCTTTGGATGTGTTTACGAGAGATGACATTCCATCAGTGATACCGATTACAATAGTCAACTAATACCTTTGGTTGTAATCGGTATCATTAATGGAATGTCGTCTCTCGTAAACACATCCAAAGGTATTAGTTGACTATTGTAATTCGGTATCACTAATGGAATGTTGTCTCTCGTAAACACATCCAAAGATATTAATTGAGTATTTTAATTGGTATCACTAATGGTAGATTGTCTCTCGTAAACACATCCAAAAGGTATTAGTTGACTATTTTAATCAATATCACTAATGGAATGTCGTCTCTCGTAAACACATCCAAAGGTATTAGTTGACTATTGTAATTCGGTAGATAGGAACCAGGGTCATAAACATCTTGATATTTATGAAAACAATAAGTAAACAAAAAGATAAACATAGTAATAGCGAAAATTAAATAGTTGTAAACACAACAATTGAATATACAATAACTTGAATATAAAAGAAAGCAATTTAAACTTTCTTACTTGATATGTGTACAATTAGTGGATCATGTAGATACACTTCCAAATGAATGATAGGTGTAATGAATTACAGACGTAATAAATTACAAGGAGATTTGCTAAGATGATATGATAAAAGGAAAGGTTTACAGAGAGTATTTTTCGTCAAAAAAACCGATGCCTTTCTTCTGCCTTCAATTCTTCTTATATAGACGAGCTGAAGTCTTCATTTGAATCTGCATTTCAATTTTCATTTCATTTGGGTGGATGAAATGTCATTGTTAATTGACATTTGACGCCAACTAGTAACACGATACCTTTGTCGGATATCTTCAAGGTAGTGGATGACAGCTGGATGTCATGATGCTTTGTCGGGCATCTTATGAGTAGTGGATGACAGCTGGATTCCATGATCCTTTGTTGATCATTTTGAATAAAGAAATGATCACTCACTTCACCGAGAAGCTTTTCGATCAATTTTAAAATCTCTTAACTGAGATAAAAGTTTTGAAAATTTCTTTTTATTTCTTTTTCTTTTTATTGCCAATTCATTTTTTAATTTGGCTTTTCTTTTTAATGCCAATAATCTTTTTTCTTTGGCATGCCAATTTTTATTTTTCTTTGGCTTCTCTTTTTGTAGTGCCAATTTTCTTTTTTCTTTGGCTATTAATTGCTGATTATTTTTCTTTGGCTTCTCTTTTTGTAGTGCCAATTTTCTTTTTTCTTCAGCATTTCTTTTTAAACAAATATGAGTATTCTGACCATTAACCAAAGGTAGTCAGAAATCAAAAGGGTCTTGCCCACATGGTCCCCCATAAGGGTCATAACTATGTTCTTCAGAACTTGATTCACAAGAAGTTTGTTCTTGTTCTTGACTTGAAGAGGTCTTCTTTTTATGCTGAAGATACTTGAGATAAGAACTGATGATCTCAGGATCTTTCTCGTTTTCAATTAAATTAAATACTTTGATTTCATGATCAGAGAGTCCATCAGTTTTGGTAGATCCTAAAGAGGATTCTTCAATGGGTTTCTTAGTGGAAGCTTTGGCAAGCTTCATCTTGTTCTTGTTATCCTTAGCCCAAGAGGGCTTTTCTCCAGTTGCAAGGAATTTCTGAACTACACCTGGGGTGCAGTATTTGATAGAAAAACCTGACCACCATTTGATTTTGAATTCTCTGATGATAGAGATTGGATAAGGTTTGATTCTGACTTGTCGAAATGAATAATTCCAACACAGAATCCAGGGAACACGAAACTCGGCAAAGAAATTAATTCCTTTCCGGCAAGGATCTCCGGGAGCTTTTTGAATAAAGAACAACAAAGCTTGTTGAACTTCAGAGGGAAGAATGATATCTAGTGGACCAAAATCAGTCCACCAATCAAGAAACCATATAGAAAATGGTAACTTGGCAAATTTGTCTTCAAATGAGAAGAACCATGAATGGTCAAATGACCTGAATAAGAAGGCTCTAAACCAAGCCAACTTGTAATCAGAATAAGTGTATCCTTTGGGTGAAAAGGATTTTGAAAAGAGTTTCTCGTAAGTAGTAGTAGGCCATTCAGATGAGTTAGCTACTTTCTTAATAATGCATTTTGAGTAAGCAATGCGCTTTGGATCATTAGGATCCATTGAGTGTATAATGTCAACAGATTTTGAGTCTACTAGAATAAACTCATAAAATTTCTGTGTCTTTTTAGAGTCTTCATAGTTCCAATGAATACTATCAGGAAAATGAGTATTCATGGTACTTTTGAGAGTTTCTAAATTTTGTTTTTCCATAAATTTAGTTGGAGTAATTATATGAATATCAGGTTTGGTAAAGTACTCACCTTTCTTTACCTTAGAAGATGTGTCTTCTTTCATTGGAGTATGAGGAGCTGGGAGCTGAGCGATCTTTGAGTAAGATGACGATGGGAATTGTCCCAATACCTGAAATTGATTTGAGGCAGGAGCCTCATTTGAGTAAAAGTCAGGAGTCTGCATCCTAGGTCTACTAGGACGATGCATGACCTGCATTTTGTAAGAATTCTCGAGTAAGAAAATCAGGTAGGCAATTATTTTCACCTTTGATATATTCAATATCAAAATCAAAGCTAGACAAGATAGCTTGCCATCTAGCAAAGATTTGTTTTGAAACAATGTTTTTAACATCCTTTTGGAGTATCTCTTTAGCGGATTTACAATCAATCCTAAGGAGAAACTTTTTGTTAAAAATATCATCTTGAAATTTAGAAATACACAATACTATGGAAAGTATTTCTTTTTTGATAGTAGAATAATTCTGTTGTGGTCAAAGCCAAACACCAGAATGAAATCTAACTAATTGTTCTCTAGGAGATGCAGCAGATATGGTTAAATTTACCTGCTTTAATATCCCCCCGTAACCGATATCTGATGCATCGGTTTCAATAATCATGAAATTATCAGTATACAATCAATAATCTGAGATTTGATACTTTTGACAATAGCAGTATGTTTGTCAGTCCATGGGAGTGGATATTTCTTATGTCTTTGAAATAAGAATTTACACATAACTCTTAGCTTAGGAAAGAAGTCAGCAATATAGTTCAAACATCCCAAAAATCTTTGTAATTGGGTTTTATCTTTAATAATGTCAGGAAATTTGTCAGTGAATTCTATTGCCCTAGTGATAGGTTTAATACTTCCCTTGACAATGTTATGACCTAAGAATCTTATCTTAGTTTGAAATAATTTGATTTTGGGAGCCGAGATGGCTAACCCATTTTTCTTAACAATTTGGATGAAAGTGTTAAGATGTTTGAAATGTTGATCAATGTTTTGAGAGAATATCAAAACATCATCAATGTAAACAATAGTAAAATCAGAATAGACATTGAAAATGTCATTCATGATATTTTGGAATTCAGAGGGTGCATTCTTAAGACCGAAGGGCATAACATTCCATTCGTAATGTCCAAATGGTACTGTGAATGCAGTCTTATATTTATCTTCTTCTTTAATTTGTATCTGCCAAAAGCCAGATTTAAGATCAAATTTTGAGAAGATTCTGGCCTTGTGAAGGCGATTAATAAGATCTCTCTTGTTAGGAATTGGATATCTGATCCATTCCAAAACTTCATTCAGAGGTTTGTAATTGATAACAAGTCTAGGAACTCCTCGTTCCTTTTCGGCTTGATTGTTGACATAGAATGCCGCACAGCTCCAAGGAGACTTGGATGGTCTGATGAGCTTCTTACTAAGAAGAGATTCAATCTCAGTTTTGCAAGTGTTCATGAGATCATGATTCATTTGAATAGGTCTAGCCTTAGTAGGGATTGAGTTTTCATTAAATTTGGGAATGTAAGGAAGAGAAACTTCGTGTCTCTTTCTTTCCCAGAAAGCATGAGGAAGATCTGAGCATATTTCAGTCTTCATTCTTTCTTCAATTTCTTGAACTTTAATTTAAATATTAGTATTCTTAAGATCTTCTTCGATCTTAAGATATGGAATTTCTTCCTGAAGGGATTTAATTTGAAGTTCTTTATTTTGAATCAAATTAATCTGTGGGAAAATCATATTATTTTGAAGCAAAGTGATTTCTCTTTGTTTGATAGGAGTAACAAAATCAAAGGTAATATGTTAACCCATGATATTTGTTGAGATTCCATTGCCATTAACACTGAAAGGATAAATGGTAGTGAGAAAAGGAGTACCAAGAATTACTTCAAGGTTTAAATTCTTGACAAGGATGAATGGGGTTTTGAAACAATAACCTCCATTACAAATATGAGCATTAGATAATTTATATCTAATATTAAGGGGAGTAGCATTAGCAGCTACAAGTCTTTCATTAGTCTTTTCATAGTATTTGGTAGGAATAAGTCCTTCTTTGATACAATTTTGATCTGCTCCAAGTCTATAAGACATGATACAGATATTTTGAAATCATCAATCACTAAAGTGATGATGGAATACCATTTTTGATAAGAAATGTGTTCAATAGATTGAATTTTATCAGGAGGATTTTCTTGATTAAGAACAATCTCTTCAGTAGGAATAATTGGATCATTTGATTTAGAGGACTCATGAATATTATGTTTTAATTTTTCAAGAGTCATTCTAGTTTCAATTTCCAAATCTTTTGTATGTAAAATATTAATCTCTTTGTGTAAATTATTAACTTCTTGTTTAAGAATGTTAATTTCTCTTTTAAGATCATTAGTAGTAACATAGTTATTAATAGAAGAAGAAGGAACCTTTTCTAAGAGTTTAGAAATACTAAAGGGTTCAATCCCCTGAAGTAATTTATTTTTCTTAGGATTTTCTTCTTTAATAACTAAATCTCTTAATCTTAAGAGATATTTCTTGCGATCTTCAGAATCGGGAACTTTCTCAATGAGGTCAAAGAGAAGTTCTTGTTCATTATTATTTTGGTAATAACATTAAGAGAAAAGTGACAAAGACCATTAGAACAGTCTTCATCGCTTTATTCATCCGAATAAGTATTGAATATTTGAGCAAGATCATTACCATCATTTTCAGATGGTGTTTCACTTTCTTCTTTAGGAATTTCTTCAGAAATAAGTAAAGAGGAAATCTTATTTCTTAATTCTTCGTCGTCATAAAAGATTTCATCGATCTTCTTTTTGAGTGGACAAGAATCAGCCTTATGGCCTTTCTTTTGACATTTATAACAAGTGGGTTGATATTTTTCAAATTTTTTGAATTTCCTTTTATAAGGTTTTTGTTTTTCTTCCGGAGAAGAATTTCTTTTAAAATATTTTCTATACTTGGAATTTTTAGAAAGTTTTTTAATCTTCTTCTTATGTTTGGAAGATGGTGCAATAATTTTTTGCAATCCGAATGCTTCGCAGAAGGAACCAACTTCCTTCTTGAATTTTGATTTTTCATTTCCATATTTAGACTGAATATTTAATTCGGAACAAAGGTTTAAACCTTCTTTTTTGACAAAAGCGAATAATTGGCCATAAGTTATCTCATCAAAATTAATAACATTAAAGCCTGTAGTGTCTTTGAGCCTTTGATGAATTCTTTCACCAAAGAGTTTGGGGAGTCCTGCAATGAATCTTTCTTTCCAAAAAGATGCATTACAGTCAGTTCTTTTGAGAACATGGGTAAGGAAAACATCCTTATACCATCTATAATCAGATAGTGTAGGACATCTGAGACTGGAAAGAACAATTTGAGTGGAGTCAAGCTCTTCTTTGGGATTACCCACAAAATACATGGCTATAGTAATAATGAGAAAATCAACAGAATCAGATTTCTCAGTGAAAATTCCATTTTCTCCTTCGAGAATAACGGTATGATTGAGAATAGATTGTTTGTCATTATAATTGAGGGAATTATCCCACCAATTTTTTAATTGTCCTGTAAAACCAGAGACAATTAGACCAACAATAGTATTTTCAGCAATATTTTGGACAGTATAAGCCATTCTGGCTATACCCATTTCTTGAAGAGTATTAAGAATTTCATACTCGGATTTACCATCGATGTTCCATTCATGAATGGAATTTCCATCGTAGTTGGTGTTTTTGAATTGAGACCTTTCTTCGAACTGTATATCCAGAGGTGTAGGTCTTTTATAGTAATTTTTTCTCTCAGAACCGAATTTGATACGATTTATATTATCAATTTCAGAAGCTGAACTTTCAATTTTTTCATTTTTATCTTTATCAAGACAATTTAGACTTTGGTCTCGAGAGGTACTTGCCTCATTATTCATCATATTAGTGATTCTTCCAAGGAGATTAGAATTAGAAAATTTAATTCTTTCTTCTAAATTGCTCGGTAGACTTCTTGGGGCAAAGTGAGGAGTACTAGAATCTTGAGGGAATTTTGAAGGAGTAGCTTTATTGTCAATCTTATTACTAATATGATCAACTTGATTTGCAATAGTTTGAAGTATTTGATTTGAATAATTGTTTTGTTCATGAAGTTTCCTGATATCTTCCATATTTGGAGGTTCACTACCCTTCTTTCCTGTTTTAAAAGGAGTTGCGATTATTTCTCCCTCGGGAACAGTTATTTTGATACTAGTCATAGGCGGATGAACAGAAGTGATAGTGGTTCCTGAAACAAGGTTCCACTTTTTGTATAAAGAAATCTGAACATTGATTTGATCAAGTTCATAAACATTTGATATGTCTTCAAGATGATAATATGCTTTGAACCAGTCAAGCATAGGGATTTGAGAGCGATATTTGAGATTGAGATCTTTGATCCATTCATCTTGAAGCCTGTCTCTGACAGATTGTTCAAGTTTCATGTACCATTCTCTTCTTTGTATCTCATCAGGATCATTAAACTCTCTTTCGAGATGTTCAAAATTGATGGAGAAATCTTGATAGGAAATCATATTGATTTCGCCTTCCATTTGAGATACTGTAGGTGATCCTATTGCGGATTCAACAACAGTTTCATAAGAGGTACTTGGAAGGGGACTTTGAAAATCAACATTAATGTTGGATTTATAGAAATTTTGTCTAGATGTCGAAGCTTCAGAAAACGAGCTTCTAGACTTTATTTCATGGATATTAATCTTTGGATTATTCATTCTTAATGAATTAAATCTTAAAAGAACTCTGCCATCAGGTTCTTCTATTATTTCGGAAGTTTTGTGTTTTATTAGATTTCTTGGAATTTGAGGAGCATGAATTATGAATTCGTTAGGAATAGTTATTTCATTCCATTTAAGTCTTTTAGGAACGAAGTAATTGGAACTGTCTGCTTCGATTTGAAGTAAAACAGTTTCATCTTTAGAAGTTGGAGATAAGATGAACTTTGGGTTCATCTGTGAAGTCAACTCTAAAATAGAGTCTATAAATAACAACAAAGTTTTTACAATTTTCTTTGAATTCATCCCCCTGTAGGTGAATATCAAGAATCATACTGTCATTGATTAAAGGATCATTTAGATCTACAGAAAAGTTAGGAGCACAATTGAAATAAATTGGTCCGTTACAGACATTAGTTTGAATCATTGCAAGAATGGAAGTCTTGTATCTCGTGATACGATTGTCTCTGAGAGCAAGATAAATAGGTGCATCTACACCAATATGAACAAGCGGTTTAACAGCAATCTGTATTAAACCAAAATGAAAATATAATAACCTTTTTTCAAGGTATTTTTTGATAGAAAAAGGAAGATAACAAAGGAATAATATTGAAATTCTTAATTAATAGATTTAGTTTATTTCATGAGTCTTAATTATAGAGGCGGTTTTGAAATCAAAAGTTTGCCAATATGATACATAGTATCTATTAATAATCGAACTATGGATTAATTTAAGTTTGTTTAATTATCGGGATAGTTATTCCCTTATAACGGATAACTATACCAGAGGCATCCTTAGAATTATTTTTAGGATTAAAAAATAGATCTTAGCTTAGAATTAGTTGACTATTGCTTAATAAAACTTTGAATTAATTATAAGTTTGTTTCACATGGGAAAGGTATTACGGAACACCATCAATCGGTATCACTAACGGAATTTAACGGACTATACCAAAACAATCACAAACTTAAAATAGTTGATTATTGTAATTATAAATCAGTACAAATGATATCTAAGAAAAAATTTTTTTTTTCTAAACATATTTTTAAACTATTGATATTGGTATACTAATGGAAGATGGTCTCTCATAAACACAACCAAAGGTATTAGTTGACTATTATAATTGGTATCACTAATGGAATGTCATCTATCGAAAAACACATCCAAAAGGTATTAGTTGACTATTGTAATTGGTATCACTAATGGATAGATGGTCTCAAAACACATCCAAAGGTATTAGTTGACTATTGTAATGGTATCACTAATGGAATGTCGCCATCTCTCGTAAACACATCCAAAGGTATTTGTTGACTATTGTAATCGGTATCACTAATGGAAGATGGTCTCTCGTAAACACATCCAAATATATTAGTTGACTATTGTAATCGGTATCACAAATGGAATGTCCTCTCTAAAAACACATCCAAAGGTATTAGTTGACTATTGTAATTTGTATCACTAATGGAAGATGTCTCTCGTAAACACATCCAAAGGTATTAGATGACTATTTTAATCGGTATCACTAATGGAATGTCGTCTCTCGTAAACACATCCAAAGGTATTAGTTGACTATTGTAATCGGTATCACTAATGGAATGTCGGTCTCTAAAAACACATCCAAAGGTATTATTAGTTGACTATTGTAATCGGTATCACTAATGGTAGATCATCTCTCGTAAACACATCCAAAGGTATTAGTTGACTATTGTAATCGGTATCACTAATGGAAGATGGTCTCTCGTAAAACACATCCAAAGGTATTAGTTTTGACTATTTTAATTGGTATCACTAATGGAATGTCATCTCTCGTAAACACATCCAAAGGTATTAATTGACTATTATAATTGGTATCACTAATGGAATGTCGTCTCTTGAAAACACATACAAAAGGTATTAGTTGACTATTGTAATTGGTATCACTAATGGAATGTGGTCTCTCGTAAACACATCCAAAGGTATTAGTTGACTATTGTAATTGGTATCACTAATGGTAGATGGTCTCTCAAAAACACATCCAAAGGTATTAGTTGACTATTGTAATCGGTATCACTAATGGAATGGTCTCTTGTAAACACATCCAAAGGTATTAGTTGACTATTGTAATTGGTATCACTAATGGTAGATGGTCTCTCATAAACACATCCAAATATATTAGTTGATTATTATAATTGGTATCACTAATGGTAGATGGTCTCTCGTAAACACATCCAAAGGTATTAGTTAACTATTATAATTGGTATCACTAATGATAGAATGTCCTCTCTCATAAACACATCCAAAGGTATTAGTTGACTATTGTAATTTGTATCACTAATGGAAGATGGTCTCTCGTGTAAAACACATCAAAAGGTATTAGTTGACTATTATAATTGGTATCACTAATGGAATGTCGTCTCACATAAACACATCCAAAGGTATTAGTTGACTATTGTAATTGGTATCACTAATGTAGATGGTCTATCGTAAATACATCCAAAGGTATTAGTTAACTATTTTAATCGGTATCACTAATGATAGATGGTCTCTCGTAAACACATCCAAAGGTATTAGTTGACTATTGTAATCGGTATCACTAATGGAAGATGGTCTCGTAAACACATCCAAAGGTATTATTAGTTGACTATTGTAATCGGTATCACTAATGGAATGTCGTCTCTCGTAAACACATCCAAAGGTATTAGTTGACTATTGTAATCAGTAGATCACTAATGGAATGTCGTCTCTCGTAAAAACACATCCAAAGGTATTAGTTGACTATTGTAATTGGTATCACTAATGGAGATGGTCTCTCGTAAACACATCCAAAGATATTAGTTGACTATTTTAATTGGTATCACTAATGGAAGATGGTCTCGTAAAACACATCCAAAGGTATTAGTTGACTATTATAATTGGTATCACTAATGGAATGTCATCTCTCGTAAACACATCCAAAAGTATTAGTTGACTATTATAATTGGTATCACTAATGGAATGTGGTCTCTTGAAAACACATCCAAAGGTATTAGTTGACTATTGTAATTGGTATCACTAATGGAATGATGGTCTCTCAAAAACACATCCAAAGGTATTTATTGACTATTGTAATTGGTATCACTAATGGTAGATGGTCTCTCGTAAACACATCCAATGGTATTAGTTGACTATTGTAATCGGTATCACTAATGGAATGTCGTCTCTCGTAATCACATCCAAAGGTATTAGTTGATTATTGTAATTGGTATCACTAATGGAATGGTCTCTCGTAAACACATCCAAAGGTATTAGTTCACTATTGTAATTGGTATCACTTATGATAGATGGTCTCTCGTAAACACATCCAAAGGTATTAGTTGACTATTGTAATCGGAATCACTAATGGTAGATGGTCTCTCGTAAACAAATCCAAAAGTATTTGTTGACTATTGTAATCGGTATCACTAATGGAATGTCGTCTCAAGTAAACACATCCAAAGGTATTAGTTGACTATTGTAATTGGTATCACTAATGGAATAGATGGTCTCTCGTAAACACACAATCAAAGGTATTAGTTGATTATTGTAATTTTTATCACTAATGGTAGATGGTGTCTCTCTCACAAACACATCTAAAGGTATTAGATGACTATTGTAATTGGTATCACTAATTGAATGTCGTCTCTCGTAAACACATCTATAGGTATTAGTTCACTATTATAATTTATATCACTAATGGAATGTCATCTCTCGAAAACACATCCAAAGGTATTAGTTGACAATTGTAATCGGTATCACTAATGGTAGATGGTCTCTCATAAACACATCCAAAGGTATTAGTTGACTATTGTAATCGGTATAACTAATGGTAGATTGTCTCTCATAAACACATCCAAAGTATTAGTTGACTATTGTAATGGTATCATTAATGGAATGTCATCTCATGAAAACACATCCAAAAGGTATTAGTTGACTATTGTAAATCGGTATCACTAATGGTAGATGGTCTCTCGCAAAAACACATCCAAATGTATTAGTTGACTATTATAATGGTATCATTAATGGAATGTCGTCTCTCGTAAACACAACCAAAGATATTAGTTGACTATTGTAATAGGTATTACTAATGGAATATCGTCTCTCGTAATCACATCCAAAGATATTAGTTGACTATTGTAATTGGTATCACTATTGGTAGATGGTCTCTCGTAAAACACATCCAAAGGTATTAGTTGATTATTGTAATCGATATCACTAATGGAATGTCCTCTAAAAAAACACATCCAAAGGTATTAGTTGACAATTGTAATCGGTATCATTAATGGTAGATGGTCTCTCGTAATCACATCCAAAGGTATTAGTTGACTATTATAATTTGTATCACTAATGGAATGTTGTCTCTCGTAATCACATCCAAAGGTATTAGTTGACTATTGTAATCGGTATCACTAATAGTAGATGGTCTCTCGTACACACATCAAAAGATATTAGTTGACTATTGTAATCGGTATCACTAATAGTAGATGGTCTCCTCATAAACACATCCATCCAAAGTTGACTATTAGTTGACTATTGTAATCGGTATCACTAATGGAATAGTAATGGAATGGTCTATCGCAAACACATCCAAAGGTATTAGTTGACTATTGTAATTGGTATCACTTATGATAGATGGTCTCTCGTAAACACATCCAAAGGTATTAGTTGACTATTGTAATTGGTATCACTAATGGTAGATGGTCTCTCGTAAACACATCCAAAGGTATTAGTTGACTATTGTAATCGGTATCACTAATGGAATGTCGTCTCTCGTAAACACATCCAAAGGTATTAGTTGACTATTGTAATTGGTATCACTAATGGAATGTCATCTCTCGTAAACACATCCAAAAGTATTAGTTGACTATTGTAATTGGTATCACTAATGGAATGTTGTCTCTCTTAAACACATCCAAAGGTATTAGTTGACTATTGTAATCGGTATCACTAATGGAATGTGTCTCTTGTAAACACATCCAAAGGTATTAGTTGATTATTTTAATCGGTATCACTAATGGTAGATGGTCTCTCGTAAAACACAACCAAAGGTATTAGTTGACTATTTTAATCGGTATCACTAATGGAATGTCGTCTCTCGTAAAAACACAACCAAAGGTATTAGTTGACTATTGTAATTGGTATCACTAATGGAAGATCATCTCTCGTAAACACATCCAAAGGTATTAGTTGACTATTTTAATTGGTATCACTAATGGTAGATGGTCTCTCATAAACACATCCAAAGATATTAGTTGACTATTGTAATCGGTATCACTAATGGTAGATGGTCTCTCTTAAACACATCCAAAGTTATTAGTTGACTATTGTAATGGGTATAATGTAATGTATTAACTAATGGTAGATGGTCTCTCGTAAACACATCCAAAGGTATTAGTTGACTATTGTAATTGGTATCACTAATGATAGATGGTCTCTCGTAAACACATCCAAAGGTATTAGTTGACTATTGTAATCGGTATCACTAATGGTAGATGGTCCCTCGTAAACACATCCAAAGGTATTAGTTGACTATTGTAATTGGTATCACTAATGGAATGTCGTCTCTCGTAAACACATCCAAAGGTATTAGTTGACTATTGTAATCGGTATCACTAATGGAATGTCATCTCTCGTAAACACATCCAAAGGTATTAGTTGACTATTGTAATTGGTATCACTAATGGAATGTCGTCTCTAAAAAACACATCCAAAGGTATTAGTTGACTATTGTAATTCGGTATCACTAATGGAATGTCGTCTCTTGTAAACACATCCAAAGGTATTAGTTCAGTATTGTAATTGGTATCACTAATGGTAGATGGTCTCTCGTAAACACATCCAAAGGTATTAGTTGACTATTTTAATTGGTATCACTAATGGAATGTCGTCTTTCGTAAGCACATCCAAAGGTATTAGTTGACTATTGTAATTGGTATCACTAATGGAATGTCGTCTCTCGTAAACACATCCAAAGGTATTAGTTGACTATTGTAATTGGTATCACTAATGGAATGATGGTCTCGTAAACACATTCAAAGGTATTAGTTGACTATTGTAATTGGTATCACTAATGGTAGATGGTCTCTCGTAAACACATCCAAAGGTATTAATTGAGTATTGTAATGGTATCACTAATGGAATGATGGTCTCTCGTAAACACATCCAAAGGTATTAGTTGACTATTGTAATCGGTATCACTAATGGAATGTCTCTCGTAAACACATCCAAAAGTATTAGTTGACTATTGTAATTGGTATCACTAATGGTAGATGTTCTCTAAAACACATCCAAAGGTATTAGTTGACTATTGTAATCGGTATCACTAATGGAATGTCGTCTCTCAAAAACACAATCCAAAAGGTATTAGTTGACTATATTGTAATTGGTATCACTAATGGAATGTCGTCTCTCTCAAAAACACATCCAAAGATATTAGTTGACTATTGTAATTGGTATCACTAATGGTAGATGGTCTCTCTGAAAACACATCCAAAGGTATTAGTTGACTATTGTAATCGGTATCACTAATGGAATGTCTCTCTCAAAACACATCCAAAGGTATTAGTTGACTATTGTAATTGGTATCACTAATGGTAGATGGTCTCTCGTAAACACATCCAAAGTTATTAGTTGACTATTATTAATTGGTATCACTAATGGAATGTCGTCTCTCGTAAACACATCCAAAGGTATTAGTTGACTATTGTAATTGGTATCACTAATGGAATGTCGTCTCTCGTAAACACATCCAAAGTTATTAGTTGACTATTTTAATCGGCATCACTAATGGTAGATGGTCTCTCGTAAACACATCCAAAGGTATTAGTTGACTATTGTAATCGGTATCACTAATGGAATGTCGTCTCTCGTAAACACATCCAAAGGTATTAGTTGACTATTGTAATTGGTATCACTAATGGTAGATGGTCTCTCGTAAACACATCCAAAGGTATTAGTTGACTATTGTAATCGGTATCACTAATGGAATGTCGTCTCTCGTAAACACATCCAAAGGTATTAGTTGAATATTGTAATCGGTATCACTAATGGAATATGGTCTCTCGTAAACACATCCAAAGTTATTAGATGAATATTGTAATCGGTATCACTAATGGAATGTCGTCTCTCGTAAACACATCCAAAGGTATTAGTTGACTATTGTAATCGGTATCACTAATGGAATGTCGTCTCTCGAAAACACATCCAAAGGTATTAGTTGACTATTGTAATTGGTATCACTAATGGAATATCATCTCTCGTAAACACATCCAAAGGTATTAGTTGACTATTGTAATCGGTATCACTAATAGTAGATGGTCTCTCGTACACACATCAAAAGATATTAGTTGACTATTGTAATCGGTATCACTAATAGTAGATGGTCTCTCGTACACACATCCAAAGGTATTAGTTGACTATTGTAATCGGTATCAGTAATGTAATCGGTATCACTAATAGTAGATGGTCTCTCGTACACACATCCAAAGGGATTAGTAGACTATTGTAATTGGTATCACAAGTGATAGATGGTCTCTCGTAAACACATCCAAAGGTATTAGTTGACTATTGTAATCGGCATCACTAATGGTAGATGGTCTCTCGTAAACACATCCAAAGGTATTAGTTGAGTATTGTAATCGGTATCACTAATGGAATGTCGTCTCTCGTAAACATAACCAAAGGTATTAGTTGACTATTGTAATCGGTATCACTGATGGAATGTCATCTCTCGTAAACACATCCAAAAGTATTAGTTGACTATTGTAATCGGTATAACTAATGGAATGTCGTCTCTCGAAAACACATCCAAAGGTATTAGTTGACTATTGTAATCGGTATCCCTAGTGGAATGTCGTCTCTTGTAAACACATCCAAAGGTATTAGTTGATTATTGTAATCGGTATCACTAATGGTAGATGGTCTCTCGTTAACACAACCATATGTATTAGTTGACTATTTTAATCGGTATCACTAATGGAATGTCGTCTCTCGTAAACACATCCAAAGGTATTAGATGACTATTGTAATCGGTATCATTAATGAAATGTCGTCTCTCGTAAATACATCCAAAGGTATTAGTTGACTATTGTAATCGGTATCACTAGTGATAGACAGTCTCTCGTAAACACATTCAAAGGTATTAGTTGACAATTGTAATAGGTATCACTAATGGTAGATGGTCTCTCGTTAACACTTCCAAAGGTATTAATTTAGTATTGTAATCGGTATCACTAATGGAATGTCGTCTCTCGTAAACACAACCAAAGGTATTAGTTGACTATTGTAATCGGTATCACTAATGGAATGTCATCTCTCGTAAACACATCCAAAGGTATTAGTTGACTATTGTAATCGGTATCACTAATGGTAGATGTTCTCTCGTTAACACATCCATAGGTATTAGTTGACAATTGTAATCGTTATCACTAATGGAATGTCGTCTCTCGTAAACACAATCAAAGGTATTCGATGACTATTGTAAACAGTATCACTAATGGAATGTCGTCTCTCGTAAACACATCCAAAGATATTAGTTGACTATTGTAATTGGTATCACTAATGGTAGATGGTCTCTCGTAAACACATCCAAAGGTATTAGTTGACTATTGTAATCGGTATCACTAATGGAATGTCGTCTCTCGTAAACACATCCAAAGGTATTAGTTGACTATTGTAATTTGTATCACTAATAGTAGATGGTCTCTCGTAAACACATCCAAAGTTATTAGTTGACTATTATAATAGGTATCACTAATGGAATGTCGTCTCTCGTAAAACACATCCAAAAGGTATTAGTTGACTATTGTAATTGGTATAACTAATGGAATGTCGTCTCTCGTAAACACATCCAAAGGTATTAGTTGACTATTTTAATTGGTATATCACTAATGGATAGATGGTCTCGTATAAACACATCCAAAGGTATTAGTTGACTATTGTAATCGGTATCACTAATGGAATGTCGTCTCTCGTAAACACATCCAAAGGTATTAGTTGACTATTGTAATCGGTATCACTAATGGTAGATGGTCTCTCGTAAACACATCCAAAGGTATTAGTTGACTATTGTAATTGGTATCACTAATGGAATGGTCTCTCGTAAACACATCCAAAGGTATTAGTTGACTATTGTAATCAGTATCACTAATGGAATATCGTCTCTCGTAAACACATCCAAAGGTATTAGTTGACTATTGTAATTGGTATCACTAATGGAATGTCGTCTCAAAATAAACACATCCAAAGGTATTAGTTGACTATTGTAATCGGTATCACTAATGGAATGTCGTCTCTCGTAAACACATCCAAAGGTATTAGTTGACTATTGTAATTGGTATCACTAATGGAATATCATCTCTCGTAAACACATCCAAAGGTATTAGTTGACTATTGTAATCGGTATCACTAATAGTAGATGGTCTCTCGTAAACACATCAAAAGATATTAGTTGACTATTGTAATTGGTATCACTAATGGTAGATGGTCTCTCGTAAACACATCCAAAGGTATTAGTTACTATTGACTTGTATCACTAATGGAATGTTGTAAAACACATCCAAAGGTATTATGGAATTGTAATCGGTATCACTAATGGTAGATGGTCTCTCATAAACACATCCAAAGGTATTAGTTGACTATTGTAATTGGTATCACTAATGATAGATGGTCTCTCGTAAACACATCCAAAGGTATTAGTTGACTATTGTAATCGGTATCACTAATGGTAGATGGTCTCTCGTAAACACATCCAAAGGTATTAGTTGACTATTGTAATCGGTATCACTAATGGAATGTCGTCTCTCGTAAAACATATCCAAAGGTATTAGTTGACTATTGTAATTGGTATCACTAATGGAATGTCATCTCTAAATAAACACATCCAAAAGGTATTAGTTGACTATTGTAATCGGTATAACTAATGGAATGATGATCTCTAAAAAAACACATCCAAAGGTATTAGTTGACTATTGTAATCGGTATCACTAATGGAATGTCGTCTCTTGTAAACACATCCAAAGGTATTAGTTGATTATTGTAATTGGTATCACTAATGGTAGATGGTCTCTCGTAAACACATCCAAAGGTATTAGTTGACTATTATAATCGGTATCACTAATGGAATGTCGTCTCTCGTAAACACATCCAAAGGTATTAGCTGACTATTGTAATCGGTATCACTAATGGAATGTCGTCTCTCGTAAACACATCCAAAGGTATTAGTTGACTATTGTAATCGGTATCACTAATGGAATGTGGTCTCTCAGTAAACACATCCAAAGGTATTAGTTGACTATTGTAATGGTATCACTAATGGAATGATGGTCTCGTAAACACATCCAAAGGTATTAATTTACTATTGTAATCGGTATCACTAATGGAATGTCGTCTCTCGTAAACACATCCAAAGGTATTAGTTGACTATTGTAATCGGTATCACTAATGGAATGTCATCTCTCGTAAACACATCCAAAAGTATTAGTTGACTATTGTAATCGGTATCACTAATGGAATGTTCTCTCGTAAACACATCCAAAGGTATTAGTTGACTATTGTAATTGGTATCACTAATGGAATGTCGTCTCTCGTAAACACATCCAAAGGTATTAGTTGACTATTGTAAATGGTATCACTAATGGAATGTCGTCTCTCGTAAACACATCCAAAGATATTAGTAGTTGACTATTGTAATTGGTATCACTAATGGTAGATGGTCTCTCGTAAAACACATCCAAAGGTATTAGTTGACTATTGTAATGGTATCACTAATGGAATGGTCTCTCGTAAAACACATCCAAAGGTATAGTTGACTGTTGTAATTTGTATCACAAATAGTAGATGGTCTCTCGTAAATACATCCAAAGTTATTAGTTGACTATTATAATAGGTATCACTAATGGAATGTCGTCTCTCGTAAACACATCCAAAGGTATTAGTTGACTATTGTAATTGGTATCACTAATGGAATGTAATCTCTCTCGTAAACACATCCAAAGGTATTAGTTGACTATTTTAATCGGTATCACTAATGATAGATGGTCTCTCGTAAACACATCCAAAGGTATTAGTTGACTATTGTAATTGGTATCACTAATGGAATGTCGTCTCTCGTAAACACATCCAAAGGTATTAGTTGACTATTGTAATTGGTATCACTAATGGTAGATGGTCTCTCGTAAACACATCCAAAGGTATTAGTTGACTATTGTAATCGGTATCACTAATGGAATGTCGTCTCTCGTAAACACATCCAAAGGTATTAGTTGAATATTGTAATTGGTATCACAAATGGAATATCGTCTCTCGTAAACACATCCAAAGTTATTAGTTGAATATTGTAATCGGTATCACTAATGGAATGTCGTCTCTCGTAAACACATCCAAAGGTATTAGTTGACTATTGTAATCGGTATCACTAATGGAATGTCATCTCTCATAAACACATCCAAAGGTATTAGTTGATTATTGTAATTGGTATCACTAATGGTAGATGGTCTCTCGTAAACACATCCAAAGGTATTAGTTGACTATTATAATTGGTATCACTAATGGAATAGATGGTCTCGTAAACACATCCAAAGGTATTAGTTAGTTGACTATTGTAATTGGTATCACTAATGGTAGATGGTCTCTCGTAAACACATCCAAAGGTATTAGTTGACTATTGTAATCGGTATCACTAATGGAATGTCGTCTCTCGTAAAACACATCCAAAGGTATTAGTTGACTATTGTAATCGGTATCACTAATGGAATGTCGTCTCTCAAAAATACATCCAAAGGTATTAGTTGACTATTGTAATTGGTATCACTAATGGTAGATGGTCTCTCGTAAACACATCCAAAGGTATTAGTTGACTATTGTAATCGGTATCACTAATGGAATGTCATCTCTCGTAAACACATCCAAAGGTATTAGTTGACTATTGTAATTTGTATCACTAATGGTAGATGGTCTCTCGTAAACACATCCAAAGGTATTAGTTGACTATTATAATCGGTATCACTAATGGAATGTCGTCTCTCGTAAACACATCCAAAGGTATTAGTTGACTATTGTAATTGGTATCACTAATGGAATGTCGTCTCTTGTAAACACATCCAAAGGTATTAGTTGACTATTGTAATTGGTATCACTAATGATAGATGGTCTCTCGTAAACACATCCAAAGGTATTAGTTGACTATTGTAATCGGTATCACTAATGGAATGTCGTCTCTCATAAACACATCCAAAAGTATTACTTTACTATTGTAATCGGTATCACTAATAATGGAATGTCTCTCGTAAACACAATAAAAGGTATTAGTTGACTATTGTAATCGGTATCACTAATGGAATGTCATCTCTCGTAAACACATCCAAAGGTATTAGTTGACTATTGTAATCGGTATCACTAATGGTAGATGGACTCACGTAAACACATCCAAAGATATTATTTGACTATTGTAATTGGTATTACTAATGCTAGATGGTCCTCGTAAACACATCCAAAGGTATTAGTTGACTATTGTAATCGGTATCACTAATGGAATGTCGTCTCTCGTAAACACAACCAAAGGTATTAGTTGACTATTGTAATCGGTATCACTAATGGAATGTCATCTCTCGAAAACACATCCAAAGGTATTAGTTGACTATTGTAATCGGAATCACTAATGGAATGTCATCTCTTAAAAAACACATCCAAAGGTATTAGTTGACTATTGTAATCGGTATCACTAATGTAACGTCGTCTCTCAAAAATACATCCAAAGGTATTTGTTGACTATTGTAATCGGTATCACTCATGGTAGATGGTCTCTCGTAAACACATCCAAAGGTATTAGTTGACTATTGTAATCGGTATCACTAATGGAATATCGTCTCTCGTAAACACATCCAAAGGTATTAGTTGACTATTATAATTGGTATCACTAATGGTAGATGGTCTCTCATAAACACATCCAAAGATATTAGTTGACTATTGTAATTGGTATCACTAATGGTAGATGGTCTCTCGTAAACACATCCAAAGGTATTAGTTGACTATTGTAATCGGTATCACTAATGGAATGTCGTCTCTTGAAAACACATCCAAAGGTATTAGTTGACTATTGTAATCGGTATCACTAATGGAATGTGGTCTAAAAAAACACATCCAAAGGTATTTGTTGACTATTGTAATTGGTATCACTAATGGTAGATGGTCTCTCGTAAACACATCCAAAGGTATTAGTTGACTATTGTAATCGGTATCACTAATGGAATGTGGTCTCTCGTAAACACATCCAAAGGTATTAGTTGACTATTGTAATCGGTATCACTAATGGAATGTGCTCTCTCGTAAACACATCCAAAGTTATTAGTTGACTATTTTAATTGGTATCATTAATGGTAGATGGTCTCTCATAAACACATCAAAAGGTATTAGTTGACTATTTTAATTGATATCACTAATGGTAGATGGTCTCTCGTAAACAAATCCAAAGGTATTAGTTGACTATTGTAATCGGTATCACTAATGGAATGTCGTCTCTGTAAACACATCCAAAGGTATTAGTTGACTATTGTAATTTGTATCACAAATGGTAGATGGTCTCTCGTAAACACATCCAAAGGTATTAGTTGACTATTATAATCGGTATCACTAATGGAATGTCGTCTCTCGTAAACACATCCAAAGGTATTAGTTGACTATTGTAATCGGTATCACTAATGGTAGATGGTCTCTCGTAAACACATCCAAAGGTATTAGTTGACTATTGTAATTGGTATCACTAATGGTAGATGGTCTTTCGTAAACACATCCAAAGGTATTAGTTGACTATTGTAATCGGTATCACTAATGGAATGTCGTCTCTCGTAATAACAATCCAAAGGTATTAGTTGACTATTGTAATCGGTATCACTAATGGAATGTCGTCTCTCGTAAACACATCCAAAGGTATTAGTTGACTATTGTAATTGGTATCACTAATGGTAGATGGTCTCTCATAAACACATCCAAAGGTATATTAGTTTACTACTATTGTAATTGGTATCACTAATGGAAGATGGTCTCTCGTAAACACATCCAAAGGTATTAGTTGACTATTGTAATCGGTATCACTAATGGAATGTCGTCTCTCGTAAAACACATCCAAAGGTATTAGTTGACTATATTGTAATTTGTATCACTAATGGTAGATGGTCTCTCGTAAACACATCCAAAATTATTAGTTGACTATTATAATAGGTATCACTAATGGAATGTGGTCTCTCGTAAACACATCAAAAGGTATTAGTTGACTATTGTAATTGGTATCACTAATGGAATGTCGTCTCTAAATAAACACATCCAAAGGTATTAGTTGATTTATTTTAATCGGTATCACTAATGGATAGATGGTCTCTCGTAAACACATCCAAAGGTATTAGTTGATTATTGTAATCGGTATCACTAATGGAATGTCGTCTCTAAAAACACATCTAAAGGTATTAGTTGACTATTGTAATCTGTATCACTAATGGAATGTCATCTCTCGTAAACACATCCAAAGGTATTAGTTGACTATTGTAATCGGTATCACTAATGGTAGATGGTCTCTCATAAACACATCCAAAGGTATTAGTTTACTATTGTAATCGGTATCACTACTGGAATGTCGTCTCTCGTAAACACAACCAAAGGTATTAGTTGACTATTGTAATTGGTATCACTAATGGAGATGGTCTCTCGTAAACACATCCAAAGGTATTAGTTGACTATTGTAATCGGTATCACTAATGGAATGTCGTCTCTCGTAAACACATCCAAAGGTATTAGTTGACTATTGTAACTGGTATCACTAATGGAATGTCGTCTCTCGTAAACACATCCAAAGGTATTAGTTGACTATTGTAATTGGTATCACTAATGGTAGATGGTCTCTCGTAAACACATCCAAAGGTATTAGTTGACTATTGTAATCGGTATCACTAATGGAATGTCGTCTCTCGGAAACACATCCAAAGGTATTAGTTGACTATTGTAATTGGTATCACAAATGGTAGATGGTCTCTCGTAAACACATCCAAAGGTATTAGTTGACTATTATAATCGGTATCACTAATGGAATGTCGTCTCTCGTAAACACATCTAAAGGTATTAGTTGACTATTGTAATTGGTATCACTAATGGAATGTCGTCTCTCGTAAACACATCCAAAGGTATTAGTTGACTATTGTAATTGGTATCACTAATGATAGATGGTCTCTCGTAAACAAATCCAAAGGTATTAGTTGACTATTGTAATTGGTATCACTAATGGAAGATGGTCTCTCGTAAACACATCCAAAGGTATTAGTTGACTATTATAATCGGTATCACTAATGGAATGTCGTCTCTCGTAAACACAATCAAAGGTATTAGTTGACTATTGTAATCGGTATCACTAATGGAATGTCGTCTCTCGTAAACACATCCAAAGGTATTAGTTAACTATTGTAATTGGTATTACTATTGGTAGATGGTCTCACATAAACACATCCAAAGATATTAGTTGACTATTGTAATTGGTATCACTAATGGTAGATGGTCTCTCGTAAACACATCCAAAGGTATTAGTTGACTATTGTAATCGGTATCACTAATGGAATGTCGTCTCTAAAAAAAACACATCCAAAGGTATTAGTTGACTATTGTAATCGGTATCACTAATGGAAGATCATCCCTCTTAAACACATCCAAAGGTATTAGTTGACTATTGTAATCGGTATCACTAATGGAATGTCGTCTCTCGAAAACACATCCAAAGGTATTAGTTGACTATTGTAATAGGTATCACTCATGGTAGATGGTCTCTCGTAAACACATCCAAAGGTATTAGTTGACTATTGTAATTCGGTATCACTAATGGTAGATGGTCTCTCGTAAACACATCCAAAGGTATTAGTTGACTATTGTAATCGGTATCACTAATGGAATGTCGTCTCTCGTAAACACATCCAAAGGTATTAGTTGATTATTATAATTGGTATCACTAATGGTAGATGGTCTCTCGTAAACACATCCAAAGGTATTAGTTGACTATTGTAATTGGTATCACTAATGGTAGATGGTCTCTCGTAAACACATCCAAAGGTATTAGTTGACTATTGTAATCGGTATCACTAATGGAATGTCATCTCTTGAAAACACATCCAAAGGTATTAGTTGACTATTGTAATCGGTATCACTAATGGAATGTCATCTCTCGTAAACACATCCAAAGGTATTAGTTGACTATTGTAAATCGGTATCACTAATGGTAGATGGTCTCGTAAACACACATCCAAAGTATTATTAGTTGACTATTGTAATCGGTATCACTAATGGAATGTCGTCTCTCGTAAAACACAATCCAAAGGTATTAGTTGACTATTGTAATTGGTATCACTAATGGAATGTCAATGGTATCTCGTAAACACATCCAAAGGTATTAGTTGACTATTGTAATTGGTATCACTAATGGTAGATGGTCTCTCGTAAAACACATCCAAAGATATTAGTTGACTATTGTAATTGTTATCACTAACGGTAGATGGTCTCTCTTAAAACACATCCAAAGGTATTAGTTGACTATTGTAATCGGTATCACTAATGTAACGTCGTCTCTCGAAAACACATCCAAAGGTATTAGTTGACTATTGTAATCGGTATCACTAATGGAATGTCATCTCTAAATAAACACATCCAAAGGTATTAGTTGACTATTGTAATCCGGTATTACTAATGGAATGTCGTCTTGAAAACACATCCAAAGGTATTAGTTGACTATTGTAATCGGTATCACTAATGGAATGTCGTCTCGTAAACACATCCAAAGGTATTAGTTGACTATTGTAATTGGTATCACTAATGGTAGATGGTCTCTCGTAAACACATCCAAAGGTATTAGTTGACTATTGTAATCGGTATCACTAATGGAATGTCGTCTCTCGTAAACACATCCAAAAGGTATTAGTTGACTATTTTAATCGGTATCACTAATGGTAGATGGTCTCTCATAAACACATCCAAAGATATTAGTTGACTATTGTAATTGGTATCACTAATGGAAGATGGTCTCTCGTAAACACATCCAAAGGTATTAGTTGACTATTGTAATCGGTATCACTAAATGGAATGTGGTCTCTTCAAAAACACATCCAAAAGGTATTAGTTGACTATTGTAATCGGTATCACTAATGGAAATGGTCTCTCGTAAAAACACATCCAAAGGTATTTGTTGACTATTGTAATCGGTATCACTAATGGTAGATGGTCTCTCGTAAACACATCCAAAGGTATTAGTTGACTATTGTAATTGGTATCACTAATGGAATGTCGTCTCTCGTAAACACATCCAAAGGTATTAGTTGACTATTGTAATCGGTATCACTAATGGAATGTCGTCTCTCGTAAACACATCCAAAGGTATTAGTTGACTATTGTAATTCGTATCATTAATGGTAGATGGTCTCTCGTAAACAAATCCAAAGATATTAGTTGACTATTGTAATTGGTATCACTAATGGTAGATGGTCTCTCGTAAACACATCCAAAGGTATTAGTTGACTATTGTAATCGGTATCACTAATGGAGATGGTCTCTAAAAAACACATCCAAAGGTATTAGTTGACTATTCTAATCGGTATCACTAATGGAATGTCATCTCGTAAAAACACATCCAAAGGTATTAGTTGACTATTGTAATCGGTATCACTAATGGAATGGAATCGTAAACATCCAAAAGGTAAAACACTATGTAAAAGTATTACTAATGACACATCTCTCTTAAACACATCCAAAGATATTAGTTGTCTATTGTAATTGGTATCACTAATGGAAGATGGTCTCGTAAACACATCCAAAGGTATTAGTTGACTATTGTAATCGGTATCACTAATGGAATGGTCTCTCGTAAACACATCCAAAGGTATTAGTTGACTATTGTAATTTGTATCACAAATGGAAGATGGTCTCGTAAACACATCCAAAAGTTATTAGTTGACTATTATAATCGGTATCACTAATGGAATGTCGTCTCTCGTAATCACATCTAAAGGTATTAGTTGACTATTGTAATTGGTATCACTAATGGAATGTCGTCTCTCGTAAACACATCCAAAGGTATTAGTTGACTATTGTAAATCGGTATCACTAATGATAGATGGTCTCTCAAAAACACATCCAAAGGTATTAGTTGACTATTGTAATAGGGGTATCACTAATGGAATGGTAGATGGTCTCTCGTAAACACATCCAAAGGTATTAGTTGACTATTATAATCGGTATCACTAATGGAATGTCGTCTCTCGTAAACACATCCAAAGGTATTAGTTGACTATTGTAATTGGTATCACAAATGGAATGTTGTCTCTCGTAAACACATCCAAAGGTATTAGTTGACTATTGTAATTGGTATCACTAATGGTAGATGTCTCTCATAAACACATCCAAAGATATTAGTTGACTATTGTAATTGGTATCACTAATGGTAGATGGTCTCTCGTAAACACATCCAAAGGTATTAGTTAACTATTGTAATCGGTATCACTAATGGAATGTCATCTCTCGTAAACACATCCAAAGGTATTAGTTGACTATTGTAATTTATATCACTTATGATAGATGGTCTCTCGTAAACACATCCAAAGGTATTAGTTGACTATTGTAATTGGTATCACTAATGGTAGATGGTCTCTCGTAAACACATCCAAAGGTATTAGTTGACTATTGTAATCGGTATCACTAATGGAATGTCGTCTCTTGAAAACACATCCAAAGGTATTTGTTGACTATTGTAATTGGTATCACTAATGGTAGATGGTCTCTCGTAAACACATCCAAAGGTATTAGTTGACTATTGTAATCGGTATCACTAATGGTAGATGGTCTCTCATAAACACATCCAAAGGTATTAGTTGACTATTGTAATCGGTATCACTAATGGAATGTCGTCTCTCGTAAACACATCCAAAGGTATTAGTTGACTATTGTAATCGGTATCACTAATGGAATGTCGTCTCTCGTAAACACATCCAAAGGTATTAGTTGACTATTGTAATTGGTATCACTAATGGTAGATGGTCTCTCATAAACACATCCAAAGATATTAGTTGACTATTGTAATTGGTATCACTAATGGTAGATGGTCTCTCGTAAAACACAACCAAAGGTATTAGTTGACTATTGTAATCGGTATCACTAATGGAATGTCCTCTCTCGTAAACACATCCAAAGGTATTAGTTGACTATTGTAATTTGTATCACAAATGATAGATGGTCTCTCGTAAACACATCCAAAGTTATTAGTTGACTATTATAATCGGTATCACTAATGGAATGTCGTCTCTCGAAAACACATCCAAAGGTATTAGTTGACTATTGTAATTGGAATCACTAATGGAATGTCGTCTCTCGTAAAGACATCCAAAGGTATTAGTTGACTATTGTAATCGGTATCACTAATGATAGATGGTCTCGTAAAACACATCCAAAGGTATTAGTTGACTATTATAATCGGTATCACTAATGGTAGATGGTCTCTCATAAACACATCCAAAGGTATTAGTTGACTATTGTAATCGGTATCACTAATGGAATGTCGTCTCTCGTAAACACATCCAAAGGTATTAGTTGACTATTGTAATCGGTATCACTAATGGAATGTCGTCTCTCGTAAACACATCCAAAGGTATTAGTTGACTATTGTAATTGGTATCACTAATGGTAGATGGTCTCTCGTAAACACATCCAAAGGTATTAGTTGACTATTGTAATCGGTATCACTAATGGAATGTCCTCTCTCGAAAACACATCCAAAGGTATTAGTTGACTATTGTAATTGGTATCACAAAAGTAGATGGTCTCTCGTAAATACATCCAAAGATATTAGTTGACTATTGTAATCGGTATCACTAAAGGAATGTCATCTTTCATAAACACATCCAAAGGTATTAGTGGACTATTGTAATCGTAATCACTAATGGAATGTCGTCTCTCGTAAACACATCCAAAGGTATTAGTTGACTATTGTAATCGGTATCACTAATGGTGGATGGTCTCTCGTAAACACATCCAAAGGTATTAGTTGACTATTGTAATCGGTATCACTAATGGAATGATGTCTCTCATAAACACATCCAAAGGTATTAGTTGACTATTGTAATCGGTATCACTAATGGAATGTCGTCTCTCGTAAATACATCCAAAGGTATTAGTTGACTATTGTAATCGGTATCACTAATGGAATGTCATCTCTCGTAAACACATCCAAAAGTATTAGTTGATTATTGTAATCGGTATCACTAATGGTAGATGGTCTCTCGTAACACATCAAAAGGTATTAGTTGACTATTGTAATCGGTATCACTAATGGAATGTCGTCTCTCGTAAACACAACCAAAGGTATTAGTTGAATATTGTAATCTGTATCACAAATAGAATATCGTCTCTCGTAAACACATCCAAAGTTATTAGATGAATATTGTAATCGGTATCACTAATGGAATGTCGTCTCTCGTAATCACATCTAAAGGTATTAGTTGACTATTGTAATTGTAATCACTAATGGAATGTCGTCTCTCGTAAATACATTCAAAGGTATTAGTTGACTGTTGTAATAGGTATCACTAGTGATAGATGGTCTCTCGTAAACACATCCAAAGGTATTAGTTGACAATTGTAATCGGTATCACTAATGGAAGTGGTCTCTCTTAAACACATCCAAAGGTATTAGTTGACTATTGTAATCGGTATCACTAATGGAATGTCGTCTCTCGTAAACACATCCAAAGGTATTTGTTGACTATTGTAATCGGTATCACTAATGGAATGTCGTCTCTCGTAAACACATCCAAAGGTATTAGTTGACTATTTTAATTGGTATCACTAATGGTAGATGGTCTCTCGTAAAACACATCCAAAGGTATTAGTTGACTATTGTAATCGGTATCACTAATGGAATGTCCTCTCTAGAAACACATCCAAAGGTATTAGTTGACTATTGTAATTTGTATCACTAATGGTAGATGGTCTCTCGTAAACACATCCAAAGGTATTAGTTGACTATTGTAATCGGTATCACTAATGGAATGTCGTCTCTCAAAATCACATCCAAAGGTATTAGTTGACTATTGTAATTGTAATCACTAATGGAATGTCGTCTCTCGTAAATACATTCAAAGGTATTAGTTGACTGTTGTAATAGGTATCACTAGTGATAGATGGTCTCTCGTTAACACATCCATAGGTATTAGTTGACAATTGTAATCGGTATCACTAATGGTAGGTCGGTCTCTCATTAACACATCCAATGTATTAGTTGACAATTGTAATCGGTATCACTAATGGAATGTCGTCTCTCGTAAACACAATAAAAGGTATTCGTTGACTATTGTAATCGGTATCACTAATGGAATGTCGTATATCGTAAACACATCCAAAGGTATTAGTTAACTATTGTAATTGGTATCACTAATGGTAGATGGTCTCACATAAACACATCCAAAGATATTAGTTGTCTATTGTAATTGGTATCACTAATGGTAGATGGTCTCTAAAACACATCCAAAGGTATTAATTGACTATTGTAATCGGTATCACTAATGGAATGTCGTCTCTCGTAAACACATCCAAAGGTATTAGTTGACTATTGTAATCGGTATCACTAATGGAATGTCATCTCTCTTAAACACATCCAAAGGTATTAGTTGTCTATTTTAATCGGTATCACTGATGGAATGTCATCACTTGAAAACACATCCAAAGGTATTAGTTGACTATTGTAATCGGTATCACTAATGGAATGTCGTCTCTCGTAAACACATCCAAAGGTATTAGTTGACTATTGTAATCGGTATCACTAATGGTAGATGGTCTCTCGTAAACACATCCAAAGGTATTAGTTGACTATTGTAATCGGTATCACTAATGGAATGTTGTCTCTCTTAAACACATCCAAAGGTATTAGTTGACTATTGTAATTTGTATCACTAATAGTAGATGGTCTCTCGTAAACACATCCAAAGGTATTAGTTGACTATTATAATCGGTATCACTAATGGAATGTCGTCTCTCGTAAACACATCCAAAGGTATTAGTTGACTATTGTAATTGTTATCACTAATGGAATGTCGTCTCTCGTAAACACATTCAAAGGTATTAGTTGACTATTGTAATTGGTATCACTAATGATAGATGGTCTCTCGTAAACACATCCAAAGGTATTAGTTGACTATTGTAATCGGTATCACTAATGGTAGATGGTCTCTCATAAACACATCCAAAGGTATTAGTTGACTATTGTAATCGGTATCACTAATGGAATGTCGTCTCTAAAAAAACACATCCAAAGGTATTAGTTGACTATTGTAATGGTATCACTAATGGAAATGTGTCTCTCTCGTAAACACATCCAAAGGTATTAGTTGACTATTGTAATTGGTATCACTAATGGTAGATGGTCTCTCGTAAACACATCCAAAGGTATTAGTTGACTATTGTAATCGAGTATCACTAATGGAATGTCCTCTCTAAAAAACACATCCAAAGGTATTAGTTGACTTGTAATTTGTATCACAAATAGTAGATGGTCTCTCGTAAAACACATCCAAAGTTATTAGTTGACTATTATAATTGGTATCACTAATGGAATGTCGTCTCTCGTAAACACATCCAAAGGTATTAGTTGACTATTGTAATTGTAATCACTAATGGAATGTCGTCTCTCGTAAATACATTCAAAGGTATTAGTTGACTGTTGTAATAGGTATCACTAGTGATAGATGGTCTCTCGTTAACACATCCATAGGTATTAGTTGACAATTGTAATGGTATCACTAATGGGTAGTGGTCTCTCATAAACACATCCAAAGGTATTAGTTGACTATTGTAATTGGTATCACTAATGGAATGTCGTCTCTAAAAACACAATAAAAGGTATTAGTTGACTATTGTAATCGGTATCACTAATGGAATGTATATAAATAAAAAAACACATCCAAAGGTATTAGTTAACTATTGTAATTGGTATCACTAATGGTAGATGGTCTCTCATAAACACATCCAAAGATATTAGTTGACTATTGTAATTGGTACCACTAATGGAGTAGATGGTCTCTCGTAAACACATCTAAAGGTATTAGTTGACTATTGTAATCGGTATCACTAATAGAATGTCGTCTCTCGTAAACACAACTAAAGGTATTAGTTGACTATTGTAATCGGTATCACTGATGGAATGTCATCTCTCTTAAACACATCCAAAAGTATTAGTTGTCTATTTTAATCGGTATCACTGATGGAATGTCATCACTTGAAAACACATCGAAAGGTATTAGGTTACTATTGTAATCTGTATCACTAGTGGAATGTCGTCTCTAGTAAACACATCCAAAGGTATTTGTTGACTATTGTAATCGGTATCACTAATGGTAGATGGTCTCTCGTTAACACAACCATATGTATTAGTTGACTATTGTAATCGGTATCACTAATGGAAGGTCGTATCTCGTAAACACAACCAAATGTATTAGTTGACTATTATAAATTGGTATCACTAATGGTAGATGGTCTCTCATAAACACATCCAAAGATATTAGTTGACTATTGTAATTGGTATCACTAATGGTAGATGGTCTCTCGTAAACACATCCAAAGGTATTAGTTGACTATTGTAATCGGTATCACTAATGGAATGTCGTCTCTTGAAAACACATCCAAAGGTATTAGTTGACTATTGTAATCGGTATCACTAATGGAAATGTGTCTCTCGTAAACACATCCAAAGGTATTAGTTGACTATTGTAATTGGTATCACTAATGGTAGATGGTCTCTCGTAAACACATCCAAAGGTATTAGTTGACTATTGTAATCGGTATCACTAATGGAATGTCGTCTCTCGTAAACACAATCCAAAGGTATTAGTTGACTATTGTAATCGGTATCACTAATGGAATGTCGTCTCTCGTAAACACATCCAAAGGTATTAGTTGACTATTGTAATTGGTATCATTAATGGTAGATGGTCTCTAATAAACACATCCAAAGATATTAGTTGACTATTGTAATTGGTATCACTAATGGTAGATGGTCTCTCGTAAACACATCCAAAGGTATTAGTTGACTATTGTAATCGGTATCACTAATGGAATGTCCTCTCTCGTAAACACATCCAAAGGTATTAGTTGACTATTGTAATTGGTATCACAAATGGTAGATGGTCTCTCGTAAACACATCCAAAGTTATTAGTTGACTATTATAATCAGTATCACTAATGGAATGTCGTCTCTCGTAAACACATCCAAAGGTATTAGTTGACTATTGTAATGGTATCACTAATGATAGATGGTCTCTCGTAAACACATCTAAAGGTATTAGTTGACTATTGTAATCGGTATCACTAATGGTAGATGGTCTTTCGTAAACACATCCAAAGGTATTAGTTGACAATTGTAATCGGTATCACTAATGGAATGTCGTCTCTCGTAAACACATCCAAAGGTATTAGTTGACTATTGTAATTGGTATCACTAATGGAATGTCGTCTCTCGTAAACACATCCAAAGGTATTAGTTTACTATTGTAATTGGTATCACTAATGGTAGATGGTCTCTCGTAAACACATCCAAAGGTATTAGTTGACTATTGTAATCGGTATCACTACTGGAATGTCTCTCTCGGAAACACATCCAAAGGTATTAGTTGACTGTTGTAATTTGTATCACAAATGGTAGATGGTCTCTCGTAAACACATCCAAAGTTATTAGTTGACTATTATAATAGGTATCACTAATGGAATGTCGTCTCTCGTAATCACATCCAAAGGTATTAGTTGACTATTGTAATTGGTATCACTAATGGAATGTCGTCTCTCGTAAACACATCCAAAGGTATTAGTTGACTAGTTTTAATCGGTATCACTAATGATAGATGGTCTCTCGTAAACACATCCAAAGGTATTAGTTGACTATTGTAATCGGTATCACTAATGGAATGTCGTCTCTCGTAAAAAACACATCCAAAGATATTAGTTGATTATTGTAATCGGTATCACTAATGGAATGTGGTCTCTTGTAAACACATCCAAAAGTATTAGTTGATTATTGTAATCGGTATCACTAATGGTAGATGGTCTCTCGTTAACACAACCATATGTATTAGTTGACTATTGTAATCGGTATCACTAATGGAATGTCGTCTCTCGTAAATACAACCAAAGGTATTAGTTGACTATTGTAATCGGTATCACTAATGGTAGATGGTCTCTCGTAAACACATCCAAAGGTATTAGTTGACTATTGTAATCGGTATCACTAATGGAATGTCGTCTCTCGAAAAACACAATCAAAGGTATTAGTTGACTATTGTAATGGTATCACTAATGGAATGTGGTCTCTCAAAAACACATCCAAAGGTATTAGTTCTATTGTAATTGGTACCACTAATGGAAGATGGTCTCGTAAACACATCCAAATGTATTAGTTGACTATTGTAATCGGTATCACTACTGGAATGTCCTCTCTCGGAAACACATCCAAAGGTATTAGTTGACTATTGTAATTTATATCACAAATAGTAGATGGTCTCTCGTAAATACATCCAAAGTTATTAGTTGACTATTATAATCGGTATCACTAATGGAATGTCGTCTCTCGTAATCACATCTAAAGGTATTAGTTGACTATTGTAATTGTAATCACTAATGGAATGTCGTCTCTCGTAAATACATCCAAAGGTATTAGTTGACTGTTGTAATAGGTATCACTAGTGATAGATGGTCTCTCGTAAACAAATCCAAAGGTATTAGTTGACTATTGTAATTGGTATCACTAATGGTAGATGGTCTCTCGTAAACACATCCAAAGGTATTAGTTGACAATTGTAATCGGTATCACTAATGGAATGTCGTCTCTCGTAAACACAATCAAAGGTATTCGTTGACTATTGTAATCGGTATCACTAATGGAATGTCGTATATCGTAAACACATCCAAAGGTATTAGTTAACTATTGTAATTGGTATTACTATTGGTAGATGGTCTCTCATAAACACATCCAAAGATATTAGTTGACTATTGTAATTGGTATCACTAATGGTAGATGGTCTCTCGTAAACACATCCAAAGGTATTAATTGACTATTGTAATCGGTATCACTAATGGAATGTCGTCTCTCGTAAACACATCCAAAGGTATTAGTTGACTATTGTAATCGGTATCACTAATGGAATGTCATCTCTCGTAAACACATCCAAAAGTATTAGTGACTATTGTAATTGGTATCACTAATGGAATGTCGTCTATTGCAAACACATCCAAAGGTATTAGTTGACTATTGTAATAGGTATCACTAATGGAATGTCGTCTCTCGTAAACACATCCAAAGGTATTAGTTGACTATTATAATCGGTATCACTAATGGAGATGGTCTCTTAAAAAAACATCCAAAGGTATTAGTTGACTATTGTAATCGGTATCACTAATGGAAAGGTCGTATCTCGTAAACACAACCAAATGTATTAGTTGATTATTATAATTGGTATCACTAATGGTAGATGGTCTCTCATAAACACATCCAAAGATATTAGTTGACTATTGTAATTGGTATCACTAATGGAGATGGTCTCTCGTAAAACACAACCAAAGGTATTAGTTGACTATTGTAATCGGTATCACTAATGGAATGTCGTCTCTTGAAAACACATCCAAAGGTATTAGTTGACTATTGTAATCGGTATCACTAATGGAATGTCTCTCTCGTAAAACACATCCAAAGGTATTAGTTGACTATTGTAATCGGTATCACTAATGGAGATGGTCTCGTTAAACACATCCAAAGGTATTAGTTGACTATTGTAATTGGTATCACTAATGGAATGATTGTCTCTCGTAAACACATCCAAAGGTATTAGTTGACTATTGTAATAGGTATCACTAATGTAACGTCGTCTCTCGAAAACACATCCAAAGGTATTAGTTAACTATTGTAATTGGTATCACTAATGGTAGATGGTCTCTCATAAATACATCCAAAGATATTAGTTGACTATTGTAATTGGTATCACTAATGGTAGATGGTCTCTCGTAAACACATCCAAAGGTATTAGTTGACTATTGTAATCGGTATCACTAATGGAATGTCGTCCTCTCGTAAACACATCCAAAGATATTAGTTGATTATTGTAATTGGTATCACTAATGGAATGTTCATCTCTAAATAAACACATCCAAAAGTATTAGTTGACTATTGTAATCGGTATCACTAATGGAATGTGGTCTCTTGAAAACACATCCAAAAGGTATTAGTTGACTATTGTAATCGGTATCACTAATGGAATGTCGTCTCTCGTAAACACATCCAAAGGTATTAGTTGACTATTGTAATTGGTATCACTAATGGTAGATGGTATCTCATAAACACATCCAAAGATATTAGTTGACTATTGTAATCGGTATCACTAATGAAAGGTCGTCTCTTGTAAACACAACCAAAGGTATTAGTTGACTATTATAATTGGTATATCACTAATGGTAGATGGTCTCACATAAACACATCCAAAGATATTAGTGACTATTGTAATTGGTACCACTAATGGTAGATGGTCTCTCGTAAACACAACCAAAGGTATTAGTTGACTATTGTAATCGGTATCACTACTGGAATGTCGTCTCTTGAAAACACATCCAAAGGTATTAGTTGACTATTGTAATCGGTATCACTAATGGAATGTCGTCTCTCGTAAACACATCCAAAGGTATTAGTTGACTATTGTAATCGGTATCACTAATGGTAGATGGTCTCTCGTAAACACATCCAAAGGTATTAGTTGACTATTGTAATCTGTATCACTAATGGAATGTCGTCTCTCGTAAACACAATCAAAGGTATTAGTTGACTATTGTAATCAGTATTACTAATGGAATGTCGTCTCTCGTAAACACATCCAAAGGTATTAGTTGACTATTGTAATTAGTATCATTAATGGTAGATGGTTTCTCATAAACAAATCCAAAGATATTAGTTGTCTATTGTAATTGGTACCACTAATGGTAGATGGTCTCTCGTAAACACAACCATGGGTATTAGTTGACTATTGTAATCGGTATCACTAATTGTAGATGGTCTCTCGTTAACACATCAAAAGGTATTAGTTGAGTATTCTAATCGGTATCACTAATGGAATGTCGTCTCTCTCGTAAACACATCCAAAGGTATTAGTTGACTATTGTAATGGTATCACTAATGGAATGTGTCGTAAATCACATCCAAAACACATCCAAAAGTATTAGTATGACATGGAATCTCTCTTAAACACATCCAAAGATATTAGTTGTCTATTGTAATTGGTACCACTAATGGTAGATGGTCTCTCGTAAACACAACCTCAGGTATTAGTTGACTATTGTAATCGGTATCACTACTGGAATGTCCTCTCTCGGAAACACATCCAAAGGTATTAGTTGACTGTTGTAATTTGTATCACAAATGGTAGATGGTCTCTCGTAAATACATCAAAAGTTATTAGTTGACTATTATAATCGGTATCACTAATGGAATGTCGTCTCTCGTAATCACATCCAAAGGTATTAGTTGACTATTGTAATTGGTATCACTAATGGAATGTCGTTTCTCGTAAACACATCCAAAGGTATTAGTTGACTATTGTAATCGGTATCACTAATGATAGATGGTCTCTCGTAAACAAATCCAAAAGTATTAGTTGACTATTGTAATCGGTATCACTAATGGAAGATGGTCTCTCAAAACACATCCAAGGTATTAGTTGACTATTATAATTGGTATCACTAATGGAATGTCGTCTCTCGTAAATCACATCTAAAAGGTATTAGTTGACTATTGTAATTGAATCACTAATGGAATGTCGTCTCTCGTAAACACATCCAAAGGTATTAGTTGACTATTGTAATAGGTATCACTAATGATAGATGGTCTCTCGTAAACACATCCAAAGGTATTAGTTGACTATTGTAATCGGTATCACTAATGGAAGATGGTCTCTCATAAACACATCCAAAGGTATTAGTTGACAATTGTAATCGGTATCACTAATGGAATGTCGTCTCTCGTAAACACATAAAAAGGTATTAGTTGACTATTTGTAATTGGTATCACTAATGGAATGTCGTATATCGTAAACACATCCAAAGGTATTAGTTAACTATTGTAATTGGTATCACTAATGGTAGATGGTCTCACATAAACACATCCAAAGATATTAGTTGTCTATTGTAATTGGTACCACTAATAGTAGATGGTCTCTCGTAAACACAACTAAAGGTATTAATTGAGTATTGTAATCGGTATCACTAATGGAATGTCGTCTCTCGTAAACACATCCCAAAAGGTATTAGTTGACTATTGTAATCGGTATCACTAATGGAATGTCATCTCTCTCTTAAAACACATCCAAAAGTATTAGTTGTCTATTTTAATCGGTATCACTGATGGAATGTCATCACTTGAAAACACATCGAAAGGTATTAGGTTACTATTGTAATCTGTATCACTAGTGGAATGTCGTCTCTCGTAAACACATCCAAAGGTATTTGTTGACTATTGTAATCGGTATCACTAATGGTAGATGGTCTCTCGTTAACACAACCATATGTATTAGTTGACTATTGTAATTGGTATCACTAATGGAATGTCGATCTCTCGTAAACACATCCAAAAGGTATTAGTTGACTATTATAAATTGGTATCACTAATGGTAGATGGTCTCTCATAAACACATCCAAAGATATTAGTTGACTATTGTAATTGGTATCACTAATGGTAGATGGTCTCTCGTAAACACATCCAAAGGTATTAGTTGACTATTGTAATCGGTATCACTAATGGAATGTCGTCTCTTGAAAACACATCGAAAGGTATTAGTTGACTATTGTAATCGGTATCACTAATAGAATATGTCTCTCGTAAACACATCCAAAGGTATTAGTTGACTATTGTAATCGGTATCACTAGTGGAATCACTAATGGTAGATGGTCTCTCGTAAACACATCTAAATGTATTTGTTGAATATTGTAATCGGTATCACTAATGGAATGTCGTCTCTCGTAAACACAATCAAAGGTATTCGTTGACTATTGTAATCAGTATCACTAATGGAATGTCGTCTCTCGTAAACACATCCAAAGGTATTAGTTGACTATTGTAATTGGTATCATTAATGGTAGATGGTCTCTAATAAACACATCCAAAGATATTAGTTGTCTATTGTAATTGGTACCACTAATGGTAGATGGTCTCTCGTAAACACAACCAAAGGTATTAGTTGACTATTGTAATCGGTATCACTACTGGAATGTCCTCTCTCGGAAACACATCCAAAGGTATTAGTTGACTGTTGTAATTTGTATCACAAATAGTAGATGGTCTCTCGTAAATACATCCAAAGTTATTAATTGACTATTATAATCGGTATCACTAATGGAATGTCGTCTCTCGTAAATACATCCAAAGGTATTAGTTGACTATTGTAATCGGTATCACTAATGATAGATGGTCTCTCGTAAACACATCCAAAGGTATTAGTTGACTATTGTAATCGGTATCACTAATGGTAGATGGTCTTTCGTAAACACATCCATAGGTATTAGTTGACAATTGGAATCGGTATCACTAATGGAATGTCGTCTCTCGTAAAACACAATCAAAGGTATTAGTTGACTATTGTGATGGTATCACTAATGGAATGTCGTCTCTCGTAAACACATCCAAAGGTATTAGTTTACTATTGTAATTGGTATCACTAATGGTAGATGGTCTCTCGTAAACACATCCAAAGATATTAGTTGACTATTGTAATTGGTATCACTAATGGTAGATGGTCTCTCGTAAACACATCCAAAGGTATTAGTTGACTATTGTAATCGGTATCACTACTGGAATGTCCTCTCTCGGAAACACATCCAAAGGTATAGTTGACTATTGTAATTTGTATCACTAATGGTAGATGGTCTCTCGTAAACACATCCAAAGTTATTAGTTGACTATTATAATCGGTATCACTAATGGAATGTCGTCTCTCGTAAACACATCTAAAGGTATTAGTTGACTATTGTAATTGGTATCACTAATGGAATGTCGTCTCTCAGTAAATACATCCAAAGGTATTAGTTGACTATTTTAATTGGTATCACTAATGATAGATGGTCTCTCGTAAACACATCCAAAGGTATTAGTTGACTATTGTAATCGGTATCACTAATGGAATGTCGTCTCTCGTAAACACATCCAAAGGTATTAGTTGACTATTGTAATCGGTATCACTAATGGAATGTCGTCTCTTGTAAACACATCCAAAAGGTATTAGTTGACTATTGTAATCGGTATCACTAATGAAGATGGTCTCTCGTTAACACATCCAAAGGTATTAGTTGACTATTGTAATCGGTATCACTAATGGAATGTCGTCTCTCGTAAACACATCCAAAGGTATTAGTTGACTATTGTAATTGGTATCACTAATGATAGATGGTCTCTCGTAAACACATCCAAAGGTATTAGTTGACTATTGTAATCGGTATCACTAATGGAATGATGTCTCTCGTAAACACATCCAAAGGTATTAGTTGACTATTGTAATTGGTATCACTAATGGAATGTCGTCTCTCGTAAACACATCCAAAGGTATTAGTTGACTATTGTAATTGGTATCACTAATGGTAGATGGTCTCTCGTAAACACATCCAAATGTATTAGTTGACTATTGTAATCGGTATCACTAATGGAATGTCTCTCTCTAAAAACACATCCAAAGGTATTAGTTGACTATTGTAATTTATATCACAAATAGAAGATGGTCTCTCGTAAATACATCCAAAGTTATTAGTTGACTATTATAATCGGTATCACTAATGGAATGTCGTCTCTCGTAATCACATCTAAAGGTATTAGTTGACTATTGTAATTGTAATCACTAATGGAATGTCGTCTCTCGTAAATACATCCAAAGGTATTAGTTGACTGTTGTAATAGGTATCACTAGTGATAGATGGTCTCTCGTAAACAAATCCAAAGGTATTAGTTGACAATTGTAATTGGTATCACTAATGGTAGTCGGTCTCTCGTTAACACATCCATATGTATTAGTTGACAATTGTAATCGGTATCACTAATGGAATGTCATCTCTCGTAAACACAATCAAAGGTATTCGTTGACTATTGTAATCGGTATCACTAATGGAATGTCGTATATCGTAAACACATCCAAAGGTATTAGTTAACTATTGTAATTGGTATTACTATTGGTAGATGGTCTCACATAAACACATCCAAAGATATTAGTTGTCTATTGTAATTGGTACCACTAATGGTAGATGGTCTCTCGTAAACACATCTAAAAGGTATTAATTGACTATTGTAATCGGTATCACTAATGGAATGTCGTCTCTCGTAAACACATCCAAAGGTATTAGTTGACTATTGTAATCGGTATCACTAATGGAATGTCATCTCTCGTAAACACATCCAAAGGTATTAGTTGACTATTGTAATCGGTATCACTAATGGAATGTCGTCTCTTGAAAAACACATCCAAAGGTATTAGTTGACTATTGTAATCGGTATCACTAATGGAATGTCGTCTCTCGTAAACACATCCAAAGGTATTAGTTGACTATTATAATTGGTATCACTAATGGTAGATGGTCTCTCGTAAACACAACCAAAGGTATTAGTTGACTATTGTAATCGGTATCACTAATGGAAGGTCGTGATCTCGTAAAACACATCCAAAGGTATTAGTTGATTATTATAATTGGTATCACTAATGGTAGATGGTCTCTCGTAAACACATCCAAAGATATTAGTTGACTATTGTAATTGGTATCACTAATGGTAGATGGTCTCTCGTAAACACATCCAAAGGTATTAGTTGACTATTGTAATCGGTATCACTAATGGAATGTCGTCTCTCGAAAACACATCCAAAGGTATTAGTTGACTATTGTAATCGGTATCACTAATGGAATGTCGTCTCTCGTAAACACATCCAAAGGTATTTGTTGACTATTGTAATTGGTATCACTAATGGTAGATGGTCTCTCGTAAACACATCCAAAGGTATTAGTTGACTATTGTAATCGGTATCACTAATGGAATGTCGTCTCTCGTAAACACATCCAAAGGTATTAGTTGACTATTGTAATCAGTATCACTCGTAAACACACCCAAAGGTATTAGTTAACTATTGTAATTGGAATCACGAATGGTAGATGGTCTCTCGTAAACGCATCCAAAGATACTGGTTGACTATTGTAATCGGTATCACTAATGGTAGATGGCCTCTCGTAAACACATCCAAAGGTATTAGTTGAGTATTCTAATCGGGTATCACTAATGGAATGTCGCGTCTCTCAAAAACACACCAAAGGTATTAGTTGACTATTGTAATCGGTATCACTAATGGAATGTCATCTCTCGTAAACACATCCAAAAGTATTAGTTGACTATTGTAATCGGTATCACTAATGGAATGTAAATCTCTCGTAAAAACACCTAAAAGGTATTAGTTGACTATTGAAATGGTATCACTAGTGGAATGTGGTCTCTCGTAAACACATCCAAAGGTATTTGTTGACTATTGTAATCGGTATCACTAATGGTAGATGGTCTCTCGTAAACACAACCAATATATTAGTTAACTATTGTAATCGGTATCACTAATGGAATGTCGTCTCTTGTAAACACATCCAAAGGTATTAGTTGACTATTTTAATTGGTATCACTAATGGTAGATGGTCTCTCATAAACACATCCAAAGATATTAGTTGACTATTGTAATTGGTACCACTAATGGTAGATGGTCTCTCGTAAACACAACCAAAGGTATTAGTTGACTATTGTAATCGGTATCACTAATGGAATGTCGTCTCTCAAAAAACACATCCAAAGGTATTAGTTGACTATTGTAATCGGTATCACAAATGGAATGTCTCTCGTAAAACACATCCAAAGGTATTTGTTGTCTATTGTAATCGGTATCACTAATGGTAGATGGTCTCTCGTAAACACATCCAAAGGTATTAGTTGACTATTGTAATCGGTATCACTAATGGAATGTCGTCTCTCGTAAACACATCCAAAGGTATTAGTTGACTATTGTAATCGGTATCACTAATGGAATGTCGTCTCTAAAAAACACATCCAAAGGTATTAGTTAACTATTGTAATTGGTATCACTAATGGTAGATGGTCTCTCATAAACACATCCAAAGATATTAGTTGACTATTGTAATTGTATCACTAATGGTAGATGGTCTCTCGTAAACACAACTAAAGGTATTAATTGAGTATTCTAATCGGTATCACTAATGGAATGTCGTCTCTCCTGAATACAACCAAAGGTATTAGTTGACTATTGTAATCGGTATCACTACTGGAATGTCGTCTCTTGAAAACACATCGAAAGGTATTAGTTGACTATTGTAATCGGTATCACTAATGGAATGTCGTCTCTCGTAAACACATCCAAAGGTATTAGTTGACTATTGTAATCGGTATCACTAATGGTAGATGGTCTCTCGTTAACACATCCAAAGGTATTAGTTGACTATTGTAATCGGTATCACTAATGGAATGTCGTCTCTCGTAAACACAATCAAAGGTATTAGTTGACTATTGTAATCGGTATCACTAATGGAATGTCGTATCTCGTAAACACATCCAAAGGTATTAGTTAACTATTGTAATTGGTATCACTAATGGTAGATGGTCTCTCATAAACACATCCAAAGATATTAGTTGTCTATTGTAATTGTACCACTAATGGTAGATGGTCTCGTAAAACACATCTAAAGGTATTAATTGAGTATTCTAATCGGTATCACTAATGGAATGTCGTCTCTCCTGAATACAACCAAAGGTATTAGTTGACTATTGTAATCGGTATCACTGATGGAATGTCATCTCTCGTAAACACATCCAAAAGTATTAGTTGTCTATTGTAATCGGTATCACTGATGGAATGTCGTCACTTGAAAACACATCGAAATGTATTAGTTGACTATTGAAATCGGTATCACTAGTGGAATGTCGTCTCTCGTAAACACATCCAAAGGTATTTGTTGACTATTGTAATCGGTATCACTAATGGTAGATGGTCTCTCGTTAACACAACCATATATATTAGTTGACTATTGTAATCGGTATCACTAATGAAAGGTCGTCTCTTGTAAACACAACCAAAGGTATTAGTTGACTATTATAATCAGTATCACTAATGGTAGATGGTCTCACATACACACATCCAAAGATATTAGTTGTCTATTGTAATTGGTACCACTAATGGTAGATGGTCTCTCGTAAACACAACCAAAGGTATTAGTTGACTATTGTAATCGGTATCACTACTGGAATGTCGTCTCTTGAAAACACATCGAAAGGTATTAGTTGACTATTGTAATCGGTATCACAAGTGGAATGTCCTCTCTCGTAAACACATCCAAAGGTATTTGTTGTCTATTGTAATCGGTATCACTAATGGTAGATGGTCTCTCGTTAACACATCCATAGGTATTAGTTGCCAATTGTAATCTGTATCACTAATGGAATGTCGTCTCTCGTAAACACAATCAAAGGTATTCGTTGACTATTGTAATCAGTATTACTAATGGAATGTCGTCTCTCGTAAACACATCCAAAGGTATTAGTTGACTATTGTAATTAGTATCATTAATGGTAGATGATTTCTCATAAACAAATCCAAAGATATTAGTTGTCTATTGTAATTGGTACCACTAATGGTAGATGGTCTCTCGTAAACACAACCATGGGTATTAGTTGAATATTGTAATCGGTATCACTAATTGTAGATGGTCTCTCGTTAACACATCAAAAGGTATTAGTTGAGTATTCTAATCGGTATCACTAATGGAATGTCGTCACTCGTAACCACAACCAAAGGTATTAGTTGACTATTGTAATCGGTATCACTGATGGAATGTCATCTCTCGTAAACACATCCAAAAGTATTAGTTGACACATCTCTCTTAAACACATCCAAAGATATTAGTTGTCTATTGTAATTGGTACCACTAATGGTAGATGGTCTCTCGTAAACACAACCTCAGGTATTAGTTGACTATTGTAATCGGTATCACTACTGGAATGTCCTCTCTCGGAAACACATCCAAAGGTATTAGTTGACTGTTGTAATTTGTATCACAAATGGTAGATGGTCTCTCGTAAATACATCAAAAGTTATTAGTTGACTATTATAATCGGTATCACTAATGGAATGTCGTCTCTCGTAATCACATCTAAAGGTATTAGTTGACTATTATAATTGGTATCACTAATGGAATGTCGTTTCTCGTAAATACATCCAAAGGTATTAGTTGACTATTGTAATCGGTATCACTAGTGATAGATGGTCTCTCGTAAACACATCCAAAGGTATTAGTTGACAATTGTAATCGGTATCACTAATGGTAGATGGTCTCTCGTTAACACATCCATAGGTATTAGTTGACAATTATAATCGGTATCACTAATGGAATGTCGTCTCTCGTAAACACAATCAAAGATATTCGTTGACTATTGTAATCAGTATCACAAATGGAATGTTGTCTCTCGTAAACACATCCAAAGGTATTAGTTGACTATTGTAATTGGTATCACTAGTGGTAGATAGTCTCTCATAAACACAACCAAAGATATTAGTTGTCTATTGTAATTGGTACCACTAATGGTAGACGGTCTCTCGTAAACACAACCAAAGCTATTAGTTAACTATTGTAATCGGTATCACTACTGGAATGTCCTCTCTCGGAAACACATCCAAAGGTATTAGTTGACTGTTGTAATTTATATCACAAATGGTAGATGGTCTCTCGTAAATACATCCAAAGATATTAGTTGTCTATTGTAATTGGTACCAGTAATGGTAGATGGTCTCTCGTAAACACAACCAAAGGTATTAGTTGACTATTGTAATCGGTATCACTACTGGAATGTCGTCTCTTGAAAACACATCCAAAGGTATTTGTTGACTATTGTAATCGGTATCACTAATGGTAGATGGTCTCGCGTTAACACAACCGTATGTATTAGTTGACTATTGTAATCTGTATCACTGATGGTAGATGGTCTCTCGTTAACACATCCATAGGTATTAGTTGCCAATTGTAATCGGTATCACTAATGGAATGTCGTCTCTCGTAAACACAATCAAAGGTATTCGTTGACTATTGTAATCAGTATCACTAATGGAATGTCGTCTCTCGTAAACACATCCAAAGGTATTAGTTAACTAATGTAATTGGTATCACTAATGGTAGATGGTCTCTCATAAACACATCCAAAGATATTAGTTGTCTATTGTAATTGGTACCACTAATGGTAGATGGTCTCTCCTAAACACAACCAAAGGTATTAGTTGACTATTGTAATCGGTATCACTACTGGAATGTCCTCTCTCGGAAACACATCCAAAGGTATTAGTTGACTGTTGTAATTTGTATCACAAATAGTAGATGGTCTCTCGTAAATACATCCAAAGTTATTAGTTGACTATTATAATCGGTATCACTAATGGAATGTCGTCTCTCGTAATCACATCTAAAGGTATTAGTTGACTATTATAATTGGTATCACTAATGGAATGTTGTCTTTCGTAAATACATCCAAAGGTATTAGTTGACTGTTGTAATCGGTATCACTAGTGATAGATGGTCTCTCGTAAACACATCTAAATGTATTAGTTGACAATTGTAATCGGTATCACTAATGGTAGACGGTCTCTCGTTAACACATCCATAGGTATTAGTTGACAATTGTAATCGGTATCACTAATGGAATGTCGTCTCTCGTAAACACAATCAAAGGTATTCGTTGACTATTTTAATCGGTATCACTAATGGAATGTCGTATCTCGTAAACACATCCAAAGGTATTAGTTAACTATTGTAATTAGTATCACTAATGGTAGATGGTCTCTAATAAACACATCCAAAGATATTAGTTGTCTATTGTAATTATACCACTAATGGTAGATGGTCTCTCGTAAACACAACTAAAGGTATTAATTGAGTATTCTAATCGGTATCACTAATGGAATGTCGTCTCTCGTAAACACAACCAAAGGTATTAGTTGACTATTGTAATCGGTATCACTGATGGAATGTCATCTCTCGTAACACATCCAAAAGTATTAGTTGTCTATTGTAATCGGTTTCACTGATGGAATGTCGTCACTTGAAAACACATCGAAAGGTATTAGTTGACTATTGAAATCGGTATCACTAGTGGAATGTCATCTCTCGTAAACACATCCAAATGTATTTGTTGTCTATTGTAATCGGTATCACTAATGGTAGATGGTCTCTCGTTAACACAACCATATATATTAGTTGACTATTATAATCGGTATCACTAATGGAAGGTCGTCTCTCGTATACACAACCAAAGTTATTAGTTGACTATTATAATTGGTATCACTAATGGTAGTTGGTCTCACATAAACACATCCAAAGACATTAGTTGTCTATTGTAATTGGTACCACTAATGGTAGATGGTCTCTCGTAAACACAACCAAAGGTATTAGTTGACTATTGTAATCGGTATCACTACTGGAATGTCGTCTCTTGAAAACACAACGAAAGGTATTAGTTGACTATTGTAATCGGTATCCCTAATGGAATGTCGTCTCTCGTAAACACATCCAAACGTATTAGTTGACTATTCTAATTGGTATCACTAATGGTAGATAGTCTCTCATAAACACATCCAAAGATATTAGTTGTCTATTGTAATTGGTACCACTAATGGTAGATGGTCTCTCGTAAACACAACCAAAGCTATTAGTTAACTATTGTAATGGTATCACTACTTTGGAATGTCCTCTCTAAAAAAAACACATCCAAAGGTATTAGTTGACTGTTGTAATTTGTATCACAAATGGTAGATGGTCTCTCGTAAATACATCCAAAGTTATTAGTTGACTATTATAATCGGTATCACTAATGGAATGTCGTCTCTCGTAATCACATCTAAAGGTATTAGTTGACTATTGTAATTGGTATCACTAATGGAATGTCGTCTCTCGTAAATACATCCAAAGGTATTAGTTGACTGTTGTAATCGGTATCACTAGTGATAGATGGTCTCTCGTAAACACATCCAAAGGTATTAGTTGACAATTGTATTCGGTATCACTAATAGTAGACGGTCTCTCGTTAACACATCCATAGGTATTAGTTGACAATTGTAATCGGTATCACTAATGTAATGTCGTCTCTCGTAAACACAATCAAAGGTATTCGTTGACTATTGTAATCGGTATCACTAATGGAATGTCGTCTCTCGTAAACACATCCAAAGGTATTAGTTGACTATTGTAATTGGTATCACTAGTGGTAGATAGTCTCTCATAAACACAACCAAAGATATTAGTTGTCTATTGTAATTGGTACCACTAATGGTAGATGGTCTCTCGTAAACACAACCAAAGGTATTAGTTGACTATTGTAATCGGTATCACTACTGGAATGTCCTCTCTCGGAAAAACATCCAAAGGTATTAGTTGACTGTTGTAATTTGTATCACAAATGGTAGATGGTCTCTCGTAAATACATCTAAAGTTAATAGTTGACTATTATAATCTGTATCACCAATGGAATGTCGTCTCTCGTAATCACATCTAAAGGTATTAGTTGACTATTGTAATTCTAAATGTTGTCTTTCGTAATCAGGTTGATCATATTAATAATAAGATTGACAACAAGTCAACTCCTTCCAAATTCCCTATTGATTCTAGTGCTCCTCACTTTGCTCCGAGAAGCCTACCGAGCAACTTAGAAGAAAGAATTAAATTTTCTAATTCTAATCTCCTTGGAAGAATCACTAATATGATGAATAATGAAGCAAGTACTTCTCATGACAAAAGTCTGAATTGTCTTGATAAAGATAAAAATGAAAAAAGCTAAGATTCTGAAGTTGATAATATAAATCGTATCAAATTCGGTTCTGAGAGAAAAAATTACTATCGAAGACCTACTCCTCCGAACATACAGTTCGAAGAAAGGTCTCAATTAAAAAATACCAACTTTGATGGAAATTCCATTCATGAATGGAACATCGATGGTAAATCCGAGTATGAAATTCTCAATACTCTTCAAGAGATGGGAATAGCCAGAATGGCCTATACTGTCCAAAATATTGCTGAGAATTCTATTGTTGGTTTAATTGTCTCTGGATTTACAGGACAATTAAAAATTTGGTTGGATAACTCCCTCAATTATAATGACAAACAAGCAATTCTCAATCATACCATAGTTCTTGAACAAGAAAATGGTATCTTCATTGAGAAATCTGATGCTGTTGATTTTCTCATTATTACTATAGCCATGTATTTCGTAGGTAATCCTAAAGAAGAACTTGACTCTACTCAAATTGTTCTCTCTAGTCTCAGATGTCCTACACTATCTGATTATAGATGGTATAAGGATGTTTTCCTTACTCATGTTCTCAAAAGAGCTGATTGTAATGCATCTTTTTGGAATGAAAGACTTGTAGCTGCTAATGCCTTTGGATGTGTTTACGAGAGACGACATTCCACTAGTGACCATCTACCATTAGTGATACCATTACAATAGTCAACAAATACCTATGGATGTGTTTACGAAAGACGACATTCCACTAGTGATACCGATTACAATAGTAAACTAATACCTTTCGATGTGTTTTCAAGAGATGACATTCCATCAGTGATACCGATTATAATAGTCAACTAATACTTTTGGATGTGTTTACGAGAGACGACATTCCATTAGTGATACCGATTACAATAGTCAACTAATAACTTTGGTTGTGTTTACGAGAGACGACATTCCATTAGTGATACCGATTACAATACTCAACTAATACCTTTGGATGTGTTAACGAGAGACCATCTATCATTAGTGATACCGATTACTACAGTAAACTAATACCTTTGGATGTATTTACGAGAGACGACATTCCATTAGTGATACCGATTACAATAGTCATCTAATACCTTTGGATGTGTTTACGAGAGATGATATTCTATTAGTGATACAGATTACAATTGTCAACTAATACCTTTGGTTGTGTTTACGAGAGACCATCTATCATTAGTGATACCGATTACAACAGTCAACTAATACCTTTGGATGTATTTACGAGAGATGACATTCCATTAGTGATACCGATTACAATAGTCATCTAATACCTTTGGATGTGTTTACAAGAGACCACATTCCATTAGTGATACAGATTATAATAGTCAACTAATACCTTTGGTTGTGTTTACGAGAAACGACATTCCATTAGTGATACCGATTACAATAGTCAACTAATACATATGGTTGTGTTAATGAGAGACCATCTACCATTAGTGATACCGATTACAATAGTCAACAAATACCTTTGGATGTGTTTACGAGAGAGGACATTCCACTAGTGATACCGATTACCATAGTCAACTAATACCTTTCGATGTGTTTTCAAGAGACGACATTCATGTAGTGATACCGATTACAATAGTCAACTAATACCTTTGGTTGTGTTTACGAGAGACGACCTTCCATTAGAGATACTGATTACAATAGTCAACTAATACATATGGTTGTGTTAACGAGAGACCATCTACCATTAGTGATACCGATTACAATAGCCAACAAATACCTTTGGATATGTTTACGAGAGACGACAATCCACTAGTGATACCGATTACAATAGTCAACTAATACCTTTCGATGTGTTTTCAAGTGACGACATTCCATCAGTGATACCGATTACAATAGTCAACTAATACTTTTGGACATTTTTACGAGAGATGACATTCCATCAGTGATACCGATTACAATAGTCAACTAATAACTTTTGTTGTGTTTACGAGAGACGACATTCCATTAGTGATACCGATTACAATACTCAATTAATAACTTTTGTTGTGTTTACGAGAGACCATCTACCATTAGTGGTACCAATTACAATAGACAACTAATATCTTTGGATGTGTTTATGAGAGACCATCTACCATTAGTGATAGCAATTACAATAGTTAACTAATACCTTTGGATGAGTTTACGAGATACGACATTCCATTAGTGATACCGATTACAATAGTCAACGAATACCTTTGATTGTGTTTACGAGAGACGACATTCCATTAGTGATACCGATTACAATTGTCAACTAATACCTATGGATGTGTTAAGGAGAGACCGTATACCATTAGTGATACCGATTACAATTGTCAACTAATACATTTGGATGTGTTTACGAGAGACGACTTTCCATTAGTGATACCAATTACAATAGTCAACTAATACCTTTAGATGTGATTACGAGAGATGACATTCCATTAGTGATACCGATTATAATAGTAAACTAATAACTTTGGACGTATTTACGAGAGACCATCTACCATTTGTGATACAAATTACAACAGTCAACTAATACCTTTGGATGTGTTTCCGAGAGAGGACATTCCAGTAGTGATACCGTTACAATAGTCAACTAATACCTTTGGTTGTGTTTACGAGAGACCATCTACCATTAGTGGTACCAATTACAATAGACAACTAATATCCTTGGATGTGTTTATGAGAGACCATCTACCATTAGTGATACCAATTACAATAGTCAACTAATACCTTTGGATGTGTTTACGAGAGACGACATTCCAATAGTGATACTGATTACAATAGTCAACGAATACCTTTGATTGTGTTTACGAGAGACGACATTCCATTAGTGATACCGATTACAATTGTCAACTAATACCTATGGATGTGTTAACGAGAGACCATCTACCATTAGTGATACCGATTACAATTGTCAACTAATACCTTTGGATGTGTTTACGATAGACCATCTATCACTAGTGATGCCGATTACAACAGTCAACTAATACCTTTGGATGTATTTACGAGAGACGACATTCCATTAGTGATACCAATTACAATAGTCAACTAATACCTCTAGATGTGATTACGAGAGATGACATTCCATTAGTGATACCGATTATAATAGTAAACTAATAACTTTGGACGTATTTACGAGAGACCATCTACCATTTGTGATACAAATTACAACAGTCAACTAATACCTTTGGATGTGTTTCCGAGAGAGGACATTCCAGTAGTGATACCGTTACAATAGTCAACTAATACCTTTGGATGTGTTTACGAGAGACCATCTACCATTAGTGATACCAATTACAATAGTCAACTAATATCTTTGGATGTGTTTATGAGAGACCATCTACCATTAGTGATACCAATTACAATAGTCAACTAATACCTTTGGATGTGTTTTACGAGACCGACATTCCATTAGTGATCACGATTACAATAGTCAACTAATACCTTTTGATTGTGTTTACGAGAGACGACATTCCATTAGTGATACCGATTACAATAGTCAACTAATACCTTTGGATGTGTTTACGAGAGACCATCTACCATTAGTGATACCGATTACAATTGTCAACTAATACCTTTGGATGTGTTTACGAGAGACCATCTATCATTAGTGATACCGATTACAATAATCAACTAATACCTTTGGATGTATTTACGAGAGACGACATTCCATTAGTGATACCAATTACAATAGTCAACTAATACCTTTAGATGTGTTTTACGAGAGACGACATTCCATTAGTGATCTCGATTATAATAGTCAACTAATACCTTTGGATGTTTTTACGAGAGACCATCTACCATTTGTGATACAAATTACAATAGATTAACTAATACCTTTGGATGTGTTTACGAGAGAGGACATTCCATTAGTGATACGATTACAATAGTCAACTAATACCTTTGGTTGTGTTTCTGAGAGACCATCTACCATTAGTGGTACCAATTACAATAGTCAACTAATATCTTTGGATGTGTTTATGAGAGACCATCTACCATTAGTGATACCAATTACAATAGTAAACTAATACCTTTGGTTGTGTTTACGAGAGATGACATTCCATTAGTGATACCGATTACAATGGTCAACTAATACCTTTGGTTGTGTTAACGAGAGACCATCTACCATTAGTGATACGATTACAATAGTCAACAAATACCTTTGGATGTGTTTTACGAGGCGACATTCCATTAGTGATACCGATTACAATAGTCAACTAATACCTTTTGGATGTGTTTTCAAGAGGCGACATTCCATCATTAGTGATACCGATTATAATAGTCAACTAATACCTTTTGATGTGTTTACGAGAGATGACATTCCATTAGTGATACCGATACAATAGTCAACTAATACCTTTGGTTGTGTTTTACGAGACCATCGACATTCCATTAGTGATACCGATTACAATACTCAACTAATACCTTTGGATGTGTTAACGAGAGATGACATTCCATTAGTGATCGATTACAATAGTCAACTAATACCTTTTGATTGTGTTTACGAGAGACTACATTCCATTAGTGATACGATTACAATTGTCAACTAATACCTATGGATGTGTTTACGAGAGACCATCTACCATTAGTGATAATTTAATTACAATTGTCAACTAATACCTTTGGATGTGTTTACGATAGACCATCTATCCATTAGTGATGCCGATTACAATAGTCAACTAATACCTTTGGATGTATTTACGAGACGACATTCCATTAGTGATACCGATTACAATAGTCAACTAATACCTTTCTAGATGTGATTACGAGAGATGACATTCCATTAGTGATACCGATTATAATAGTAAACTAATACCTTTGGATGTGTTTTAGAGACCATCTACCATTTGTGATACAAATTACAATAGTCAACTAATACCTTTGGATGTGTTTTAGAGAGAGGACATTCCATTAGTGATCACCGAATTACAATAGTCAACTAATACCTTTGGATGTGTTTACGAGAGACCATCTACCATTAGTGATACCGATTACAATAGTCAACTAATATCTTTGGATGTGTTTATGAGAGACCATCTACCATTAGTGATACCAATTACAATAGTCAACTAATACCTTTGGATGTGTTTACGAGAGACGACATTCCATTAGTGATACCCGATTACAATAGTCGACTAATACCTTTGATTGTGTTTACGAGACGACATTCCATTAGTGATACCGATTACAATTGTCAACTAATACCTTTGGATGTGTTAACGAGAGACCATCTACCATTAGTGATACCGATTATTCTGATTGTCAACTAATACCTTTGGATGTGTTTACGAGACCATCTTCCATTAGTGATACAATTACAATAGTCAACTAATACCTTTGGATGTGTTTTATTTAGAGCGACATTCCATTAGTGATACCAATTACAATAGTCAACTAATACCTTTAGATGTGTTTATGAGAGAGCGACATTCCATTAGTGATCTGGATTATAATAGTCAACTAATAACTTTTGATGTATTTACGAGAGACCATCTACCATTTGTGATACAAATTACAACAGTTAACTAATACCTTTGGATGTGTTTCTGAGAGAGGACATTCCAGTAGTGATACCGATTACAATAGTCAACTAATACCTTTGGTTGTGTTTACGAGAGACCATCTACCATTAGTGGTACCAATTCAATAGGTTAACTAATATCTTTGGATGTGTTTATGAGAGACCATCTACCATTAGTGATACCAATTACAATAGTAAACTAATACCTTTGGTTGTGTTTACGAGAGATGACATTCCATTAGTGATACCGATTACAATGGTCAACTAATACATGTGGTTGTGTTAACGAGAGACCATCTACCATTAGTGATACCGATTACAATAGTCAACAAATACCTTTGGATGTGTTTACGGAGACGACATTCCACTAGTGATACCGATTACAATAGTCAACTAATACCTTTGGATGTGTTTTCACGAGACGACATTCCATCCATTGATTGATAGATTATAATAGTCAACTAATACTTTTTGATGTGTTTACGAGAGATGACATTCCATCAGTGATACCGATTACAATAGTCAACTAATACCTTTGGTTGTGTTTACGAGAGACGACATTCCATTAGTGATACCGATTACAATACTCAACTAATACCTTTGGATGTGTTAACGAGAGATGACATTCCATTAGTGATACTGATTACAATAGTCAACGAATACCTTTGATTGTGTTTACGAGAGACGACATTCCATTAGTGATACCGATTACAATTGTCAACTAATACCTTTGGATGTGTTAACGAGAGACCATCTACCATTAGTGATACCGATTACAATAGTCAACTAATACCTTTGGATGTGTTTACGAGAGACCATTCCATCACTAGTGATACCGATTACAATAGTCAACTAATACCTTTGGATATATTTTATTTAGAGCGACATTCCATTAGTGATACCAATTACAATAGTCAACTAATACCTTTGGATGTGATTATGAGAGGCGACATTCCATTAGGATACCCGATTATAATAGTAAAACTAATAACTTTGTGATTTTAATGAGAGACCATACCATTTGTGATGTGTTTACTAATGACCTTTGGATATGTTTTTAGTGATACAAATTACAATAGCCAACTAATACCTTTGGTGTTTAGAGACCATCTATGTGGTACAATTACAATAGACATTAATATCTCTATTAGTGATACCATTAGTGATACAATAATAGTCAACTAATACCTTTGGATGTGTTTACGAGAGAATGACATTCCATTAGTGATACCGATTACAATAGTCAACTAATACATATGGATGTAAAACGAGAGACCATCTACCATTAGTGATCTGATTACAATAGTCAACTAATACCTTTGGATGTGTTTCGAGAGGCGACATTCATTAGTGATACCAATTACAATAGTCAACTAATACCTTTGGATGTGTTTCAAAAGAGACATTCCATTAGTGATACCAATTACAATAGTCAACTAATATCTTTGGATGTGTTTCGAGAGACGACATTCCATTGGTGATACCAATTACAATAGTCAACTAATACCTTTGGTTGTGTTAAAGAGATGACATTCCATTAGTGATCTTGAATTACAATAGTCAACTAATACCTTTGGATGTGTTGTGAGACCATCTATCATTAGTTATAGATTCAAAAATACCTTTGGAAGTATTTACGAGATGACATTCCATTACACGTATTATAATAGTCATCTAATACCTTTGGATGTGTTTACGAGGCGACATTCCATTAGTGATACTGATTATAATAGTCAAGTAATACCTTTGGATGTGTTTTCAAGAAAGCGACATTCCATTAGTGATATGGATTACAATAGTCAACTAATACCTTTGGATGTGTTTTTACGAGAGACCATTCCATTAGTGATGGGATTTTGATATTTAATATCTTTGGATGTGTTTTGAGACCAGAGACCATGGTCTCCATTGGTGATACGATTATAATAGTCAACTAAATACCTTTGGTTGTGTTAGAGAGCGATCCATCATTAGTGATACCGACAACAATTGTCAACTAATAGTTTTTTGTGTTAACGAGACCATCTACCATTAGTGATACCATATAAAGTTAGTCACTATAATACCTTTGGATGTATTTTTCGATTACGAGAGACCTACATTCCATCCAAAGTTATTAGTTGATAATATTGTAATATATAACTAATGGTAGATGGTTTTCGATGAAACACATCCAAAGGTATTAGTTGACTATTGTAATTGGTGTCACTAATGGAATGTCGTCTCTCGTAAATACAACCAAACGTATTAGTTGACTATTGTAATCGGTATCACTAATGGAATGTCATCTCTCATAAACACATCCAAAGGTATTAGTTGACTATTGTAACTGGTATCACTAATGGAATATCGTCTCTCGTAAACACATCCATAGGTATTAGTTAACTATTATAATTGGTATCACTAATGGAATATCGTCTCTCGTAAACACATCCAAAGTTATTATTTGACTAATGTAATCGGTATCACTAATGGTAGATGGTCTCTCGTAAACACATCCAAAGATATTAGTTGACTATTGTAATTGGTATCACTAATGGTAGATGGTCTCTCGTAAACACATCCAGAGGTATTAGTTGACTATTGTAATCGGTATCACTAATGGAATGTAATCTCTCGAAAACACATCCAAAAGAATAAGTTGACTATTGTAATTCGTATCAGTAATGATAGATGGTCACTCGTAAACACAACCAAAGGTATTAGAAGACTATTATAATCAATATAACTAATGGAATGTCGTCTCTCATAAACACGTCCAAAGGTATTAGTTGACTATTTTAATCGGTATCACTAATGGAATGTCGTCTCTCGTAAACACATCCAAAGGTATTAGTTGATTATTGTAATTGGTATCACAAATGGAATGTCGTCTCTCGTAAACACATCCAAAGGTATTAGTTGACTATTGTAATCGGTATCACTAATGGAATGTTGTCTCTCGTAAACACATCCAAAGTTATTAGTTGAATATTATAATCGGTATCACTAATAGAATGTCGTCTCTAGTAGTCACATCCAAATGTATTAGTTGACTATTGTAATTGGTATCACAAACAGTAGATGGTCTCTCGTTAACACATCAAAAGATATTAGTTGACTATTGTAATTGGTATCACTAGTGATAGATGGTCTCTTAAACAACACATCCAAAGGTATTAGTTGACAATTGTGATCGGTATCGCTAATGGTAGATGGTCTCTCGTTAATACATCCGTAGGTATTGTTGACTATTGTAATTGGTATCACTAATGTAATGTCGTCTCTCGTAAACAAAATCAAAGGTATTCATTGGCTATTGTAATCGGTATCACTAATGGAATGTCGTCTCTCGTAACCACATCCAAATGTATTACTTGACTATTATAATCGGTATCACTTATGGAATGTCGACTCTCGTAAACACATCCAAGGGTATTAGTTGACTATTGTAATAGGTATCACTAATGAAATGTCGTCTCTCGTAAATACATCAAAAGATATTAGTTGACTATTTTAATCGATATTACTAGTGATAGATGGTCTCTCGTAAACACATCCAAATGTATTAGTTGACTATTTTAATCGGTGTCGTTAATGGAATGTCGTCTCTCGTAAACACATCAAAAGATATTAGTTGACTATTGTAATCGATATTACTAGTGATAGATGGTCTCTCGTAAACACATCTAAAGGTATTAGTTGACTATGGTAATAAGTATCACTAATGGAATGTCGTCTCTCGTAAACACATCCAAAGTTATTAGTTGACTATTATAATCGGTATCACTAATGGAATGTCATCTCTCGTAAACACATCCAAGGGTAGTAGTTGACTATTGTAATAGGTATCACTAATGAAATGTCGTCTCTCGTAAACACATCAAAAGATATTAGTTGACTATTGTAATCGATATTACTAGTGATAGTTGGTCTCTCGTAAACACATCCAAATGTATTAGTTGACTATTGTAATCGGTGTCGCTAATGGAATGTCGTCTCTAGAAAATACATCCAAAGGTATTAGTTGATTATTATAATCGGTATCACTAGTGATAGATGGTCTCTCGTAAACACATCTAAAGGTATTAGTTGACTATTGTAATCGGTATCACTAATGGAATGTCTCTCTCGTAAACACATCCAAAAGTATTAGTTGACTATTGTAATCGGTATCACAAATAGAATGTCGTCTCTCGAAAACACATCCAAAGGTATTAGTTGACTATTGTAATCGGTATCACTAGTGATAGATGGTCTCTCGTAAACACATCTAAATGTATTAGGTGACTATTGTAATCGGTATCATTAATGGTAGATGGTCTCTCGTTAACACATCCATATGTATTAGTTGACTATTGTAATCGGTATCACTAACGGAATGTCGTCTCTCGTAAACACAACCAATGGTATTAGTTGACTATTATAATCGGTATCACTAGTGATAGATGGTCTCTCGTAAACACATCCAAAGGTATTAGTTAACTATTGTAATTGGTATCACTAACGGAATGTCGTCTCTCGTAAAGATATCCAAAGGTATTAGTTGACTATTGTAATCGGTATCACTAATGGAATATCATCTCTCGTAAACACATCCAAAAGTATTAGTTGACTATTGTAATCGGTATCACTAATGGAATGTCGTATCTCGAAAACACATCCAAAGGTATTAGTTGACTATTATAATCGGTATCACTAGTGTTAGATGGTCTCTCGTAAACACATCCAAATGTATTAGTTGACTATTGTAATCGGTATCATAAATGGTAGATGGTCTCTCGTTAACACATCCATATGTATTAGTTGACTATTGTAATCGGTATCACTAACGGAATGTCGTCTCTCGTAAACACAACCAAAGGTATTAGGTGACTATTGTAATCGGTATTACTAATGGAATATCGTCTCTCGTAAACACATTCAATGGTATTAGATGACTATTGTAAACACATCTAAAGGTATTAGTTGACTATTTTAATTGGTATCACTAATGGTAGATGATCTCCCGTAAACACATCCAAAGGTATTAGTTGACTATTGTAATTGGTATCACTAATGGAATGTCGTCTCTCATAAACACATCCAAAGGTATTAGTTGACTATTGTAATCGGTATCACTAGTGTTAGATGGTCTCTCGTAAACACATCCAAATGTATTAGTTGACTATTGTATTCGGTATCATAAATGGTAGATGGTCTCTCGTTAACACATCCATATGTATTAGTTGACTATTGTAATCGGTATCACTAACGGAATGTCGTCTCTCGTAAACACAACCAAAGGTATTAGGTGACTATTGTAATCGGTATTACTAATGGAATATCGTCTCTCGTAAACACATTCAATGGTATTAGATGACTATTGTAAACACATCTAAAGGTATTAGTTGACTATTTTAATTGGTATCACTAATGGTAGATGATCTCCCGTAAACACATCCAAAGGTATTAGTTGACTATTGTAATTGGTATCACTAATGGAATGTCGTCTCCCGTAAACACATTCAAAGGTATTAGTTGACTATTGTAATCAGTATCACCAATGGAATGTCGTCTCTCGTAAACATATCCAAAGTTATTAGTTGACTATTATAATCGGTATCACTAATGGAATGTCATCTCTCGTAATAACATCAAAAGGTATTAGTTGACTAATGTAATTGGTATCACTAATAGTAGATGGTCTCGAGTAAACACATCCAAATATATTAGTTGAATATTGTAATTGGTATTACTAATGGTAGATGGTCCTCGTAAACACGTCCAAAGGTATTAGTTGAATATTGTAATTGATATCACTAATGGATTGTCATCTCTCGAAACACATCCAAAGTTATTAGTTGACTATTGTAATCGATATAACTAATGGTAGATGGTCTCTCGTAAACACATCCAAAGGTATTAGTTTACTATTGTAATTGGTATCACTAATGGAATGTCGTCGCTCGTAAATACATCCAAAGGTATAAGTTAACTATTGTAATCGGTATCACTAATGGAATGTCATCTCTCGTAAACACATCCAAAGGTATTAGTTGACTATTGTAACTGGTATCACTAATGGAATATCGTCTCTCGTAAACACATCCAAAGGTATTAGTTAACTATTGTAATCGGTATCACTAATGGAATGTCGTCTCTCGTAAACACATCCAAAGTTATTAGTTGACTATTATAATCGGTATCACTAATATAATGTCGTCTCTAGTAATCACATCCAAAGGTATTAGTTGACTATTGTAATTGGTAATACAAATACTAGATGGTTTCTCGTTAACACATCAAAAGATATTAGTTGACTATTGTATTTGGTATTACTAATTGTAGATGGTCCTCGTAAACACATCCAAAGGTATTAGTTGACTATTGTAATCGCTATCGCTAATTGAATGTTGTCTTTCGGAAACACATCCAAAGGTATTAGTTGACTATTATAATCGGTATCACTAGTGATAGATGGTCTCTCGTAAACACATCCAAATGTATTAGTTGACAATTGTAATCGGTATCACTAATTGTAGATGGTCTCTCGTAAACACATCCAAAGGTATTAGATTACTATTGTAATCGATATCACTAATGGAATGTCGTCTCTCGTAAATACAACCAAATATATTTGTTGACTATTGTAATCGGTATCACTAATGGAATGCCGTCTCTCTTAAACACATTCAAAGGTATTAGTTGACTATTGTAATCAGTATCACTAATGGAATTTCGTCTGTCGTAAACACATCCAAAGGTATTAGTTGACTATTGTAACCGGTATCACTATTGGAATTTCGTCTCTTGTAAACACATCTAAAGGTATTAGTTGACTATTTTAATTGGTATCACTAATGGTAGATGATCTCCCGTAAACACATCCAAAGGTATTAGTTGACTATTGTAATTGGTATCACTAATGGAATGTCGTCTCTCATAAACACATCCAAAGGTATTAGTTGATTATTGTAATCGGTATCACTAATGGAATGCCGTCTCTCGTAAACACATTCAAAGGTATTAGTTGACTATTGTAATCAGTATCACTAATGGAATGTCGTCTCTCGTAAACACATCCAAAGTTATTAGTTGAGTATTATAATCGGTATCACTAATAGAATGTCATCTCTCGTAATCACATCCAAATTTATTAGTTGACTATTGTAATTGGTATCACTAATGGAATGTCGTCTCTCGTAAACACATCTAAAGGTATTAGTTGACTATTAAAACTGGTATCACTATTGGAATGTCATCTCTCGTAAACACATCTAAAGGTATTATTTGACTATTTTAATTGGTATCACTAATGGTAGATGATATCTCGTAAACACATCCAAAGGTATTATTTGACTATTTTAATCGGTATCACTAATGAAATTTCATCTCTCGTAAACACATCCAAAGGTTTCAGTTGACTATTGTAATCGATATCACTAATGGAATGTCGTCTCTCGTAAACACATCCATAGTTATTAGTTAACTATTATAATTGGTATCACTAATGGAAATTCGTCTCTCGTAAACACATCCAAAGTTATTATTTGACTAATGTAATTGGTATCACTAATGGTAGATGATATCTCGTAAACACATCCAAAGGTATTAGTTGACTATTGTAATTGGTATCACTAATGGTAGATGGTCACTCGTAAACAAAACCAAAGGTATTAGTTGACAATTGTAATCGGTATCACTAATGGAATGTCGTCTCTCGTAAACATATTCAAAGGTATTTGTTGACTATTTTAAATGATATCACTAATGGTAGATGGTCTCTCATAAACTCATCCAAATGTATTAGTTGACTATTGTAATCGGTATCACTAATGAAATGTCATCTCTCGTAAACACAACCAAAGGTTTCAGTTGACTATTGTAATCGATATCACTAATGGAAGGTCGTCTCTCTTAAACACATCCATAGGTATTAGTTAACTATTATAATTGGTATCACTAATGGAAATTCGTCTCTCCTAAACACATCCAAAGTTATTATTTGACTAATGTAATCGGTATCACTAATGGTAGATGGTCTCTCGTAAACACATCCAAAGATATTAGTTGACTATTGTAATTGGTATCACTAATGGTAGATGGTCTCTCGTAAACACTTCCAAAGGTATTAGTTGCCTATTGTAATCGGTATCACTAATGGAATGTAATCTCTCGAAAACACATCCAAAAGAATTAGTTTACTATTGTAATTCGTATCAGTAATGATAGATGGTCTCTCGTAAACACAACCAAAGGTATTAGTAGACTATTGTAATCGATATCACTAATGGAATGTCGTCTCTCATAAACACGTCCAAAGGTATTAGTTGACTATTGTAATCGATATCACTAATGGAATGTCGTCTCTCGTAAACACATCCAAAGGTATTAGTTGACTATTGTAATTGGTATCACTAATGGAATGTCGTCTCTCGTAAACACATCCAAAGGTGTTAGTTGACTATTGTAATCGGTATCACTAATGGAATGTTGTCTCTGGTAAACACATCCAAAGTTATTAGTTGAATATTATAATCGGTATCACTAATAGAATGTCGTCTCTAGTAGTCACATCCAAATGTATTAGTTGACTATAGTAATTGGTATCACAAATAGTAGATGCTCTCTCGTTAACACATCAAAAGATATTAGTTGACTATTGTATTTGGTATTACTAATTGTAGATGGTCCTCGTAAACACATCCAAAGATATTAGTTGACTATTGTAATCGGTATCACTAATGGAATGTCGTCTCTCATAAACACATCCAAAGGTATAAGTTGACTATTGTAATTGGTATCACTAATGAAATGTCATCTCTCGTAAACACATCCAAAGGTATTAGTTGACTATTTTAATCAATATCACTAATGGAATGTTGTCTTTCGTAAACACATTCAAAGGTATTAGTTGGCTATTTTAATCGGTAGATGGTCTCTCGTAAACACTTCAAAAGGTATTAGTTGACTATTTTAATCGGTATCACTATTGGAATGTTGTCTCTCGAAAACACAAACAAAGGTATTAGTTGACTATTGTTATTGGTATCACTAATGGTAGATGGTCTCTCGTAAACACATCCAAAGGTTAATATTTGTTGACTATTGTAATCAGTATCACTAATGGAATGTCGTCTCTCGTAAACACAAACGAAGATACTAGTTGACTATTGTAATCGGTATCACTAATGGAGTGTCGTCTCTCGTAAACACATCCAAAGGTATTAGTTGACTATTGTGACCGGTATCACTAATGGAATGTCATCTCTCGTAAACACATCTAAAGGTATTTGTTGACTATTTTAATTGGTATCACTAATGGTCGATGGTCACTCGTAAACATATCCAAAGGTATTAGTTGACTATTGTAGTCGGTATCACTAACGGAATGTCGTCTCTCGAAAACACAACCAAAGGTATTAGTTGACTATTGTACGTGGTATCACTAATGGAATGTTGTCTCTCGTAAACACATCCAAAGGTATTAGTTGACTATTGTTATCGGTATCACAAATGGAATGTCGTCTCTCGTAAACGCATCCAAAGTTATTTGTTGACTATTATAATCGGTATAACTAATGGAATGTCATCTCTCGTAATCACATCCAAAGATATAGTTGACTATTGTAATTGGTATCACTAATAGTAGATTGTCTCTCGTAAACACATCCAAAGATATTAGTTGACTATTGTAATTGGTATTACTAATGGTAGATGGTCCTCGTAAACACATCCAAAGTTATTAGTTGACTATTGTAATTTGTATCACTAATGGAGCGTCATCTCTCGAAAACACATCCAAATGTATTAGTTGACTATTGTAATTGGTATCACTAATGATAGATGGTCTCTCGTAAACACATCCAAAGTTATTAGTTGACTATTGTAATGGGAATCACTAATGGTAGATGGCCTCTCGTAAACACATCCAAAGGTATTAGTTGATTATTGTAATCGGTATGACTAATGGAATGTCGTCTCTCGTAAACACAACCAATGGTATTAGTTGACTATTGTAATCGGTATCACTATGGAATGTAGTCTCTCGTAAACACATCCATAGGTATTAGTTGACTATTATAATTGGTACCACTAATGGAATGTTGTCTCTCGTAAACACATCCACAGGTATTAGTTAACTATTGTAATTGGTATCACTAATGGTAGATGTTCTCTCGTAAACATCGAAAGATATTAGTTGATTATTGTAATTGCTATCATTAATGGTAGATGGTCTCTCGTAAACACATCCAAAGGTATTAGTTGACTATTGTAGTCGGTATCACTAATGGAATGTCGTCTCTCAAAAATATATTCCAAAGGTATTAGTTGACTATTGTAATTGGTATCACTAATGATAGATGGTCTCTCTCGTAAACACATCTAAAGGTATTAGTTGACTATTGTAATCGGTATCACTAATGGAATGTCGTCTCTCGTAAACACATCCAAATGTATTAGTTGATTATTGTAATCGGTATTACAAATGGAATGTCGTCTCTCGTAAACACATCCATAGGTATTAGTTGACTATTATAATTGGTATCACTAATGGAATGTCGTCTCTCGTAAACACATCCAAAGGTATTAGTTGACTATTGTAATTGGTATCACTAATGGTAGATGATCACTCGTAAACACAACCAAAGGTATTAGTTGACAAATGTAATAGGTATCACTAATGGAATGTCGTCTCTCGTAAACATATTCAAAGGTATTTGTTGACTATTTTAAATGATATCACTAATGGTAGATGGTCTCTCATAAACTCATCCAAATGTATTAGTTGACTATTGTAATCGGTATCACTAATGAAATGTCATCTCTCGTAAACACATCCAAAGTTATTAGTTGACTATTATAATCGGTATCACTAATAGAATGTCATCTCTTGTAATCACATCCAAAGGTATTAGTTGACTATTGTAATTGGTATCACTAATGGAATGTCGTCTCTAGTAAACACATCTAAAGGTATTAGTTGACTATTAAAACCGGTATCACTATTGGAATGTCATCTCTCGTAAACACATCTAAAGGTATTATATGACTATTTTAATCGGTATCACTAATGGTAGATGATATCTCGTAAACACATCCAAAGGTATTATTTGACTATTTTAATCGGTATCACTAATGAAATGTCATCTCTCGTAAACACATCCAAAGGTTTCAGTTGAGTATTGTAATCAATATCACTAATGGAATGTCGTCTCTCGTAAACACATCCATAGTTATTAGTTAACTATTTTAATTGATATTACTAATGGAAATTCGTCTCTCGTAAACACATCCAAAGTAATTATTTGACTAATGTAATTGGTATCACTAATGGTAAATGATATCTCGTAAACACATCCAAAGGTATTAGTTGACTATTGTAATTGGTATCACTAATGGTAGATGGTCACTCGTAAACACAACCAAAGGTATTAGTTGACAATTGTAATCGGTATCACTAATGGAATGTCGTCTCTCGTAAACATATTCAAAGGTATTTGTTGACTATTTTAAATTATATCACTAATGGTAGATGGTCTCTCATAAACTCATCCAAATGTATTAGTTGACTATTGTAATCGGTATCACTAATGAAATGTCATCTCTCGTAAACACATCCAAAGGTTTCAGTTGACTATTGTAATCGATATCGCTAATGGAATGTCGTCTCTCTTAAACACATCCATAGGTATTAGTTAACTATTATAATTGGTATCACTAATGGAAATTCGTCTCTCGTAAACACATCCAAAGTTATTATTTGACTAATGTAATTGGTATCACTAATGGTAGATGGTCTCTCGTAAACACATCCAAAGATATTAGTTGACTATTGTAATCGGTATCACTAATGGAATGTAATCTCTCGAAAACACATCCAAAAGAATTAGTTTACTATTGTAATTCGTATCAGTAATGATAGATGGTCTCTCGTAAACACAACCAAAGGTATTAGTAGACTATTGTAATCGATATCACTAATGGAATGTCGTCTCTCATAAACACGTCCAAAGGTATTAGTTGACTATTGTAATCGGTATCACTAATGGAATGTCTCTCTCGTAAACACATCCAAAGGTATTAGTTGACTATTGTAATTGGTATCACAAATGGAATGTCGTCTCTCGTAAACACATCCAAAGGTGTTAGTTGACTATTGTAATCGGTATCACTAATGGAATGTTGTCTCTCGTAAACACATCCAAAGTTATTAGTTGAATATTATAATCGGTATCACTAATAGAATGTCATCTCTAGTAGTCACATCCAAATATATTAGTTGACTATAGTAATTGGTATCACAAATAGTAGATGGTCTCTCGTTAACACATCAAAAGATATTAGTTGACTATTGTATTTGGTATTACTAATTGTAGATGGTCCTCGTAAACACATCCAAAGATATTAGTTGACTATTGTAATCGGTATCACTAATGGAATGTCGTCTCTCATAAACACATCCAAAGGTATAAGTTGACTATTGTAATCAATATCACTAATGGAATGTTGTCTTTCGTAAACACATTCAAAGGTATTAGTTGACTATTGTAATTGGTATCACTAATGGTAGATGGTCTCTCGTAAACACTTCAAAAGGTATTAGTTGACTATTTTAATCGGTATCACTATTGGAATGTTGTCTCTCGAAAACACAAACAAAGGTATTAGTTGACTATTGTTATTGGTATCACTAATGGTAGATGGTCTCTCGTAAACACATACAGAGGTTAATATTTGTTGACTATTGTAATCAGTATCACTAATGGAATGTCGTCTCTCGTAAACACAAACAAAGATACTAGTTGACTATTGTAATCGGTATCACTAATGGAGTTTCGTCTCTCGTAAACACATCCAAAGGTATTTGTTGACTATTGTGACCGCTATCACTAATGGAATGTCGTCTCTCGTAAACACATCTAAAGGTATTTGTTGACTATTTTAATTGGTATCACTAATGGTCGATGGTCACTCGTAAACATATCCAAAGGTATGAGTTGACTAATGTAGTCGGTATCACTAACGGAATGTCGTCTCTCGAAAACACAACCAAAGGTATTAGTTGACTATTGTACGTGGTATCACTAATGGAATGTTGTCTCTAGTAAACACATCCAAAGGTATTAGTTGACTATTGTTATCGGTATCACAAATGGAATGTCGTCTCTCGTAAACGCATCCAAAGTTATTTGTTGACTATTATAATCGGTATAACTAATGGAATGTCATCTCTCGTAATCACATCCAAAGATATAGTTGACTATTGTAATTGGTATCACTAATAGTAGATTGTCTCTCGTAAACACATCCAAAGATATTAGTTGACTATTGTAATTGGTATTACTAATGGTAGATGGTCCTCATAAACACATCCAAAGTTATTAGTTGACTATTGTAATTGGTATCACTAATGGAGCGTCATCTCTCGAAAACACATCCAAATGTATTAGTTGACTATTGTAATTGGTATCACTAATGATAGATGGTCTCTCGTAAACACATCCAAAGTTATTAGTTGACTATTGTAATGGGAATCACTAATGATAGATGGCCTCTCGTAAACACATCCAAAGGTATTAGTTGATTATTGTAATCGGTATGACTAATGGAATGTCGTCTCTCGTAAACACAACCAAAGGTATTAGTTGACTATTGTAATCGATATCACTATGGAATGTAGTCTCTCATAAACACATCCATAGGTATTAGTTGACTATTATAATTGGTATCACTAATGGAATGTTGTCTCTCGTAAACACATCCACAGGTATTAGTTAACTATTGTAATTGGTATCACTAATGGTAGATGGTCACTTGTAAACATCGAAAGATATTAGTTGATTATTGTAATTACTATCACTAATGGTAGATGGTCTCTCGTAAACACATCCAAAGGTATTAGTTGACTATTGTAGTCGGTATCACTAATGGAATGTCGTCTCTCAAAAATACATCCAAAGGTATTAGTTGACTATTGTAATTGGTATCACTAATGATAGATGGTCTCTCGTAAACACAACCAAAGGTATTAGTTGACTATTGTAATCAATATAACTATAGGAATGTCGTCTCTCGTAAACACATCTAAAGGTATTAGTTGACTATTGTAATCGGTATCACTAATGGAATGTCGTCTCTCGTAAACACATCCAAATGTATGAGTTGACTATTGTAATCGGTATTACAAATGGAATGTCGTCTCTCGTAAACACATCCATAGGTATCAGTTGACTATTATAATTGGTATCACTAATTGAATGTCGTCTCTCGTAAACACATCCAAAGGTATTAGTTGACTATTGTAATTGGTATCACTAATGGTAGATGGTCACTCGTAAACACAACCAATGGTATTAGTTGACAATTGTAATCGGTATCACTAATGGAATGTCGTCTCTCGTAAACATATTTAAAGGTGTTTTTTGACTATTTTAAATGATATCACTAATGGTAGATGGTCTCTCATAAACTCATCCAAATGTATTAGTTGACTATTGTAATCGGTATCACTAATGAAATGTCATCTCTCGTAAACACATCCAAAGGTTTCAGTTGACTATTGTAATCGATATCACTAATGGAATGTCGTCTCTCTTAAACACATCCATAGGCATTAGTTAACTATTATAATTGGTATCACTAATGGAAATTCATCTCTCGTAAACACATCCAAAGTTATAATTTGACTAATGTAATCGGTATCACTAATGGTAGATGGTCTCTCGTAAACACATCCAAAGATATTAGTTGACTATTGTAATTGGTATCACTAATGGTAGATGGTCTCTCGTAAACACATCCAAAGGTATTAGTTGACTATTGTAATCGGTATCACTAATGGAATGTAATCTCTCGAAAACACATCCAAAAGAATTAGTTTACTATTGTAATTCGTATCAGTAATGATAGATGGTCTCTCGTAAATACAACCAAAGGTATTAGTAGACTATTGTAATCGATATCACTAATGGAATGTCGTCTCTCATAAACACGTCCAAAGGTATTAGTTGACTATTGTAATCGGTATCACTAATGGAATGTCGTCTCTCGTAAACACATCCAAAGGTATTAGTTGACTATTGTAATTGGTATCACTAATGGAATGTCGTCTCTCGTAAACACATCCGAAGGTGTTAGTTGACTATTGTAATCGGTATCACTAATGGAATGTTGTCTCTCGTAAACACATCCAAAGTTATTAGTTGAATATTATAATCGGTATCACTAATAGAATGTCTTCTCTAGTAGTCACAACCAAATGTATTAGTTGACTATAGTAATTGATATCAGAAATAGTAGATGGTCTCTCGTTAACACATCAAAATATATTAGTTGACTATTGTATTTGGTATTACTAATTGTAGATGGTCCTCGTAAACACATCCAAAGATATTAGTTGACTATTGTAATCGGTATCACTAATGGAATGTCGTCTCTCATAAACACATCCAAAGGTATAAGTTGACTATTGTAATTGGTATCACTAATGAAATGTCATCTCTCGTAAACACATCCAAAGGTATTAGTTGACTATTGTAATCAATGTCACTAATGGAATGTTGTCTTTCGTAAACACATTCAAAGGTATTAGTTGACTATTGTAATTGGTATCACTAATGGTAGATGGTCTCTCGTAAACACTTCAAAAGGTATTAGTTGACTATTTTAATCGGTATCACTATTGGAATGTTATCTCTCGAAAACACAAACAAAGGTATTAGTTGACTATTGTTATTGGTATCACTAATGGTAGATGGTCTCTCGTAAACACATCCAAAGGTTAATATTTGTTGACTATTGTAATTAGTATCACTAATGGAATGTCGTCTCTCGTAAACACAAACAAAGATACTAGTTGACTATTGTAATCGGTATCACTAATGGAGTGTCGTCTCTCGTAAACACATCCAAAGGTATTAGTTGACTATTGTGACTGGTATCACTAATGGAATGTCGTCTCTCGTAAACACATCTAAAGGTATTTGTTGACTATTTTAATTGGTATCACTAATGGTCGATGGTCACTCGTAAACATATCCAAAGGTATTAGTTGACTATTGTAGTCGGTATCACTAACGGAATGTCGTCTCTCGAAAACACAACCAAAGGTATTAGTTGACTATTGTACGTGGTATCACTAATGGAATGTTGTCTCTCGTAAACACATCCAAAGGTATTAGTTGACTATTGTTATCGGTATCACAAATGGAATGTCGTCTTTCGTAAACGCATCCAAAGTTATTTGTTGACTATTATAATCGGTATAACTAATGGAATGTCATCTCTCGTAATCACATCCAAAGATATAGTTGACTATTGTAATTGGTATCACTAATAGTAGATGGTCTCTCGTAAACACATCCAAAGATATTAGTTGACTATTGTAATTGGTATTACTAATGGTAGATGGTCCTCGTAAACACATCCAAAGTTATTAGTTGACTATTGTAATTGGTATCACTAATGGAGCGTCATCTCTCGAAAACGCATCCAAATGTATTAGTTGACTATTGTAATTGGTATCACTAATGATAGATGGTCTCTCGTAAACACATCCAAAGGTATTAGTTGACTATTGTAATCGGAATCACTAATGGTAGATGGCCTCTCGTAAACACATCCAAAGGTATTAGTTGATTATTGTAATCGGTATGACTAATGGAATGTCGTCTCTCGTAAACACAACCAATGGTATTAGTTGACTATTGTAATCGGTATCACTATGGAATGTAGTCTCTCGTAAACACATCCATAGGTATTAGTTGACTATTATAATTGGTATCACTAATGGAATGTTGTCTCTCGTAAACACATCCACAGGTATTAGTTAACTATTGTAATTGGTATCACTAATGGTAGATGGTCTCTCGTAAACATCGAAAGATATTAGTTGATTATTGTAATTGCTATCACTAATGGTAGATGGTCTCTCGTAAACACATCCAAAGGTATTAGTTGACTATTGTAGTCGGTATCACTAATGGAATGTCATCTCTCAAAAATACATCCAAAGGTATTAGTTGACTATTGTAATTGGTATCACTAATGATAGATGGTCTCTCGTAAACACAACCAAAGGTATTAGTTGACTATTGTAATCAATATAACTATAGGAATGTCGTCTCTCGTAAACACATCTAAAGGTATTAGTTGACTATTGTAATCAGTATCACTAATGGAATGTCGTCTCTCGTAAACACATCCAAATGTATGAGTTGACTATTGTAATCGGTATTACAAATGGAATGTCGTCTCTCGTAAACACATCCGTAGGTATTAGTTGATTATTATAATTGGTATCACTAATGGAATGTCGTCTCTCGTAAACACATCCAAAGGTATTAGTTGACTATTGTAATTAGTACGACGACAACGCCCCATTCACTAGATCGGTTCAAAATGCCCAAGTCCTGGTGGGATGGTGGCAACGACCCGTGCACTGGTTTGGTTCAAGCATCCAAGTCCTAGAGGATGGCGGTAACATCCCATTCACTATTCGGTTCAAAATTCCCATTTCCTGGAGGGATGTCGGCAACGTCCCAAGCATTGTTCGGTTCAAAACGCTCATGTCCCAAGGGGACGGTGGGACGATGGTAACGTCCCATGCACTAGTTCGGTTCAAGCGTCCAAATCCTAGAGGACGGCGGCAACATCCCATCCAGAACTCGGTTCAAAACGCCTAAGTGCCAAGGGAACGGGGGCAACATCCCATGCATTGTTTTGTTAAAAATGTCCAACCTTATTAATTGTTTGGGTAGATGGCGCCCATATAAATGTTAGTCCGTATAATATCATGTTTGGGTAGGCGGCGCCCAATAGATGCTCAAATATGATGTAGATTAACATGTTGGATCTCGATTAAGCAATTAATACCCCGCCTTTAAAACGATCCTCACTAAAATATGATTTTCATTAAATTGAACGATGCCTTCCATCAAAATTTAAAGTAATCCGAAGATTTAGTTCCAATAAGTATTTAAGGCCCAAGTCTTTCGTTCGGATCTACATCTAACGGAACTTTTATAGGGACACGTAGTGTTGTCGCTTGATGGTTGTAAATCAACTTGAGTTTGTTTCACCACCCCAAGCAGGGAAACGAAAGTCAAGGGGCATCCGATTGAACTAGGTTATCAACTAGGAGTTGCAAGTTTTGCAATTGGTTTAGAACCTACCAGTTCTATTATTGCAGTAATCAGCCCAAGCAGATATTGTAATAATAGAAATGTGGATCCTAGTCCATTATGATTTATATTGTATATAAATTCGTATTCTTTCGATGAGGTCGTTCAATATATGAAAATAATGGAGACAAAATAAATTTAAAAGGCCATGTTTATTTTGATTGCTGAATATTGATCATAGGAATTATGTGTTTTAATTCCCATTTTATTTTATTTCTCTAGGCTTGTTGAAATGAATAACTTATCACTAAGAAGCTTTTTGGAAACGACAAAATTAGTTGGGCCAAATTTTCTCGACTGGCACCAAAACGTGTGTTTGGTGCTTAGGCAAGAAAAGTACGTGTTGGACACGCCAATCCCTGCTACCCCAGAGGCTGGTTCTGAAGAGGCTAAAGCGTTTGACACCGCTAGTCAGAAGAAGCATCAAGAGGATGCTTCACAGGTTCAGGGACAGTGCATGGGATGTTGCCGCCGTCCCTCCTGTACTTGGGACATTGCCGCCGTCCCTCCAGAACTTGGGACATTGCCGCCGTCCCTCCAGAACTTGGGACTGTGCTTGGGACGTTGCTACCGCCCCTCTAGAACTTGGGACATTGCCGTCATCCCTCCAAAACTTGGGACAGAGCATGGGACGTTGCCGTTATAAACCTCAATTTACATTCTGAATATGATTCCATCTAAATTGGTTGAGCATAAACCATATGAACTGTCACGCCCCAAATTTTCACTATAATAAACTTCTTAATTAAACACTTGAATAATTAAATTTAAAAGGCATGAACTAAAACTTTAACATAAGTAAAATAACTTTTGGATTTATTTGACGATAATTTACTTAAAAAACAACGGAAGACTTAAAAGATGGAATAACATCTCAAAGAACTTAAATTCAAAATATCAACTTTACCAACACATACTAACTCATGAAGAACTTAGCACCTTGCAACTCGATAAAGAAAATAAACTGGATCAATGCTTATAAATAATAAATAACACCAACTATTATCATCCATCGCCTCTCTCCGCCACAGCTCCTTAATCTGAAAAATGTTAAATGAAGGGGGTGAGTATGCAAGCACACTCAGTGGGTCAGGTTAATTTAAATTGAATGCTACCAATAAATATTCATGTTATTATTGTTAATATTACTTTGTCACATATAGATACCTTACCGTCGATACTTTTCCATGGATACCTGCAAAATAATGTCATAGCTATTACAACTAGAAACATTGACACTTATACTTTGCCACATATACTTTGCCAGTAGAAATTTTATCATGTGTACTTTGCCAATAGAAACTTTATCAAGTATACTTTGCCAATAGAACTTTGCCACATATATTTTGTCAATAGAAACATGTCACACATAGTTTTGTAAGTAAAAGCCTTGCCACATATAATTTATAAATAAAAGCTTGTCACATATACTTTGCCCACATATACTTTGCCATTGAACACGACGGGTTAAACCCGAAGACCCGTTGATTCCGGACCTTATCAGGCCCCTGGCTATTAGAAACCTTGTCGTAGCACTGCGAGCCCTCCCAAGACCATATTATTAATGACCCTGGTCATTCTCGAGGACAACTTGCATTGTCCCGGACCCGTGAACTAGTCCCTGGCTATTAGAAACTTTACCAATCGAATATCATATAGGAGCAATTAATTCACTTAACGGATAAACTGAACAGTTTATATAAAATATTTGATACCAAAATAACCATGCATTAAGTTACTGTCAAGCAATGTAGGAATTAAAGCAAATAAAACCCCACCTCAAAAGGTGAATACGGACGTGATAAGTAAAAGCCTCGAATGAATCTAGCCCTCGTAGCGGTCGCCTAACATAATAAATGAAAGTTTCAGAATATAAGACTATATTAATAACTTATATAATTGCTTAATAGACACTTAGTATTCTAACTAATAGCATGCAAAAACATATATACTGATTTACCACAACTAAGAGTATTACACAAACAATTAGACTGGACTACTAGAAATAGACCCAAACTCACGTGTAAGGTGCTAATCAAATTAGGCTTACATAATTATGAGTCCTAGGTTATAAAACTATTATAACAGGACACTATCTTTCATCTTTCAAATTAAAGAATAAAATTTAGTAATAAAATAAATTGTTGGCTCTCTAATTTTCCAACAATACGAGTCACTGGGAACCTTCTCTTCAAACCCAAATAATGCATTTACTGATAGTAATCTGGCTATAAAATTAAAACAGTGAACTGGTCGTTCAGTAGCAGTTTTAGGTGTCTTGGAGTGTTTAACGTACATATTAAGGGTTTGACGTAAAAAGGGATTTAAGATTGTTGTAAATAATCTATTATTGTGGACATTACTTTGTGTTAGTATTATTAGTGGGCTTTATGCCACATGGGTTTTAGGGCTTTTAGGGCTTCAGCCCAATTGTTATTATAAATATCTTCCTCATTGTAACGTCGTGGGATAGAGAATACTGAGATCATAGTGAAAACCCTCCTGGCTTGGTCGCCCCCAGATGTAGTCCTCCCGGACGAACTGGGTAAACAAATCGGTGTTCTTGCTATTGCACATATTTTTATGAAAAATGCACTAAAGTAATTATAATTTTGAGTAAATGGCTCTATCAAATTTTGCTATATTTTATTTTTGACTAACACATCTCTATGTTAAGTTTTTCTTTTGTATTCAATATTGGTTATTGCACCTGCTTGGTTGTTGGCGACATGCATAAAATTGATGAAATTATCCCCATCTACGAGACGAGGAAGCAGATTGTTCGTCATGGAGCCTGCGCTCAAAGCGAGCCAAGTCTATCATAAGACGATATTAGAACGCTTATCCAAAAATTCCACTATGGTAAAGAAGCTTAATCCCTTTTAAATTTCAGCAATTAGAACTGCTTGCCGCAGTATAGGCTTGAGAATTATTTGCTGAAGAAATTAGGATTTCTATGAAAATACCTTATTTGTCTATTATCACTTATTCTTGCGGCTGATTTGAATCATTAAAAATTTGTTGAATCTAAACTAGATACGAAAGTTTATATCAAGTTTTTCTTATGGTCAATTATAGTAAAAGATTATCTTGTATAACTAAAAGGAAAACTATCAAACTTGCTCTTCACTATATTACTTCTTGACTTGAACTTCTCATGTTGAAATTCACCTTGCTATACCTGTTTTGACTGGAAACAGTAAAAATCGCACATGAAAATTCTTCCATTAAAATTGATTCCTTATATAATTATGAGCAAAATAGAATCACATCGTACTAGTTTGCCCGAAGCAAATAGGAACATTGAAAATTGAAAATGATGATTCTTTGAATGATGTACTTATTTGTCTGAAGTAAATTTATCGAAATTATGACATGAGCGGTTCAAAATATGATAAGTCGGATTTTGACTAATTCTATTTACATAGTATGTCAAATAACATAATCCCTTATGCAAATTATTTTATTTGTGGGGCTTATGCAAAGACATAAATTGGAAAATTTTATAGTACGACATTCTCGTACTAAAGTTGGAATTGTATATTTTATTTCTCTTGAATAGAGTCACGAAAATACTTGTGGACTGATATAATTTGTCTGAAGCAAATTTATTGCCAAATATTATTGAACTTAAAATTTTGGATTATCCAATAAATCCATTTGAATGGTTAATGTCGGTTTGATGACATTATTGATTATTATATGGCATTGAGAATTAAAATTGAGCATTTAATCTCGTCCACATCGAGAATGGTTTAGTTGAATTACTAATAGATTTTATCAAAATAATTAATAGACTATGATTGAAGAATTCCAACTTAGTTATATCATGTTGGGGGCATGAAATTTTACGTGGTGCTAATCTAATTCAAATCCGACCCACTACATATCTTGATTATTCCCCTTTTATAATTAGTGCTTAAGAACTAAACATTTCTCATCTGCAAATATTTAGAATGTGGAATATTTGTTTTCAATATCACCACCACATTGTACCTCACTTCACGGCCCAGTTGGCTAATTGCACATTTGAGGAAGATCATTTCTCGGCATTAGGGGGAGATAAGAATTTAAAATTCAATGAATGCCGAGAAATTTCGTGGAATATAAAAGATCTTCAATATGAAAATTCACGCACTAGTCAAAATGAACTGGAAGTTCAAATGATAAATTAACTTGCAATATTTAGCAAGTGACCTGTCAGATTAATTTACTGATGATAAAGTAGTGACTAAAGCACATATACTTGTTGTAAATGCACCAAAAAGAGTAAATATGCTAATTTTAGGCAATTATATTTGTTGATTCCCCTACACGCTAGAAGGTAAAGGACCCCTTATTATGTAATACATAAATCCGCGGTAATTACTAAAGCTAGCAAATATATTCAGTCACTCTTGAAGTCTCTTGAAGAGATTCGTCCCGAAGACAAAAATTCTAGTAATGAATACGTGCACAAAATAATAAAAATACTAGAATTGCGGAACGACCAGATCAAAATATTATGGGAAATGATGAAGATCTGGTTGATATAAATATAGAAATTATAAATATAAAAAGAGAAATTTACCAATGTTGTCGATTAATTTATTTGTTCCATAATTGCTCTCATTATTAAAAATCGGATCCAATTACCCAAAAAGTCAATAGTTGAGCCTAAGCGCTTTGATTTGGGTAAAATAGGAAGAAGCAATTAAAAGCAAGAGCTCGACTTCGTTAATATTCTTGACTTTATCGTACATACACCCCCGAAACGTTATCCCTGTTGGATATAAATGTGCATTTGTACAAAAAAGAAAATGAGAATAATGATGTAATGAGGTACAAAGCGAGATTAGAAGCTCATGGGTTTTTGCAGAGTCCCTATATTGATTTTATCAAATATATACTCCTGTTATGTATGAAATAAAATTCCGCTACTTAATATCTCTGGCAGTAAGTAAACTAAATGTAAAAATGCAGTTGATAGACATTGTAACCGCATGCTTATATTGATCAATAGATGTCAATATTTATATGATGATCCCTGATGGATATAAAATTCCTCAGATGAGGAATGGTGAGAATCGTACTATGTACGATAATAAAAATTACAAAGGTCATTATATGACATAAAATATTTGGGTCGAATATTCCACGATCGACTCAATTCATTCTTCCCGAAGGAGGAATAAATAAACATTGAAATATTTCCTTACATGTTTACAAAGAAATTACTTTGTTGGTGTTTGTATTTATCTCGATTCCTGGTGATAAATACAAACACCAACAATAGATGTTGAGCCGGAAGCGCTTTGACTGGGTAAAATAGGAAGAAGCAATTAAGGCAGAGCTCGACTCGTTAATATTCTTGACTTTATCGTACATACACCCCCGAAACGTTATCCCTGTTGGATATAAATGTGCATTTGTACGAAAAAGAAAATGAGAATAATGATGTAATGAGGTACAAAGCGAGATTAGAAGCTCATGGGTTTTTGCAGAGTCCCTATATTGATTTTATCAAATATATACTCCTCTTATGTATGAAATAAAATTCCGCTACTTAATATCTCTGGCAGTAAGTAAACTAAATGTAAAAATGCAGTTGATAGACGTTGTAACCGCATGCTTATATTGATCAATAGATGTCAATATTTATATGATGATCCCTGATGGATATAAAATTCCTCAGATGAGGAATGGTGAGAATCGTACTATGTACGATATTAAAATTACAAAGGTCATTATATGACATAAAATATTTGGGTCGAATATTCCACGATCGACTCAATTCATTCTTCCCGAAGGAGGAATAAATAAACATTGAAATATTTCCTTACATGTTTACAAAGAAATTACTTTGTTGGTGTTTGTATTTATCTCGATTCCTGGTGATAATCTAAATATTATTGGAACAAGTAAGGAAATCAAAGAAAGCTAATTTAATCTTAGCGATTGAATTTTGGAATAAAATGTTTGTGAAATAAAGTATTGTCTCGATTAACAGATCGAGCATTTCCCTAAAGCAAAATTAATCTCTATATACCAATCAACTTAATTGGAGAAGGTATTGGAGAGATTTTATATTAAATTTCATCTATTTAGCACACTAGTAATTGTTCGATCCCTAGAAGTGGATAAAAATAAATTTGGACCTAAAGAAGATACATATGATATTTTAGGACCGGAAGTTCCTTATTAGAATGTCCTTAGTGCATTACTATGTTTTAAAGAACTGCACCAAATTCGATATTGAATTTATATTGAATTTTCTTGCAAGATTAAGTTAGTACTTCTCCTATAAGGAGACATTGTAAAACTTTAAAGCATATGTTCAGTATCTTCGACGTTTGCAACATTTTGATTTAAGTACATTTATGATTTATGTGATAATGGTATATCAATTATCATCCATTATGAGGAAAATGAAACTTTTGTTGCCCATATGAGTAATAGGAATGCTAAAGGGAACTTCACAAATCATATATCCCAAAAATTCTTTTACCTGCATGAACTCCAGAAAAGTGTGAAAGTATAATACAAAAGGCTTGGAAGACTGTTGTCTTCAGGGGGAGCGTTTTGAAGATTGAATTTAGAAGATCATTAGTTGTACCTTTTCTAATTTTACTAAGTTTCTATCTTTGAATTATTCCAGCGAAATTTTAGTTAGGCTTGAACATCACGTCATTATGTCCAAGGGGGAGTGTTGTAAATAATCTATTATTGTGGACATTACTTTGTGTTAGTATTATTAGTGGGCTTTATGCCACATGGGTTTTAGGGCTTTTAGGGCTTCAGCCCAATTGTTATTATAAATATCTTCCTCATTGTAACGCCGTGGGATAGAGAATACTGAGATCATAATGAAAACCTTCCTGGCTTGGTCGCCTCCAGATGTAGTCCTTCCGGACGAACTGGGTAAACAAATCGGTGTTCTTGCTTCTTTTCTTTACGTTTATTCTATATTTTACAACAAAGACCACGCGCATGAACATTTAGTTATATACATAAATCTTACTTCAGCAGATAACACTATGATAAGTACAGAAAAATAAGAGAACGGAAATATTAAAAAATGGGGAGGGGGTAAATACGGTTTTTGGAGAGAAAGCAGACGTAAGCTGGATTCAGAAATAAACTGTTACAGCGGCTAGAAGCTTCGACTCTAAGAAAATATAGATGAGATTGCTACTGAGAGAGATGTATATTCTGTGTTTTTCTTTGGTGAAAAGACCGAGTATTAAAAGGGCAATGGCTGAGGATTTCAGTTGAGGAATTTGTGGGAATTATGGGTTATCTGAAGTGAATTTGGATGCGTGAGACTCAAAACAGATTTTGAGACAATTTGGGGATTAAGTTTTCTTTTTTTAAGAAAAATACGCATATGATCTTTGTACTTATCTTATATATGCATAGATATAGGTATGTACTCTTTTTATTTATTTATTACCCTATTTAATTTAAAGAATATATATATAAAGTTTATACATACGATTACCTATTGAAATTTTCTGGGTATTACATGAACTACGGTGTGGCAAGAAGCCAACTTTTTGCATATTAAAATGTGGGGTTGCCCGCAATTGTGAAAAAAGATGCTTAGCGATAAATTGGAATTCAAAGGTGAAAAGGGTTGCCTTGTGGGATATCCTAAGGAAACTAGAGGATATTACTTCTATCTACCTGAGACACAAACAATAATTGTTTCTAGGCAGACCAGGTTCCTCGAAGAAGACTATGTCTTCAAGGAACAAGGTCGTAAGATGATAGAACTTGAAGATATTCAAGAACCACAGGATAACCAAGAGACTGATAATTTGTCAAATAAATGTGACAAGGAATCAGTGGGAGCATTCAACAGCTCTCGTGGTGGAAGTTTATCACTTAGTGATCCTCTTTCAGTTAATGGGAAAGTAATTGGAGTTGCATTGCCTTCGCAACAAACTCGAAGTGGGCTGAATGAGAACGGCATGGTTCAAACTCCCGCCCAAGAGGTTATGGCTTCCTCGTAGAGGAACATGATGACGTGGAGATCTCGGATAAAGACGATCCCAGAACTTACACTGAGGCAACATTAATGTTGACTCAGAGAAGTGGCATGAAGCCATGAAATCGGAGATGGACTCGATGTACACCAATCAAGTCTGGAACTTGGTTGAGTTGCTAAAAGGGGTCAAACCCATAGGTTGCAAATGGGTCTACAAACGGTAAGGTACAAACCTACAGGATAGGTTGGTTACAAAAGGTTATAGTCAACGCGAAGGCATTGACTATGATGACCTTCTCACCTGTTGCCAAAATCAATTCCATTCGAATGTTACTTGCGGTAGCAGCACATCTAGATTATGAGATTTGACAGATGGATGTCAAAACAGCCTTCCTCAACGGCAACATTGATAAGGAGGTGTTTATGACTCAACCGGAAGGTTTTTGTATCTAACCCAAAATCTAATCTTGTGTGCAAGTTTAAACGGTCCATTTATGGACTGAAGCAAGCTTCTAGGAGTTGGAATATCCAATTTGATGAATCTGTTAAATCATTTGACTTCATCAGAAATTCGGAAGATCCATGAGTTTATCGTAAACGCAGTGGGAGAAATATTGTCTTCATAGTTGTATATGTCGATGACATATTAATTATGGGAAACAATATCCCTCTTATGCAGACGGTAAAAGATTGGTTATCAAGGACCTTCATGTTGAAAGATCTTGGTGAGACCTGCTACATCTTAGGGATCAAGATCCATAGGGATAGATCCAAGAAGATGTTGAGGCTGTCACAATCCACCTATGTAGACAAGGTATTGAAGCAATTTGCGATGGAGAACTCTAAGAGAGGTTCTCTACCGGCATGTCATGGGATAAAGCTGTCTAAGAAGGATTGTCCTTCCACAAACGCTGATATCCAACGCATGAAGGATATACAATATGCATCTGCAATTGGCTCCATCATGTACGCCATGAATTGCACTAGGCCAGATGTGGCCTTCGCTGTCAGCACCACTGGTAAATACCAGCAGAATCCGGGTGAACCTCACTGGATTGTTGTCAAGAACATTCTCAACTACCTCAGACGTACTAAAGATTGTTTTCTGGTCTACGGAGGACAGTCGGAGCTAGTTGCAACTGGCTATGCTGACACAAGTTTCCAATCCGATTGTGATGATTACAAATCACAGTCAGGCTATGTTTTCATTCTCAATGGTGGGGCGGTTCGTTGGAATATTTTCAAATAAGAGACTACCGCAGACTCAAGAACCGAAGCTGAGTACATTGCTCCGGCAGAAGCTGCCAAAGAAGCTGTCTAGATAAAACAGTTCTTAAGTGAACTAAGAGTAGTTCCGAGTGCTAGCAGTCTAATAAGTTGTATTGTGACAACACTGATGCGGTTGTGCAAGCTAAGGAACCGAGATCCAATAACAGAAATAAGCATGTGCCGAGGCGTTATCACTTGAATCGATAGATAATCGCTAGAGGAGAGATAGAGTTAGAACGTGTCCCCACGGAGTATAATCTGGAAGATTCTTTCACCGAGACTTTGAGTGTTCATATACACACTAGACATTTTGATGGTCTAGGGGTTAGACGTGTAGGCGATTGGCTCTAGTTCAAGTGGGAGATTGTTAGTGTTAGTGTCCTAAACACAATCCATTGAAAGGACATAATGCTAAGATAATATTCAATGTTGGTTTAATATTATTGTTTATTTAATATTAAATGTATGGAATTACACTTATTAGACTATTATGTTTGTTTGTTTGCATTTGTTCTTATCTGTATTACCTTGAGTCATCGCTGTCATTGAGTGTGTGAGAACTCAGATGACTTAAGCATGATTCTCAAATGGCCCCGATCGAGGATCATCAATAATGGGATATTGATGATGCAATGGAGATTGGTGTGTGATCTGCATTATACTCTTAGAGAGTGTAGTAAGATCTCAATTACTACGAGATACTAGGTATCTCATGATGGATGCACAAATGCCCCTGAGGGTATTGGTATACCCATCCGAGAAACCGTTTTGTATAGTTCCACTATATGTGTCTACGGGTGTCTCGGTTAGTGGGAGCGATGTGATACTCCTGTTGTAACCTAGAATTTGCGTCTAGGGCAACGAATATGTAATTGATCAAACCTTTAGATAACGACGAACAATGATAAATAACACATGAATTTAGTTACCCAGTTCGTCTTTTGAATAAGATTACGTCTGGGGGCGTCCAAGCCAGGAATATATTATTATCTTTAGGTGTCTAAAATTCTATGATTGCTCTCCTTTTACAATGAATAGTACACGAGGTATATATAGACAAAGAACTAGGTTACAGATCTTCATGGGCTTCTTTCTCGGGCTTGCTGAGGCTCTAGCCCCGGGGCTAGGGTTTCCTTAGTCAATCCGTGATTTCTGCGTCCGGATACACTTGCCTTGCTTATGCCCCGCGATATCAGCGCCATTAACTGCCTGTATCTTTCCCATGTTTATCTCTTCGTCGACTTCGGGTTGAAGTCGCCTCTGACCTGTAGACTTCTCAAAGTCGCCCCGCGACTTTTATACTTTTCCAAGTCGCTTTTCGGCCTCCTCAGACCAAGTGAGGTCGCTCCAAATGACAGATACATAATGGAGAGTCGCCTCACCAGGTCGGATTAGTTCATGCCACAACAATTGTCCCTTAAGTCGAGGTCGCGTGCTCGAATCAGGGCCTTGACTTGACCTGTTATTTTATCGACCTGTGGCAAGTCAACCTTGGGAATCATTCCCAAAGTGAATGATCATCCTCGGGGAGGCGAATCGTCGCCTCAGTTCCTTGAATCGGCGTGAGACCTGACGGTTCCATCATGATGTCATAGCCGATAGGTGACGTCATGCGCCGCGAGTCTCTCCAATCGACGGCCACAGTGTCGATTACCCGCGACCTGCGCGACTTTGCTCCGTTGGGGGGGGGTCTTAATTATACTCATATTACATTTCGACCCCCCTCTTTATCTATAAAATGGGCGAGGGTTTTAGGCATAAACCATTTACCCTCAACCTTTACGCAGCTGAACCCTTCCCGAATCCAAGATTTAGAGTTTCCGGTGAACTTCCGAATTTCCGATCGAAGCTAAATTAGGTAACACATTCACCCTCTCAAATTTTCTTATGGCCTCCAATCCACCATCCACTCCCGCGCCACCCCGCTTCATGGGTGTGCTGAAGCCTCGATTGTACAACTCGTCGTGGATCATTGTGAATCGTGCCGCTCGAAATTATAATTGCCGAGCTTGGACTCAATAATGGGTGTCATCCAGCTCGACGTCAGGGTTTCTAAGGTCACGACTCTCGCGTGTGCGGTGGATGGGTGGGATAGTGTCGTGATGGTGACATCCTTCATTTCTGGTGGTCCTTCGGAAGTCGCTAGTCGCGCTAAAGCGTCGGCTCGTGAATTCTGTTCTCTCTGGATTAGTTTGACATGGACCTGTTCGAACTTCAGACATAATATTTTTACAATCTCTTGGTAGGTTGTCATCCTGTCGTCCCGTGCCTCGTATTCCCCTGAGACCTGGCAGGCTACGAGCTGGGAATCTGTGTGAACTTGTAGTGTTTTGACGCCCATGGCTGTCGACATCTCTAAGCCGCTGATGAGTGCCTCATATTCGGCCTCATTATTTGTCGCAGGGAAATCGAAAGTGATGACGTTCTGGAAAGAGATGCCCTCCGGACTTATCAGGACTAAACTGGCCCCCGATTTATGAGAGGTCACTGACCCGTCCACAAATAGCTCCCACGGTGGTCTGCTTGAACACCCGGCCTCTGAGGAAAAGGTAAGCTCGACGATGAAATCGGCTAGCGCCTAAGCTTTGATGGCAAGCCGGGGTGCGTATGTTATCCCATACTGTCCGACCTCAATGGCCCATTTGAGGCATCGACACGTTGTATCTGGTTGGTGAAGCACATTCCTCAGGGGTTTGGAGGAGAGGACTTCGACTTGATGATCGAAAAAGTACGGCCTCAGTTTGCTCACGCTCATGACCGCGGTATGCCAATTTCTCTAGCATCGGATACCGCTGCTTGGTTTCGTTCAACGTTTGACTAAAAAAGTAGATTAGAAATTCATTCATGTATTATACTCGGACGAGTACTGCGCTCAGAGCTGTTTCAGAGGTCGCGAGGTATAGGAAGAGTTTTTCCCCTGGAACTGGTTTTGATACAATGTTCAAATCCGCCAGGTAAGCTTTGATTTTATCAAGAGCCTTCTGACTTTCGGGTGTCCATTCGAACTTTGATTTCTTTCGGATCATGTCGAACAGTGGTTTGCATTTATCCCCCATTCGGGAGATGAACCTGTTCAAAGCGGCCAGAAAACCTGTGAGTTTCTGTACCTCTTTCACATTTCGAGGTGCTCCCATGTCTAATATGGCTTTGACTTTTGTAGGGTTGGCCTCTATTCCTCGCTTGCTGACCATGTACCCCAGGAACTTTCCAGATTCGACCCCAAAATTACATTTCTTGGGGTTAAGTCGCATGTTGAATTTTCTTAGGATGTCACCGTTGTCCTCTAGGACTTCGATGCTTGAATTGAACATGTCTAGTGAATGGGACGTTGCCACCGACCCCTAGAACTTGAACTTTTTTAACAAAACAATGCATTAGACGTTGCCACCATCCCCTTGACACTTAGGTGTTTTGAACCGAGTTTTGGATGGGACGTTGCCGCCGTCCTCTAGGATTTGGACGCTTGAACCAAACCTGTGCATGGGATGTTGCCACCGTCCCCTCGGAACTTGGGCATTTTGAACCGAACAATGCATGGGACGTTGCCGCCATCCCTCCATGACTTGGGCATTTTGAACTAAATAGTGAATGGAAAGTTGACGCCATCCTCTAGGACTTGGACGTTTGAACTGAACCAGTGCACGAGACGTTGCCGCCGTCCCCCTGGGCCTTGGTTATTTTGAACCGAACTGTGCATGGGACGTTGACGCCGTTCCTCTAGGACTTGGGCATTTTGAACCGAATAGTGAATAGGAAGTTACCGCCATCCTCTAGGACTTGGACGCTTGAACCCAACCCGTGCATGGGATCTTGCTGCTGTCCCCCTTGGCCTTGGGCGTTTTGAATCGAACAATGAATGGGAAGTTACTACTGTCCACTAGGACTTGAACGCATGAACCGAACCAGTGCATGACACGTTACCGCCATTCCCCCGGGACTTGAGCATTTTGGACAGATCTAGTGAATGGGATGTTGTCGTCATCACATGGACATTTTGAACAAAGCGATGCATGGGACGTTGCTGCCGTCCCCTAGGAACTTAGGCGTTTGAACTGAACTGTGCATGGGCCGTTGCCGCCGTCCCTCAGGACTTGGGTATTTCGAACTGAACAATGCATGGGAAGTTGTCGCCGTCCCCCCAGGATATGGGTATTTTGAACTGATCTAGTGCTTGGGACGTTGCCGCCGTCCTCTAGGACTTGGACGCTTGAACTTAACTAATGCATGGGTTGTTGTCACCGTCCCCACAGGACTTGAATGTTTTTGACCGAACAGTGCATGGATTGCTACCGCCGTCCCTCCAGGACATGGGCGTTTTGAATCGAATAGTGAATGGGACGTTACCGCCATCCTCTAGGACTTCGATGCTAGAACCGAACTAATACACGGGACGTTGTCGCCTTACCCCTGGGCCTTGGGAATCTTGAACCGAACAATGCTTGAGACATTGTCACCGTCCCTCCAGGACTTGGGCATTTTGAATTGAACAGTGAATGGGAAGTTAAAGTCGTCCTCCAGGACTTGGACGCTTGAATCGAACAATTTCATGGGTCGTTTGCGCCATTCCCCTGGGACATAGGCGTTTTGAACCTATCCAGTGAATGGGACATTGCCACCGTCTTCTAGAACTTGGATATATTGATCAACATAATGCATGGAACGTTGTCACCGTCCCCCTGAGACTTGGGTAATTTGAACCAAATAATGAATGGGAAGTTACTGTCGTCCTAGGACTTTGCCGCCGTCCCCCTGGGACTTGGGCATTTTGAATCGATCCAGTGAATGGGACGTTGTCGCCTTCATTTTGAATTTGGATATTTTTAACAAAACAATGTGGGGGACGTTGCCATCGTCCCCTCGGAACTTACGCATTTTTAACCGAGTTTTGGATGGAACGTTGGCGCCGTCCTCTAGAATTTGGACGCATGAATCAAACCGCTGCATGGGACGTTGCCACTGTCACCTCGGGACTTGAGCGTTTTGAACCGAACAATGCATGGGATGTGGCCGCCCCTTCAGGACTTGGGCATTGTGAACCGAACAGTAAATGGGAATTTACCACCATCGTCTAGGACTTGGACGCTTGAACCGAACCAGTGCATGGGAGTTTACCGCCGCCCCCCCGAGCCTTGGACATTTTGTACAGAACAGTGCATGGGATGTTGTCGCCGTCCCTCCAGGACTTGGGCATTTTAAATCGAACAGTGAATGGGAAGTTACCGCTGTCCACTAGGACTCGAATGCTTGAACTGAACCACTGCATGGGATGTTGCCGCCGTCCCCCCAGGTTTCGGCATTTTGGAACCGATCCAGTGAATGGGATGTTGCCGCCATCCTTAGACATGGACATTTTGAACAAAGCAATGCATGGGACGTTGCTGCTGTGACTTAGGCGTTTTGAACCGAAATATGCATGGGGCATTGCCGCCGTCCCTCAGGACTTGGGTATTTTGAACCGAATAGTGTATGGGATGTTGTCGCCTAGGATATGGGTATTTTGAATTGATCTAGTGCTTGGGATGTTGCTGCCGTCCTCTAGGACTTGGATATTTAAACTGAACCAATGCATGGGATGTTGCCATTGTCCCCACGGGACTTGAATGTTTTTGACCGAACAGTGCATGTATCGCTGTCGCAGTCCATCCAGGAATTGGGCATTTTGTACCGAACAGTGAATGGGACGTTACCACCATCCTCTATGACTTGAATGCTTGAACCGAACTAGTTCACGGGACATTTCCACCTTTCCCCCGGACCTCTGGCGTTTTCAACTAAACAATGCATGGGACGTTGTTAAATCCTTCCAGGGCTTGGGCGTTTTGAATTGAACAGTGCATGAAAAGTTACAGCCATCCTCTAGGACTTGGACGCTTGAACCGAACTAGTGGATGGGTCGTTTCCGCGATTCCCCTGGGACATAGGAATTTTGAACTGATCCAGTGAATGGGACATTGCCATTGACCTCTAGAACTTGGACATTTTGATCAAAACAATGCATGGGACTTTGTCTCCATCCCCATGGGACTTGGGTAATTTGAACCGAACAATGAATGGGAAGTTACCGTCGTCCTCGGACTTGGATGCTTGAGCCGAACCAGTGCATGGGACTTTGCCGCGGTCCCCCCCGAGACTTGGGTATTTTAAACCAATCCAGTGAATGGGACGTTGTCGTCGTCCCCTTGGCACAGAGGCATTTTGAACCGAGTTTTGGATGGAAAGCTGTCGCCGTCATCCAGGATTTGGACGCTTGAATCAAACTGGTGCATGGGATTTTGCCACTGTCACCTCTGGACTTAGGCATTTTGAACCGAACAATGCATGGGACGTGGCCGCCCCTCCAGGACTTGGGCATTTTGAACCGAATAGTGAATGGGAAGTTACTGTCGTCTTCTTGGACTTGGAAGCTTGAACCGAACTAGTGCATGGGTCATTTCCGTCATTCCCTTAGAACTTGGACATTTTGATCAAAACAATACATTGGACATTGTCGCCGTCCACCTGGGACTTGGGTAATTTGAACCGAACAATGAATGGGAAGTTACCGCCGTCCTCGGACTTGGATGCTTTAGCCGAACCAGTGCATGGGACATTGCCACCATCCCCTCGGGAATTGGGCATTTTTAATTTATCCAGTGAATGGGACGTTGTAGTAGTCCCCTTGGCACTTAGGCATTTTGAACCGAGTTTTGGATGGAACGTTAACACCGTCCTCTAGGATTTGGACGCTTGAATCAAACCGGCGCATGGGACGTTGCCACTGTCACCTCAGGAATTGGGCATTTTGAACTGAACAATGCATGGGACGTGGCCGCCCCTCAAGAACTTGGGCATTTTGAATCGAACAGTGAATGGGAAATTACTGCCATCCTCTAGGACTTGGACGCTTGAACTGAACCAGTGCATGGGACGTTGCCACCGTCCCCCCGGGCCTTGGTCATTTTGAACTGAACAGTGCATGGGACGTTGTCGTCGTTCCTCCAGGACTTGGGCATTTTGAACCAAATAGTGAATGGGAAGTTACCGCCATCCTCTAGAACTTAAACGTTTGAACCAAACACTGCACGGGATCTTGCCGCCGTCCTCCTTGACCTTGGGTATTTTGAACCGAACAGTGCATCGTTTTGAATAGAACAGTGAATGGGAAGTTACCGCTATCCACTAGGACTTGAACACTTGAAACGAACCAGTGCATGGGACATTGCCGCCGTCCCCCCGGGACATGGGCGTTTTGAACCGATCCAGTGAATGGGACATTGTCGCCGTCCTCTATGACTTGGACATTTTTAACAAAACTATGCATGGGACGTTGCCGCTATCCCTTTGGCACTTAGGCATTTTGAACCGAGTTTTGGATGGGACGTTGCCGCTGTCCACTAGGATTTCGATGCTTGAACTGAACCAGTGCATGGGACATTGCCACCGTCCCCTCGGGATTTGGGCATTTTCAACTGAACAATGCATAAGACATTGTCGCCATCCCTCCAAGACTTGGGTATTTTGAATTGAACATTGAATGGGAAGTTACTGTCGCCCTCTAGGACTTAGAAGCTTGAATCGAGCTAGTGCATGGGTCATTTCCGCCATTCCCCCGGGACATAGGTGTTTTGAACCGATCCAGTGAATGGGACATTGTGACTTACCTCTAGAACTTGGACATTTTGATCAAACCAACGCATGGGACGTTGTCGCCGTCCCCATGGGACTTGGGTAATTTGAACCGAACAATGAATGGGAAGTTATCGCCGTCCTCGGATATGGATGCTTGAGCCGAAATAGTGCATGGGACGTTGCCGCCATCCCCTCGGGACTTGGGCATTTTGAATCGATCTAGTGAATGGGATGTTGCCATCGTCCCCTTGGCACTTTGGCATTATGAACCAAGTTTTGGATGGAACGTTGCCGCCGTCCTCTAGGATTTGGACGCTTGAATAACACCGGTGCAGGGGACATTACCACTGTCACCTCGGGAATTGGGCATTTTGAACTAAACAATGGATGGGACGTAGCCGCCTCTCCAGGACTTTGGCATTTTGAACCGAACAGTGAATGGGAAGTTACCGCCATCCTCTAGGACTTGGGCGCTTGGGCCGAACCGGTCTTGGGGACGACGTTACCGCCCCGGGCCTTGGTCATTTTTAATTGAACAGTGCATGGGACATTGTCGCCGTTCCTCTAAGACTTGGGCATTTTGAACCAAATAGTGAATGGGAAGTTACCGCCATCCTCTAGGACTTGAAAGCTTGAACCGAACCAGTGCACAAATTAAAAACCATTCATTCATACGCAAGAAAATAAAACACATTAAATACCATGACAATTGGATACCTGCAAAACAGATCTAGCAATTCTACTATCCAATTTCAATTTAATGTCCAACAATTCTACTATCCTAGAGGAGCTTGGCGGCCTCGGCAGGCGACGCCTAGCGCCCATTGCCTGCCTCGGCCACTCGCCCATCCCTCGCGCGCCCGGCCACATCTCTCACATGGCCCGTGCGATCGCTTAAGCGCCATTCGCTAGGCCCGTCCGAAAGCACCGTTAAGCGGCTATGTGCCTCGCATATGCGTTTTTGCGTGGCGACGACGTCGCCTATGTACGGTTCCAGATCCGTTTTAATTCCCTTCGCCTCTGTCTTCGTCTTCGATCAGGTTATAATTTATTTACCGAAAAATAAATACATCAAATCTAGACTAGTCTATTACATTGAACAAATCAAAAGGCCTAATCTACTCGTGGATTTTCTCACGAGAAAAACAAATCCGAACGAGTCGAATTAAAAACCATTCATTCATTCGCATGAAAATACAACACATTAAATACCATGACAATTGGATACCTGCAAAACAAATCTAGCAATTCTACTATCCAATTTCAATTTAATGCCCAACAATTTAAAAAATCAGAGCTCGAAACCAAAGCTCTGTTACCAGTTGTTGGGAAAATCGGGGTGCCCGGATCTATTCGAGGTGATTATTTAAATACATATTTAAATTAAACAGTTAATTACTAACATGAATTAATCCTAAATCAATTCAACATAATAATAAACAACATGCGTACACATAATTCACGTAAATCCTAAACATGCGGAACTAGGAGTTACGGAATTACTAACCTCTTGAAGAATCAAACGAATGAATCAACCCAAGAGCCTTCCCAAATATATCCCCAAAGTCCACGAACACTATCCGTTGGGAAGATTTCAACGAACGATTTTAATGGGAGAGAAATTAAATATTTGCTACCACTTTTGTCGATTTCTAATATTTCCAACACATGAAATTGCACATGGGAATGAAGAGCTCATCCCCTATAAATAGGGAGGATGGGTCGAAAATTTAGGGCTTAGGAAACAAGGAAGAAAATCTTTTCTTGGTCTCCAAGAAATCTTGAATATATCTTCTATATTCTTTTCTCCTTAATTAAATTTTCCATAAAAATCTCCTTCCCCTCTTGAACCCATTATTTTCGAAAAATACACTATAGAAGGAGTCAAGATTTGACTTCTTGAATTTATGGGATAATTATGCATTCCCACAATAATTATCTCTTTCCATAAAATATCTACAAGAAAATCAAGACAATCTTTTCTTCCTTTAATAGACAATTATTTTGAAAATTACTAAGTGGAAATATAGCAAGAATATTTTCTTCTCTCTCTCATTAATTGGACTTTATTTTGGGCTATTTGGGGGGCCTTTAGGAGAATTAGGATTGGACCTCCAATGGACTATGAAGCTATAATATTTTGGGCCAAATATTATTCAAGTCCATTAATATTAATTTACTCCACTATAAAATTAATATTGAACTATCCATCTTAACCCATATTAAGATTTCACATATAACATGGGTCCCGGTCATTATTTCCCGCGTTTAAGATCATCTTAGTCCATTAATTAATTAAGCCACTGAACAGGCTTTATATTAATTAATATCTTTGACCTTGGAGTAAAGACAGCTCAACATTATTATCCATGCCGGAAATAAATTTCCACTTGCAAGATTTGGCATGATAAAGGATATGAGCCCACCAAGGGGACAAATCAAGCAAGACGTACTTGCACGCGATTCTCCGTATTAAATGTCAGCAATCGTCATGTAATTAATAATATTGCCCAAGATATAAGGTATCGAATCGCAGTGACTCTCTTCCCATCATAAGTCAAAGCAATAGTTATTAATTTCACACGATCTTATTTAAGGGACGGAGATTAAGAAACAACGCACCACTGGGGTCTAATTCTTGTATATTCAGTACCGAAGAATTTGTCCTCCTGTAGGTCCTCATTCAGCGCACCTAAATGCGCTAGTGTGATCCCTTGGTCAAGACAGGCCAATCTGGCTCTCACACTTCAACCGTTCATAATGGTTCGTTCATTTCCATCTGGGTTGTGAATTTGTACTTAATTACGAGGGCTGTTAATTTGATCTTCAGTGATCGGGTATCACCAAATTAACTACAACGTAATACGTACTGTCTTATTGAACGGGTTTGCAATAAACATATATAACATTCATTCATATTTAATGCAACAATGATTAAATAATTTATTTCAGTAAATAAATAAGAAACTTCAGTTTGGTTATACAAAGTAAAAGCATACTTTTCAGTATAACCCCAACAGATCGTCCCACTTATACTCAAAATCTGCTTTTAAATATACTACAGCATGTCTCGTGTTCTATGTGACATCTAATGTCACCCTACACGAGCCTAATAATATTTCTCCCATTTATATTCAAAGCAGATTGACATCGTCCTTGACACCCATTCCTTCCACATGTCTCTCGAATGTAATCTGAGGCAGACCCTTTGTGAATGGATCTGCTAGGTTGTCTTCCGATGCAATCTTAGCCACCTCAATGTCTCATCTCTTAACAATTTTTCGTATGAGATGGTATTTTCTTTCAATGTGTTTGCTGGCAATGTCCCCCAAGTTTTGAAGGGACGGCGACAATGTCCCATGCATTGTCCCAAGTTCTGGAGGGATGGCGGCAATGTCCCAAGTTTTGAAAGAACGGCGGCAACGTCCAATCCACTATCCCGAGTTCTAAAGGGACGGCAGAAACGTCCTAAGTTCTGGACGGACGGCGGCAACGTCCCAAGGTCTTGAGGGACGATGGTAACATTCCATCCAAAACTCGGTTCACAATGCCTAAGTGCCAAGGGACGGCGACAACATTGCATTCACTGGATTGGTTCAAAATGCCCAAGTCCCAGGGGGACGCCGGCAATGTCTCATTCACTAGATAGGTTCAAAACGACCAAGTCCCGGTGGACGGCGACAACGTCCCATGCACTGGTTCGGTTCAAGCTTTCAAGTCCTAGAGTTCAACGGTAACTTCCCATTCACTGTTCGATTCAAAAGGCCCAAGTCCTAGAGGAACGACGTCAACGTCCCATGCACTGTTCAGTTCAAAATACCCAAGGCTCGGGTGGATGGTGGCAACATCCCTTGCACTGGTTCGATTCAAGCATCCAAGTCCTAGACGATGGCGGTAACTTACCATTCACTGTTTGGTTCAAAGTGCCCATGTCCTAGAGGGGCGGCTGCAACGTCCCATGCATTGTTCGGTTCAAAATGCCCAAGTCCCAGGGAGACGGCGATAATGCCCCATTCACTAGATCGGTTAAAAATGCCCAAGTCATTGGGGGGTGGATGCAACGTCCCATTCACTTGATCGGTTCAAGCTTCCAAATCCAAGAGGACGGCAGCAACATCCCATCCAAAACTCGGTTCAAAATGCCCAAGTGCCAAGGGGACAGCGGCAACGTACCATGCATTTTTTGTTAAAAATGTCCATGTCCTAGAGGACGACGACAACGTCCCATTCACTAGATCGGTTCAAAATGGCTAATTCAGGGGGGACAGCGGCAATGTCCCGTGCACTGGTTCGGTTCAAGCGTCCAAGTCCTAGAGGATAGTGGTAACTTCCCATTCATTGTTTGGTTCAAAATACCCAAGTCCCAGGGGGATGGTGACAACGTCCCATGCATTGTTTTGATCAAAATGTCTAAGCCGTAGAGCACGTTTGCAACGTCCCATTCATTGGATCAGTTCGAACTGCCTAAGTCCTGGGGGAATGGCGGCAACGACCTATACATTAGTTCGGTTCAAGCGTCCAAGTCCTATAGGACGGCAGTAACTTACCATTATCTTTTTGAATCAAAACGCCCAAGTCCTGGATGGACGGCGATAACGTCCCATGCATTGTTCGGTTCAAAATGCTCAAGGCACGGGGGGGAGGTGGCAACGTCCCTTGCATTGGTTCGGTTCAAGCATCCAAGTCATAGAGGATGGCAGTAACGTCCCATTCACTATTCGGTTTAAAACGCCCAAGTCCTGGAGGGACGATGACAATGATCCATGCTTTGTTCAGTTAAAAACACCTAAGTCCCGTGGGGTCGGTGGCAACATCCCATGCACAGGTTCAGTTCAAGCAGCCAAGTCCAAGAGGACGACGACAACATCCCAAACACTAGATTAGTTCTAAATACCCATGTCTTGGGGGGACAACAATAACTTCCCATGCACTGCTTCAGTTCAAGCGTCCAAGTCCTAGAGGATGATGGCAACGTCCCATGCCTTCTTCGGTTCAAAATTCCCAAGTCCAGGGGGACTGCGGCATCATCCCATGAACAGTTCGATTCAAAATACCTAAGTCCCTAGAGGACGGCGGCAATGTCCCATGCATTGCTATGTTAAAAATGTCCAAGTCCTAGAGGACGGCGACAACGTCCCATTCACTAGATCGGTTCAAAATGACAAAGTCCCGAGGGGATGGCGGCAACATCCCATGCACTGGTTTAGTTCAAGCGTCCAAGTCCAGCGGTAACTTCCTTTTCACTATTCGATTCAAAACTCCCCAATCCAGTAGGGACGACGTCAACGTCCCATCATTGTTCGGTTCAAAATGTAGCAATGTCCCATGCACTGGTTCGGTTCAAGCGTTCAAGTCCTAGAGGACATCGGTGTCTTCCCATTCACTATTCGATTCAAATCGCCCAAGTTCTGTTGGGACGGCGACAATGTCCCATGCACTGTTCGGTTCAAAATGCCCAAGGGCTGGGGGGACGCCGGCAACGTCACGTGCACTAGTTCGGTTCAAGCGTCCATGTTCTAGAGGATGGCGATAACTTCCCATTCACTATTCAGTTCAAAATGCCCAAGTCCTGGAGGGACGACGGCAACGTCCCATGCATTGTTCAGTTTGCAACGCCCAAGTCCCGAGGGGACGATGGCACCCTCCCATGCACTGGTTTGGTTCAAGCGTCCTCCTAGAAAACGGTGGCAACATCCTATCCAAAACTCGGTTCAAAATGCCTAAGTGCCAAGGGGATGGGAGCAACGTCCCTTGCATTGTTTTGTTAAAAATGTCCAAGTCCTAGTGGACGGCGGCAACGCCCCATTCACTGGATCAGTTCAAAACGCCCAAGTCCTAGGGGGACGGTGACAACACCCCATTCACTAGATCTGTTCAAAAAGCCCTAGTCCTAGGAGGACGTCCCATTCACTAGATCGGTTCAAAATGTCCAAGTCCCGGGGGACGGCGGCAACGTTTCATGCACTTGTTCGGTTCAAGCGCTCATGTCCTAGAGTATAACGGTAACTTCCCATTCACTGTTCGATTCAAAATGCCCAAGTCCTGGAGGGACGATGTCAACATCCCATGCACTGTTCGGTTCAAAATACCCAAGGCTCGGGTGGATGGTGGCAACATCTCGTGCACTGGTTTGGTTCAAGCATCCAAGTCCTAGACGATGGCGGTAACTTCCTATTCACTGTTCGGTTCAAGGTGCCCAAGTCCTGGAGGGGCGGTGGCAACGTCCCATGCCCAATTTCCAGCGGGACGACGACAACTCCATATTCACTAGATCGGTTCAAAATGCCCAAGTCCTGGTGGGATGGCGGCAACGTCCCATGCACTGTTTGGTTCAAAATGCCCAAGGCCCGAGGGGACGGCGACAACGTCCCGTGCACTGGTTTGGTTCAAGCATCCAAATCCTAGAGGACGGCGGCAACATCCCATCCAGAACTCGGTTCAAAACGCGTAAGTGCCAAGGGAACGGGGGCAACATCCCACACATTGTTTTGTTAAAAATGTCCAATCGTATTAATTGTTTGGGTAGATGGCGCCCATATAAGTGTTAGTCTGTATAATATCATATTTGGGTAGGCGGCGCCCAATAGATGCTCGAATGTGATGTAGATTAACATGTTGGATCTCGATTAAGCAATTAATACCCCGCCTTTAAAACGTTCCTCACTAAAATATGATTTTCGTTAAATTGAACGATGCCTTCCATCAAAATTAAAAGTAATCCGAAGATTTAGTTCCAATAAGTATTTAAAGTCCAAGTCTTTCGTTCGGATCTACATCTAAGGGGACTTTTATAGGGACATGTAGTGTTGCCTCTTGATGGTTGTAAATCAACTTGACTATGTTTCACCAGCCCAAGCAGGGAAACGAAAGTCAAGGGGCATCCGATTGAATTAGGTTCAATCAACTAGGAGTTGCAAGTTTTGCAATTGGTTTAGAACCTACCAGTTCTATTATTGCAGTAATCAGCCCAAGCAGATATTGTAATAATAGAAATGTGGATCCTAGTCCATTATGATTTATATTGGATATAAATTCGTATTCTTCCGATGAGGTCGTTGAATATGTGAAAATAATGGAGACAAAATAAATTTAAAAGACCATGTTTATTTTGATTGCTGAATATTTATCATAGGAATTATGTGTTTTAATTCCCGTTTTATTTTATTTCTCTAGGCTTGTTGAAATGAATAACTTATCACTGAGAAGCTTTTTGGAAACAAAAAAATTGGTTGGGCCAAATTTTCCCGACTGGCACCAAAACATGTGTTTGGTGCTTAGGCAAGAAAAGATTGAGTACGTGTTGGACACGCCAATCTCTGCTACCCCGGAGGCTGGTACTGAAGAGGCTGAAGCGTTTGACGCCGCAAGTCAGTAGAAGCATCAAGAGGATGCTTCGCAGTCTCAGTGTGTTAAGCTACTCGGGATGACTCCCGAATTGCAAAGGCAGCATGAGAAGATGCTTCCCTTTGAGATGATCAAGCATCTGAAGGATCTCTTTGATTCTGAATCTCTTTCCGAGATTTATGAAGTGATGAGAGATCTGTTTAGATGTCGATTGTCTGGGGGAGGGAAAATTTCTCCTCGTGTGTTGAAGATGATTGGGCTAATCGAGAAACTTGGTCGTCTGGGCATTGAGCTCCAGACCAATGTTGCTGTTTATGCCATTCTTCTGTCACTTTCCAATTCATATTCGAGTTTCGTGGTAAACTTTAATATGAATAAGACGGAATCGACTATGCCCGAGCTGCATAGCATGCTAAAGACCTTTGAGTCTTCCAATGCTAAGGAAAAGCCCATGCTCATGGTGAGTGCCTCTACTTCTTCTGCTCCGAAAGGCCAAACAAAGGCTCGAAGACAATCATCCTTAAGCCCAAAGGTGGAATTCAAAAGAAGGAGAGGGTGGACAGGGATGTATGCCACTACTGCAAGAAGAATGGGCATAGGAAGAAGGACTGCAAGGTTCCAGCAGCTGAAAAGAAGACACAAGGTGTCTCAGCATCTAGAATAGGTATGTTTGTTATTAAGATAATCATGTCCACAAATGATACTAACTGCTGGGTATAAGCATAGCAGGGCAGTTAAGCCGGGTGAAGTCGCACTACACGTTAGGAATGGAGCAAGAGTTACTGTTGAAAGTGTTGGCGCTTACGTTTCAGATTTACCCTCTGGATTTAGACTTGAACTGAATAACTGTTATTTCGTTCCCTCTATTACTAGCAACATTATTTCTATTCCTATGTTAGACATTGAAGGGTTTTCCTTAAATTTTGCAAATAACAATAATTATTTTTCGCTTAATGGTGATATGTATGGAAATGCTCATTTATCAAAATGGTTATACTTGTTGCATTGTGGATATAATGTTCTTAATATACAAAACAAACGACTCAAACTTAGTAATCATGAAAACCCGACTTACTTGTGGCATTGTAGACTTGGTCATGAAAATGAGAATAGAATTTCAAGGTTAAGAAAGTTAGACTACTTAACCCCATTCGACTTTGAGTCTTATGGAAATTGTGAATCCTGTCTCAAGGACAAAATGACCAACAAACCCTTTTCTGGGAAAGGGGTTCGTGCAAAAGAAATTCTAGAGTTGATCCACAGTGATGTCTTTGGACCATTGCCCACTCTAGCTAGGGGTCACTTCAGCTACTTCATCACGTTTTCTAATGATTTCTGGAGGTATCGATATGTGTATCTTATGAAACACAAATCCGAATCTTTTGTGAAATTCAAAGAGCTTAAACCTAAAGTAGAGAAGCAGCTTGGTAAGAGTATTAAGTCTCTTCGACCGGATCGAGGAGGTGAATATCTTAGCCATGGAATCCAATCACAATGGACTTCTCCCGGAACACCGCAAATGAACGGAGTATTCGAGAGAAGAAACCGAACCTTGTTGGATATGGTGAGGTCCATGATGAGCTTTTCCTTCCGACATTCTTATGGGGATACGCGTTATAAACCTCAATTTACATTCTGAATAGGATTCCATCTAAATCGGTTGAGCATACACCATATGAACTATGGTGTGGCAAGAAGCCAACTTTTTTGCATATTAAAATGTGGGGTTGTCCCGCAATTGTGAAAAAGATGCTTACCGATAAGTTGGAATTCAAAGGTGAAAAGGGTTACCTTGTGGGATATCCTAAGGAAACTAGAGGATATTACTTCTATCTACCTGAGAAACAAATAGTAATTGTTTCTAGGCAGACCAGGTTCCACTAAGAAGACTATGTCTTCAAGGAACAAGGTTGTAACATGATAGAACTTGAAGAAATTCAAGAACCACAGGATAACCAAGAGACTGATAACTTGTCAAATAAAGGTGACAAGGAATCAGTGGGAGCATTCAACAGCTCTCGTGGTGGAAGTTTATCACTTATTGATCCTCTTTCAGTCAGTGGGAAAGTAATTGGAGTTGCATTGCCTTCGCAACAAACTCCAAATGGGCTGAATGAGAACAACATAGTTCAAACTCCCACCCAAGAGGCATCTGGAAGTGTTGCTCTTGAGGACTCTCCGGACATGGATGAAATCGATGCACCACAAAATTTTCAAAATCAGGATGTACAGCCTGCACAACCATAGTTCCATAAGCATACTAGGATTCGTAATCCACCCACTAGATATTATGGCTTCCTCGTAGAGGAACATGATAACGTGGAGATCTCGGATAAAGACGATCCCAGAACTTACACTGAGGGAACATTAGATGTTGACTCAGAGAAGTGGTATGAAGCCATGAAATCAGAGATGGACTCGATGTACACCAATCAAGTCTGGGACTTGGTTGAGTTGCCGAAAGGGGTCAAACCCATAGGTTGCAAATGGGTCTATAAACGGCAAGGTACAAACCTACAAGGCTAGGTTGGTGACAAAAGGTTATAGTCAACGCGAAGGCATTGACTATGATGAGACCTTCTCACCTGTTGCCAAAATCAAGTCTATTCGAATGTTACTTGCGGTAGCAGCACATCTAGATTATGAGATTTGGCAGATGGATGTCAAAACAGCCTTCCTCAATGGCAACATTGATAAGGAGGTGTTTATGACTCAACCGGAAGGTTTTGTATCTAAGCCAAAATCTAATCTTGTGTGCAAGCTTAAACGGTCAATTTATGGACTGAAGCAAGCTTCTAGGAGTTGGAATATCCAATTTGATGAATCTATCAAATCATTTGACTTCATCAGAAATTCGGAAGATCCATGTGTTTATCGTAAACGCAGTGGGAGAAATATTATCTTCATAGTTGTATTATGGGAAACAATATCCCTCTTATGCAGTCGGTAAAAGATTGGTTATCAAGGACCTTCATGATGAAGGATCTTGGTGAAGCCTGCTACATCTTAGGGATCAAGATCCATAGGGATAGATCCAAGAAGATGTTGGGGCTGTCACAATCCACCTACGTAGACAAGGTATTGAAGCGATTTGCGATGGAGAACTCTAAGAGAGGTTCTCTACCGGCATGTCATGAGATAAAGTTGTCTAAGAAGGATTGTCCTTCCACAAACGCTGATATCGAGCGCATGAAGGATATAAAATATGCATCTGCAATTGGCTCCATCATGTACGCCGTGACTTGCACTAGACCAGATGTGGCCTTCGCTGTCAGCACCACTCGTAAATACTAGCAGAATCTGGGTGAACCTCACTGGATTGTTGTCAAGAACATTCTCAAGTACCTCAGACGTACTAAAGATTGTTTTTTGGTCTACGGAGGACAGTCGGAGCTAGGTGCAACTGGCTATGCTGACGTAAGTTTCCAATCCGATTGTGATGATTACAAATCACAGTCAGGCTATGTTTTCATTCTCAATGGTGGGGCGGTTAGTTGGAATAGTTCCAAACAAGAGACTACTGCAGACTCAAGAATCGAAGCTGAGTACATTGCTGCGGCAGAAGCTGCCAAAGAAGTTGTGTGGATAAAATAGTTCTTAAGTGAACTAAGGGTAGTTCCGAGTGCTAGCAGTCCAATAAAGTTGTATTGTGATAACACTGTTGCGCAAGCTAAGGAACCGAGATCCAATAACAGAAACAAGCATGTAACGAGGCATTATCACTTGATAAGAGAGATAATCGCTAGAGGTGAGATAGAGTTAGAACGTGTCCCCACGGATTATAATCTGGCTGATCATTTCACAAGGCTTTGAGTGTTCATGTACACATTAGACATTTTGATGGTCTAGGGTTTAGACATGTAGGTGATTGTCTCTAGTTCAAGTGGGAGATTGTTAGTGTTAGTGTCCTAGAGACAATCCATTGTAAGGACATAATGCTAAGATAATATTCAGTGTTGGTTTAATATTATTGTTTATTTAATATTAAATGTATGACATTACACTTATTAGAATATTATGTTTGTTTGTATGCATTTGTTCTTATCTGTGTTCCCTTGTGTCATCACTGTCATTGAGTGTGTGAGAACTCAGATGACTTAAGCATGATTCTCAAATGGCCCCGATCGAGGATCATCAAGAATGAGATATTGATGATGCAATGGAGATTGGTGTGCGATATGCATTATACTCTTAGAGAGTGTAGTAAGATCTCACTTACTACGAGATACTAGGTATCTCATGATGGATGCACAAATGCCCCAGAGGGTATTGGTATACCCATCCGAGAAACCGTTTTGTGTAGTTCCAATATATGTGTCTAAAGGGTGTCTCGGTTAGTGGGAGCGATGCAATACTCCTGTTGTAACCTAGAATTTGTGTCGAGGCAACGAATATGTAATTGATCAAACATTTAGATAACGACGAACAATGATAAATAACACGCGAATTTGGTTACCCAGTTCGTCTTTTGAATAAGACTACGTCCGGGGGCGTCCAAGCTAGGAATATATTATTATCTTTATGTGCCTAAAATTCTAAGATTGCTCTCCTTTTACAATGAATATTATACAAGGTATATATAGACAAAGAACTAGGTTACGGATCTTCATGGGCTTCTTTCGCGGGCTTGTTGAGGCTCCAGCCGCAGGGGCTAGGGTTTCCTTAGTCAATTCGTGATTTCCACGTCCGGATACACTTGCCTTGCTTATGCCCCGCGATATCCGCGCAATTAACTGCCCGTATATTTTCCATGTTTTTCTCTTCGTCGACTTCGTGTTGAAGTCGCCTCCGACCTGCAGACTTCTCAAAGTTGCCCCGCGACTTTCATACTTTTCCAAGTCGCTTTGCGGCCTCCTCAGACCAAGTGAGGTCGCTCCAAATGACAGATACATAATGGAGAGTCACCTCACCAGGTCGGATTATTTCATGCCACAACAATTGCCCCTCAAGTAGAGGTCGCGTGCTCGCATCGAGGCCTTGAATTGACCTGTTATTTTATCGACCTGTGGCAAGTCGACCTTGGGAATCATCCCAAAGTGAATGATCATTATCGAGGACGCGAATCGTCACCTCAGTTCCTTGAATCGGCTTGACACCTGACGGATTTGTCATTATGTTATAGTCGATAGGTGACGTCATGCGCGCGAGTCTCTCCATTTGGGGGGGGGGGGGGTCTTAATTATACTCATATTACATTTTGACCCCCCTCTTCTTCTATGAAAAGGGCGAGGGTTTTAGGCATAAACCCTTTACCCTCAACCTTTACGCAGCTGAACCCTTCCCAAATCCAAGCTTTAGAGTTTCCGACGAACTTCCGAATTTCCGATCGAAGCTGAATTAGGTAACACATTCACCCTCTCTCAAATTTTCTTATGGCCTCCAATCCACCATCCACTCCCGCGCCACCCCGCTTCCTGGTTTCATCGTCTTCGGAAGTCGATGACGTGGTTATAGCCCACCTCTATCGCCGCCAAGGCCCTGGCTCCACTGCCCCCAACGTGGGGGGATCTTCGATCGTCGAAGCTCCGATTGACAATAGGGACGGCGGGGAAACGACGAAGGTGATGATGATCAGTTCTTGGCCGAATTAGGGGAGATCACACATCTTCCTCCACTGAACATTAGCCCTCGCCGTCCTATTGCACCGGAGACGGGGACGTCCACAGGCCCTTCCAACCCGGCCCGTACCTATGGAGCTTATGAGCGGGTCTTCGATTATCACACGTACGAGGTCCGAGCTCCATACAAGCGACCAGAGCGGGGTTACAGGAGGTCGGCCAGGTCGGACTTTGTGGCCTCCGACCAGAGATACAGGTCGACCTTGTGTGACCGATATGTGCGTTCTCTTCGCCACCTGTACAAAGTGCCCCGGGACGTGCATTTCAATGGGGCGACCTCCGATGAAAATGTTGACCAGCCGCCACCTGGCATGATCGCTGTTTATGAGCACACTATGGAGGCGGGAATTCACTTTCCGTTACATCCGGCGATCTCCCATCTCCTGGCGGCCTGGAATCAGAGCCTTACGCAGATCACCCCGAACGACTGGAACTATATCCTTTCTACTATGACCGTTCTGGGGCAGGCCGGGCTAAATCGGTTGCCGACTCCTGGTGATATCGCTTACGTGATGATGCCGATTGCCCAAGCTAGCGGCTACAATGCCGTGTGACTTCGGAAGGGCCGGGAGCTGGTGAGTGGGATCCCCAATAAGGTCGCCGACTGGCACCGCAAATGGTGGTTCGTCGGGGGGATGTGGTAGTCCATGGATCCTTCGAGCACCCTGCCCATACGTGTCCCGACAGATTATGCCCATCGAGTTGAACATTGTGAGTTTTAACATTTCTGACTTCGAGGTAGTACTGATCTAATTCCCTTTTTATCTTGCAGTGTTCACGCCCACTACTGCCGACTTGTACTGGGACTTCTTGGAGGCCTACAACATAGTTCGTGACACGCCTCCGAGCTGCAGCGATGTGATGTCCTGAACACCGAGCTTGACCGACTCAAAGCCAGCTTGTACACTTATCCTCGTCACCTTAAAATTCCCTGTAAGTCCTCTTGTTGACGACTTTAATTCGGTACAACAATTCGCGAGATCGGATTTTTTTTCTTGTATCCAGTTCCCGATATCCCGGTCTACCGGCGCCAACCACCCGCATATGTGATGGCCACCCGCAAGAAATCGGTGCTCGGGCAGATGCGACACGTACCGACCTCTGCCGCTCCTCCTCCAAGTTTGACCCCTTCCTATCCCTCCGTCGTTGACAAGGGGAAAAGGAAGGCCAAGGGGCCAACTCCGTCGGAATCCAAGCTACTCGGAAGAAGTTGAGGGAGGAGATTAGCACGTACCGGTCGGAGATCAACCGGGGACCCGGGAGGTCACCTCTTCGCCTGACTTCGTAGCCCACTTCGGCTCCCGAAGGAGGTCACCTTCCAGAGGACGACTCCTGGCTAGGCTGGGACGCGGACCGGGTGAATAAGTAAGTCCGATCTCGTACCTTCTTGCTTTCCTTTTTAATTATCAATTACTGATGATTTGCATCCTTTCAAAGCTTGGAGCTCACGCCGGACAAATTCTCCCTGGAAGTGCTGAGCTTCTTGAGGTCGCCCCAACTCGTTCCGGCCAGGATCCCTGAAGGCTGGACCGCCTATCTCTCCAGGGGCCTGCAAAACTTGCCTCGGGGGGTGGACGCAGACGGATCATGCCAAAGCCCGCGGCCAGAAAGTGACGGGCAATCTGTACTCGGCTCTCGTCCATTCCCAGAAGGTGGCCTTCTACTTGGAGAAGTCCAGCGCCCAATTGGAGTCGGAGCTCGGGGAGCTGAGGAAGACTTAGCCATGGGTCGCCGACCAGGCTACGGTGATCCTTTCTGCAGTCGACATTCAGAAGAAGTTGGAGACGTCCAACTCTGAGCTCACTCTGAAGGTTTCTGACCTGGAGGGTCGGTTGGCTGGCGTTGAGAAGGAGCTCTCGGTGGAAAAGGCGAGGGCGGCCAGGATCGAGGGCGAGCTGGAGGAGGCCCAGAAAAAGTTGGTCGCCAAGGAGGAGCATTTCAAAAGAAATGAAGACCTGAATGCCAACTTCTACTATGTGATGGCGTTTGTCGGGGTCATCAGGATCTATCACGCTACAAATCCTTCTAGCGACCTCATCGGGCTCGTCACCGAGCTGTCCGACTATGTTCGAGACAACCCTCCTGCCCCCAGTGTCCTGTTGGAGATTAAGGACCTGGAAGAAATGGGCGTCAACCTCTCCTTCGCCAATCCAAGCCGGATTGTGCGCCCCATTCCTGACATCGATGAGGCTCGGGTGGGCTCTACTGAGTCGATCCCCGAGACTCCATTCGGGACGGTCCGACTTTCTCCGGAGGTCGCCGGAGGAGAGGCTGCGGGGGGGAGGCCGCTGATGGCCTGAGCACCAGCCCAGCTGAGACTTGAAGAAGCTTTTCTTGTTTGCTTGAATGTGTAAATTTTCCCTTTTTTTTGCTGATTTTCCCATGTATCGGCCTTCGGGCATTAACTTATCAATGAAATTTCTCTTTTTTTATTCCTTCATCATGTTGACTTGATTTCCTTATGCAACCTTTAATTTTGCTTAATCCTCATTGTCTTATTATTTATGCGACTTGCTGTTCAGATATCACTTTTAGTCGTCTTACAAAGTCGGGGGAGATCACACCTCCCCGGGTTGTGACTTCGCCTCCAGTATGTTGAAAGTCGCCTCGGGTGATTCACATTTTTTATATGCGACCCCCTTGGCTTTAACACATGAATTTGAAAAGAGAATCATTATTATTGATTTGATACAATTTGTTTACAAGGATGTGAACCTACTGAAAATATTTCTTCAGGCGGGTCGCATTCCATGGATATTGGGCCTTGGTACCGTCCGGTTTTTCGAGCTCATAGGCTCCATTTGGTAGGATCTTTGAGACTTTGAAAGGACCCTCCCAGTTTGGACCGAGGGCTCCCTTTGATTCTCCGAGTTCCTTTTTCAATACCAAGTCTCCTTCTTTGAAACGTCAAAGTCGTACTTTAGAATTGTAGTACCTCTCCGACCTTTGCTTGTATCTTGCATTTCTCATGTTGGCCTCTAAATGTTTCTCTTCGAGTAGGTCTAGGTTTCTGGCCAAGGCCTCGTCGTTGTGGTCGAAGGCGACTTGACTTGTGCGGAGATTGGGAAAATCAACTTCTGCGGGTACGACCGCCTCGGTTCTGAAAGCCAATGAGTAAGGGGTTTCTCCTGTTGAATTTTTGCTGGTCGTCCTATATGCCCATCACACATCTGGGAGCTCGCTCTCCCACTTTACTTTTCCTCCCTCAATCTTGGCCTTGAGTGTATACTTGATGATTTTGTTCACCGCCTCGACCTGACCGTTTGACTGTTGATGATATGGACTTGAGAAGAGCTTTGTGATCTTCCATTTCGTGAAAAAGGTATCGATTTTGAGGCCGTCAAATTGTTTGCCATTGTCAGATATGATTGCCTGCGGTAAACCAAATCTTTAGATGATGTTTCGCCATATGAATTTGATGACGTGATCTTGATCTATGGTCGCCAGTGTCTTAGCCTCGGCCCATTTTGTGAAGTAATCTACCGCTACCAGGGCGTATTTAACTATCCCCCACTTTGCAAATGGCCAAGGACTAAGGATGCTTGTGAGCTCTTCTAGAGCAGCTTTGATGGAAGGGGCATAGATTTGGCATCTTTGGCACTTGCGGGCGAAGATGATGGCATCGGCCCTTAGTGTAGGCCAAAAATATCCTTGCCTTATGGTCTTATGGGCCAGCGATTCTCCCCCGGCGTGGTTTTCGCATGCCCCTTCGTGTATTTCGGTTATCCTTGTTCAGGTGTGATACATCGAAGTAGGGGTGTGCTGAAGCCTCGCTTGTACAACTCGTCGTGGATCATTGTGTATCGTGCGGCTCGTAATTGCAATTGCCGAGCTTGGACTCGATCAGGTAGGAGACCACTTGTCAAGTATTCAATAATGGGTGTCATCCAACTCGACGTCGGGGTTTCTAAGGTCGCGACTCTCGCATGTCGTGATGGTGACATCCTTCATTTTTGGTGGTCCTTCGGAAGTCGCTAGTCACGCTAAAGCGTCGGCTCGCGAATTCTGTTTTTTTGGGATTAGTTTGACATGGACCTGTTCGAACTTCTGACATAATATTTTTACAATCTATTGGTAGGCTACCATCCTGTCGTCCCGTGCCTCGTATTCCCTTGAGACCTTGCAGGCTACGAGTTGGGAATCTGTGTGGACTTGCAGCCTTTTTGACGCCCATGGTTGTCGACATCTCTAAGCCGCTAATGAGTGCCTCATATTCGGCTTAATTATTTGTCGCAAGGAAGTCGAAAGTGATGGCTTTCTGGAAAGAGATGCCCTCCGGACTTTTCAGGACCAAACCGGCCCCCGATTTATGAGAGGTCGCTGACCCGTCTACAAATAGCTCCCACGGCGGTTTGCTTGAACACCCGGCCTCTGAGGAGAAGGTAAGCTCGACGATGAAATCAACTAGCACCTAAGCTTTGATGGCAGGCCGGGGTGCGTATGTTATCCCGTACTGTCCGACCTCAATGGCCTATTTGAGGCATCGGCACGTTGTATCTGGTCGGTGAAGCACATTCCTCAGGGGTGTGGAGGTGAGGGCTTCGACTTGATGATCGAAAAAGTACGGCCTTAGTTTTCTCACGCTCATGACCAGCGCGTATGCCAATTTCTCTAGCACTGGATACCGCTGCTCAGTTTCGTTCAACATTTGACTGACAAAGTAGATTGGAAATTCATTCCTATCTTCTACTCGGACGAGTACAGCGCTCAGAGCTGTTTCAGAGGTCGCGAGGTATAGGAAGAGTTTTTCCCCTGGAACTGGTTTTGATAGAATGTTCACATCCGCCAGGTAAGCTTTGATTTTATCAAGAGCCTCCTGACTTTTGGGTGTCCTTTCGAACTTTGATTTCTTTTGGATCGTGTCGAACAGTGCTTTGCTATCCATTCGGGAGATGACCCTGTTCAAAGCGGGCAGACAACCTCTGAGTTTCTGTACCTCTTTCACATTTCGAGGTGCTGTCATGTCTAATATGGCTTTGACTTTTGTAGGGTTGGCCTTTATTCCTCACTTGCTGGCCTGGTGCCCCAGGAACTTTCCATATTCGACCCCGAAATTACATTTCTTGGGGTTAAGTCGTATGTTGAATTTTCTTATGATGTCAAAAGTCTGTGCCAGGTGCATCAGGTGGTCTTCCTACCTCAGGCTTTTGACGACTATGTCATCCACGTAAACTTCTACTGATTTGCCGATGAGGTCGGCAAACATGTGGTTGACCAGTCTTTAGTATGTTGCCCCCACGTTCTTTAAACCGAAAGGCATTCTTTTCCAACAGTAGATATTCTTTTCCGTCAGGAATGAGGTATGTTGCCGATCTGGCTCGTGCATGGCTATCTGGTGATAGCCTGCAAAGGCGTCCATGAACGACATCATCTCGTGACTCGATGTGTTGTCTATTAGGTGTTCGATGTGGGGCATGGGGAAGAAATCCTTCGGACATGCACTGTTGAGGTCGGTGAAGTTGATGCATAGTCACCAAGTTCCGTTTGACTTTTTCACCAATATGGCGTTGGCCACCCATTGGGGTTGATCGACCTGTGTGATCAGGTCATTGTCTAGCAATTTCTTTACCTCTTCGGCTAACGTCGCATACTTCTCTGGGCCGAACTTTCACCTTTTCTGGGCTATCGGCTTCCGAGCTAGGTCTATCAGCAATTTGTGACATGCGACTTTAGGGTCAATCCCCACAATTTCTTTGTGCTACCACGCGAAGACGTCTAAGTTCTTTTTAAGAAATTCGATGACTTGCCCCTTCAGGCCGTCCGGTATCTTGGAGCCTATGATTACTTCTAGATTCGGTCGGGCTGGGTCTATCTTGACTTTCTTGAGGTTTTTCCCCGGGACGGCCCTTGGGGTATCTTGTCGGGGGTCGTCGATCTCTGCTTCGAGCAGGAATTCTTCTGGTTCGGGCCCCATTCTTGGATCGAGGTCGTCATGACTCCTTTTCTTGTTTGTCTTGTTACTCAATTTTTCGCATTGTTTTTCACTATCTATTACAAGTATTTGTTTGCTAGATATCAGTGCGAAATTGAAAAGAGACGAGGAATAAATCAAACAACCTCTTGCATCAACTTGGTCACCTTTGATGGTGCCGACCAGCCCACTCTTGGTGGGAAACTTCACACAAAAATAAAAAGTTGAGGACGCAGCCTCGAATTCATGCTCAAAAGGCCTCCCGAGAAAACTGTTATAGGAGCTCGGGAGGTCGACAACTAGAAAATCTAAAAGCCTAGTGGCCCTAACCTCTTCATTCAAAGTAGAAACTAATTCAACAGCCAGGCGGATCATCCCTGTCGGCTTCACAGTTGCATCTCCGAAGCCCTTCACGACGTGGTCGCATGGGGTGATGTAGGCGTCATAGTGCCCGAGCTGGTCTAGAGTCTTCTTGAAGAGGATGTTGCAGAAAGCCCCTCCATCTACCAGTAACCAGCATACGGTAGTACCCATGATATTGGCCTTAATCACCAAAGGATCGACGCTTGGATAAACTATGCCGGCCTTATCCTTTTTGCCAAATTCGATCGTGTGGGTCTCCTCCCCTACCGTGAAAACCGGTAGCACCATCTTTTTGACATTCTCTATCTCCCTTATCTCCGCCTTCATTCGCCTTTTGGATGAGCCGGTTGTGGAGAGTCCCCCAACCATCCCAAGCGGGGAGAGGGTGTGTATGACTCGACCTCCAGTGCCCTCATGCATGGGTTGCACTGGTCATTCCCCCTGTCCGGCGTTTCTTGGAGAGGGTTCCGCCTGTCAGGGTCGGTTTGCCTGTTGGTGACCTCTCTGGACATGATCTTTATTCCTCTGAGGTCGCTTGACAAACACATCCAACAACCCGTCCTCGTACAGCCTCCAAAGCTGGGGAAGTAGATCTTTGCATTCGCTCATGTAATGGCCTGTCTGCTCATGGAAATGGCAGAACTTGTTGGGGTACGACTTGCCCTTATTCTTGATAGGTCGCGGCGGGAGGAGTAATTCTCGCTCTCTGATCTGGTTGTAGACATGTCCAGCTGTCATGCCTAGTGCCTCCATCAACTTTACCGGGATGTTTTCTTCGAAAGGCTTGGAGCTCCCGGATGCCTTGTTGTGACCCCAAGTTTTCTTGGAGCTTTTCCATGAGTCTGCAACCTCTTTGTCATCGGAGACTCCAGGTGTTCTGATGCATGGATAAGGTCGCTAGCTCGCCTTCGGAAGTCGGTATAGCTGACTGGATATTCGGTGGTCATGTGTCGCCATAGTTTGGTTCCCTTTTTTAGGCCAAAAATGGCCCCGAGTACCTTGGCCTCGTCTCTGATGGGGTCCACTTTGAGGATGAGTTTGCCGATCCTTTCAATGTAGGATCGATCTGACTCTGTGTCTCCTTGTTGGGTATTCATTAGTCGCTGCCTGGTCGCAGGTCGGGGTGCAGAGACCGTGAAATGGGTTAAAAACAATCTGGCGAGCTGTTCGAAAGTGTCCACCGAGAAAGGTGGCAGTGAGGTGAACCATTGATGAGCCTGGTCACTTAGGGTCAAAGAAAACAACCGACATTTTGTGGCGTCGGACACGCCCATGGAGGCCATGTAGGAGTTATACTTCGCTATGTGAACCCTTGGGTCCGAGTTTCCACTGTAGCGATCCAGAGCCGCTATGTTGATTTTCCTTTGGGTAGGTGCCAGAGTAACCATAGTTTCGAGCGGGGAATCTGAGATGGTGAGATTATGGTCTACCCCCGCCGGCCCATTCTGATTCTCCGCCCGTTCGAGAAGTCGCTGGACCGTCCGGGCCTGTGTGTCGATCTTTACACCACGATGATCCCTGGATGGGAAGGTCGCTCGTGGGTCGCCATGGTGGATTGCCGAGCCCCTCGGTAGTTCATCGTGATTCATGTTCAGAGCTAAAGCGAGGTCTCGTTCCACCTGGTCGGCGAGTCGGGGCTGAGACTGAGCCTCATCCTCGATGATCATCGGGGCTTTCTAGGCCCCCTTATTTCCAAGTCGATCAAATACATGAGCCGGCGGTTCTGAATGATGGCGTGCTTCGCCGGGTCATATGCCAGTTGGCCCGTGGAACGCCCTTTTTCGACAAGAACAGTCTTACCCTTAGCGGTTATGGCATCGTGTGCCGCCTTTTTGATCGGCGATTGTTCTTCCTCGTCATTGAAAGCGAGGTGCTTCTTGTTGAGGACGGCCATCACGGCCTTTGCATCCTCCGGTGTTCGGACAAGGTTCCTTCAATCGAGGGTGGTCTCCATGATGGCGGGGTGAGATCAGTGCGAACTCAATGAGGCTTCGATGCCATCACGGGCATCTATTTCATTTCTAGTGGCGTTATCTTGGTTGATCGCCATTGATAAAAAGATGGGTCTCCTGAGGAGTTAAGAACAAATCGACAGAAAATTTCCCACAGACGGTGCCAAATGTTGTAACCTAGAATTTGCTTCTAGGGCAACGAATATGTAATTGATCATACCTTTAGATACGACGAACAATGATAAATAACACGCGAATTTGGTTACCTAGTTCGTCTTTTGAATAAGACTACGTCTAGGGATATTAATTATTATTATTGTTTAATTAAATTGGATTTAATTAAATAGGAATTCCCAATAATAATATATGGAATATTAGTGTAGGATTTAATATATATGAAATCAAATCGTAGAGATTTGACATATATGGAAATTAAATTTGTAGAGATTTTATATATGGGAATTAAATTAAAGGGATTTAATTTAAATAAAGATTAGGGATTTTATTTCCCAATCAGGCCAGCTTAAGGTTTTAAGATGGACCTCGCTATATAAATGACCTCTTGGGAATTCACAAAGAATGTTAATTCATATTTTCTCCATAAGATCTAGAGTTAGAATTTTCCTAGCAAATTCATCTCAGGATTCAACAATGACATATTCGTGCAATTCCGTGATTGGGGATTACGTGGATACCGTAGTTGAGTAATCTGCTTTCGAGTTACTGTAAGATCTCTTGTTACGATTATTGTAATCCTTTATGCAATTATATGTTCGTTGTTGATGAATTGTTGAATTTCGCTGAGCATGTATTACGTCGTCCCTCTATATTCCAACACTTTAAATGTTGCCGTCGTCCCTCTTGAACTTGGTGTTGGGGTTATACTGGAAAGTATGCTTTTACTTTGTATAACCAAACTGATTTTTTGTCTTATTTACTGAAATAAATTATTTATCACTGATGTTTTAAATATCATTGAATGTTACATATATTTACTGTATAACTGTTCAATAAATAGTACGTGTTACATTGTAGTTAATTTAGCGATACCAGATCACAGAAGATTAAATTAACAGTCCCTTGTAACTAAAAGTACGGTTTTCACGACCTAGATGGAAATGAACAATCCATCGTGAAAGGTTGAAGTGTAAGGCTCAGATTGGCTTGTCTTGATCAAGAGATTACACTAGTGCATGACTGATGCACTAAATAGGACCTACAACAGGATAAATTCTTCAGCACTGAATTAGGAAGAATTAGACCTCAGTGGTTCGTTATTTCTTAATCTTCGTCCCTTAAATAGGATCGTGTGTGGTTAGTAATTATTGCTTTGACTTATGACAGGTAGAGAATCAATGAGATTCAATACTTTATATATTGGGCAATATTATTGGTCATATGCGATTGCTAAGATTTAATACGAAGACTCGTGTGCATGTACGCTTGTTCGATTTGCCCCCTTGGGAGGTTCATAAGATTTATCATACCAAATCATGCAAGTGGAATTAGTTTTCGGTATGGATAATAATGTTGAACCATTCCTTGACCAAGGACAAAAGATATTATTAATTAATGGAAAGCTATTTCAGTGGCTTGAATTAATTAATGGGCTAGATAATCTTATACACGGGAAATAATAACCGAGAGCCATATTAACAGTAATATGGGTTAAGATGGATAGTGCAATATTAATTATGTAGTGGGATTAATTAATATTTATGGGCTTGAATAATATTGTGGCTCAATATTGGAAATTTAAGATCCATTGGAAGGTCCAATCTTAATTCTCCTAAAGGCCACTCAAGTAGCCCAAAGATAAAGCCGAATAACTGAAAAAGGTGTTTGAAATAAAATAAATTACTGTTGCTTATTTTTCCAAATTTTTTGAAAATATTAAAGGAAGAAAGAGAAAAGATTTTCTTGATTTTCTTGGAAAGATTTTATGGAATATGTATTCTTGAAATACAAGATTATCCCATAAATTCAAGAAAAGTCAAAGATCCTTCTTCTTCCCTATTTAATGGGAACTTTTTGAAAACCCCTTAATATAAGGAGGTGGAATTTTTATGGAATATTTTAATTATGGAGAAAAAAATATATTGGATATATTCAAGATTTCTTGGAGATCAAGAAAAAGATTTTCCCATCTTATTCCTAGGGCAAAAATCGGCCACCACCTAGTATTATAAATAGGGGATGAATTTTTCATCCCCAAGTGCAATTCCATGTGTTGGAAAAATTAGAAATCCACAAAGGTGGTGCAACATAATTTTATTTTTCCCTTTTGTTAAATTGTTCGCGAGTTCCTACCACCGGATTGTTGAACGAGGATAAGGGAATACTTGAGAAGGTCTTTTGGTGTGTTCGTGTGAACGGAATCCATCTTCTCAAAGGTTGTCACTCCGAAAGGTTAGTTCATGTAAACCCGTAGCAATTCCGCATGCGTAGGATTTATGTGAACTGTTTATATGCATGATTTGTTGTTCAATTATTATTTGAATTAATATAGGATTAATTCATGCTAGTAATAATTGTTAGAATTAAATTTGTATTTAAATATTCATCCCGAATAGATCCGGGCAATTAATTCCCTAACAACTTGTATCAGAGCCTCGGTATCGGGCTCTGAGTTTTAAATTGTAATTTAATTCGTTTTCATTAAATTTAAAATTGGATAGTAAAATTGCTAGATCTTTTTTGCAGGTATCCAATTGTCATGGTATTTGATGAATATTTATATTTATGCATGCATATAAATTGTGGTTTTTAATTCGATTCGTTCGAATTCGTTTTGCCTCGTGAGAAAATCCATGAGTAGATTAGGATTTGTTGGATTTGATCAATGTAATAGACTAGTCTAGATCTAGGTTTATTTATTTTTTGTAAATAAATTGTAATCGGATCGAGAACGAAGACGAAGAATTAAAAGGCGGTGAACAAGTCCTGACGACGTCATAAGCCAAGGCACGAAGTGCTAAGCCGGATCTTGTCTGAGGCTACAAGCCTTGCTACAAGACGTGGGCTCAAAAGGCGGGCGTTAACCGGCGAGACTAGAGGCCGAGGGCGTTGAGGGCCTTGGCCTCAAAGACGCGTAGACGACCGCAAGAGCATTCGAGGGTGAAGGGTTACGCTACCGCGCATGGGCACGGGCTACGAACGCCGTGTGACGGGGCAAAGGCGCGACGCGATCAGCATGCAAGGTGGCGCCAATTCGGAAGCAATCGCGGGCGAAGAATTTTGGCGGCGATAAATAGCGGGCGGATCCATCCTCACGAAGTCTTCGCCGGAAGCGATAAGCAGGGATAGAAACATTAGATGCTTGGCATGAAAGACAAGATCAAGCAAGTCGATACGTGTTCGGGCGTGAGCTACCCAATGCCGGGACGCCGTTTAGGACTGGGCGGAGGACATTATAAAGACAATATTAGCGGATGCGTGGGAGCTTTTTCGAGACTTAACGATGAAAATTTATGAAGACAATTTCTCAAGATCAAAAACATAAAAATTAATCGTGACAATCGATATACGTGCCCAATGTGTTTAATTTTTTTGCTTTTGATATTTTGCATTATTTTATGCTTATTTAAATTGTGTTTAAATATGCGATGCATGAGAAAATGTTTTGAAAAATCTCACCTTCGAAAATTACTAAGTATGTTTAAATAATTAATTGACAATTTTATTCCGGATAATAAAATTGAATTAATTTTGACCTCCATGATTTATTTATTTATGGATTCTTTTGGAGAAATTCCCCCAACGGGACTGTGAAAAGATAAATTTCACATGAATAAATTCTGAAAGGATGATTGTGGGTTATTATTAGTGGCGACGATGACCCTCCCCACGAGGGTCGTTCAAAACAAAATAATAATTCTGTATTTTATCATTGTTATTACTTAGGTATAAAATTGATATGCATATACTTCCCAAAGTCCTGTCAATTTTATATTGGTCAAGGGGAGCCAACTATTAACTGGATATTAAAGGTTTGTAATCATTTTTCTTGTTTGTAACTCGCTTGAATGTGTTTAAATAATGACCCACCCCGTGCGGGCTTATTTAAACTGCTTTTGAGATGTTAGCTGATGCATGTTCATATTTTTTTGAGATTTTAATATGATACATGTGATCGAACCTTGTGATATGTTTGTGCTTATACAAATTGTTATTTATTTCAGTTAAGCATGTCGCAACCTTTTAATCCATTGATTTATACTCTCAAAGAACACCAACTTTCTGGTGATAACTATGTTATTTGGAAACGAAATATGAAATTTGTCCTCACTGCACAACTACAACATTATTGGGTTCTTGATGTAACCACGCCCCGTATGCCTACTGAAGGATCAACAGATCTTTGAAAAGACACTTATATAATATTTGGGAGCAGCTAACGAACCTATGAGGCGTATAATCTTGACTTATTTTGTCGATGATTTGAAATACATTCATGAAGGTGTTGAGTCTGCTGCGGAAGTTATGCAAAGTCTTGAAGAAATGTTTTTAACAAAAGACCGCATGATCAATCAGTTTAAAAACGACGACATGGCTAGGCTAAAAATGGCGAGTACCTCAGCGATGAGTTTTTGAACTACTTGTCAGATGAAGGGATTGTATCGACTAATCGCCTGGGCAGCTCAACAAAACGGGGTTGCATAGCGAAGAAACAGAACTCTTTTAGAAATGGTTAGATCAATGATGAGTTATGCGGATCTACCCAAGTCGTTCTGGGTCACGCCTTGGAAACAACGGATTATATTCTGAACTTGGTGCCATCCAAATCGGTTCCCAAAACTCCCAAAGAATTGTGGACCGGGCGCAAGCCCAGTTTGAGACACATGAGAATTTGGGGGTGTCCGGCCTACGTGTTGGACAAGGAAGCAAAAAAATTGGATCCTCGATCAGAATTAAGGTTGTTTATAGGATACCCCGAGGGAACAAAAGGGTGTATGTTCTATGGTCCCGAAGATCAAAAGGTGGTAATAAGCACCCACTTTAGATTTTTGGAAGAAGACTATATGAACAAAAGATAGCCCAGAAGTGAGATTACCTTAAATGAGCTAAGGGGGCTAACCTCAGTGCCAACTGTACAAGATGACATACCAAGTGACACACTTACACAATCGGAACCTCATCGTAGTGGGAGGGTTGTACGACAGCCCGAGAGATTCATGGGGATAGGAGAGTCCTCGTACTTAGTCCCCGGTCAAGATGAATCTGACCCATGGACTTACGACGAGGCAATCCAAGACAAGGATGCGGTTTCTTGGCAAATAGCAATGGAAGCCGAAATGGGTTCTATGGAGCATAACAGAGTGTGGGAGCTAGTCGAACCACTTAATGGGGTCAAACGCATTGGCTACAAGCGGGTATACAAGAGGAAAAGAGGACCGGATGGGAATGTGGAAACCTTCAAGGCAAGGCTTATGGCAAAAGGTTATACTCAGAAAGAAGGGATCGACTATGAGGAAACCTTTTCACCTGTAGCAATGCTCAAGTCCATCCGAATTCTCTTGTCGATTGCTGCGCATCTCGACTTTGAAATCTGGCAAATGGATGTCAAGACGGCTTTCCTTAACGGATGTCTTGAAGAGGAAATCTATATGCAACAACCCCAAGGCTTCATTGAAAAAGGCCAAGAACACTTAGTTTGTAAGCTCAAGAAGTCCATTTAAGGACTCAAACAAGCATATCCAGAGCTTGGAACCAATGTTTTGATCAAGTAATAAAGTCTTATGGGTTTGATCAAAATGAGTACGAAAGTTGTGTGTACAAGAAGCGTGTCGGAACTGCATTGGTATTCTTAGTACTATACGTAGACGACATTCTGCTCATCGGGGACGATGTAAAAGGTATTGTCAGACATAAGGGCATGGCTTTCAAAACAATTTGATATGAAGGACTTAGGGGAAGTCGGGCACATCCTTGGGATAAAGATCACTCGAGATCGCAAGAAAAGAATGATAGGCTTATCACAAGCTTCATATATAGACACTGTCTTGAAGCGATTCAACATGCAGGATTCCAAGAAAGGCTTCGTACCTTTCAGACATGGAATCCATCTATCCAAGGAAATGTGCCCTAAGACACAAAAGGAGATAGATGACATGAAAGGCATTCCTTATGCTTCGGCTGTCGGAAGCCTTATGTATGCAATGCTGTGCACGAGACCGGATATCTGCTTTGCCGTTAGCATGGTGGCAAGTTATCAAAGTAATCCGGGAAAAGAGCATTGGACGACAGTTAAGAACATTCTGAAGTATCTGAAAAGAACTCGGGATAGAATTTTAGTTTATCAGTCAGATAGTCTAATCCCCATCGGTTACACGGACTCGGATTTCCAATCAGACTTAGATTCCAAAAAATCTACCTCCGGTAGTGTGTTTTGCATGGGGGGAGGAGCCATGACATGGAGAAGCGTTAAGAAGAAATGCATCACCGATTATACCATGGAAGTCGAATACGTAGCTGCTTGCGAAGCAGCGAAAGAAGCGGTTTGGCTCAAGAACTTCCTAGTAGACTTGGATGTAGTTCCGAATTTGCCAGCACAATCACTGTTTACTGTGATAATGCCGGAGCAGTTGCAAATTCAAGGGAACCAAGAGCCCACAAGGCCAGCAAACACATTGAAAGGAAATACCATCTTATACGAGAAATTGTTAAGAGAGGAGATATAGAGGTGCCAAAGATCGCGTCAGAAGACAACCTAGCATATCCATTCACAAAGGGTCTGCCTCAGAACACATTCGAGAGTCATGTGAAAGGAATGGGTGTCAAGACCATTGCCAATCTGCTTTGAGTATAAGTGGGAGATATTATTAGGTTCGTATAGGTGACACTAGATGTCACGCATTAGGAACTACACGAGATATGTTGTAATATACTTAAAAGCAGACTTTGAGTATAAGTGGAAGATTGTTGGGGTTATAGTGGAAAGTATGCTTTTACTTTGTATAACCAAACTGAATTTCTGTCTTATTTACTGAAATAAATTATTTATCACTGATGATGTAAATATCATTGAATGTTACTTATATTTACTGCATAATTGTTCAATAAATAGTATGTGTTACATTGTAGTTAATTTAGTGATACCAGATCACAGAAGATTAAATTAACAGTCCCTTGTAACTAAAAGTACACCGTTCACGACCTAGATGGAAATGAACAATTTATCGTGAAAGGTTGAAGTGTAAGGCTCAGATTGGCTTGTCTTGACCAAGAGATTACACTAGTGCATGACTGATGCACTGAATAGGACCTACAGGAGGATAAATTCTTCAGCACTGAATTAGGAAGAATTAGACCTCAGTTGTTCGTTATTTCTTAATCTTCATCCCTTAAATAGGATCGTGTGTGGTTAGTAATTATTGCTTTGACTTATGACGGGTAGAGAATCAATGAGATTCAATACTTTATATCTTGGGCAATATTATTGGTCATATGCGATTGCTAAGATTTAATACGAAGAATCGTGTGCAAGTACGCTTGTTCGATTTGCCCCCTTGGGAGGTACATAAGATTTATAATACCAAATCTTGCAAGTGGAATTAGTTTCACGTATGGATAATAATGTTGAACCGTTCCTTGATCAAGGACAAAAGATATTAATTAATGGAAAGTTATTTCAGTGGCTTGAATTAATTAATGGGCTAGATAAATCTTAAACACGAGAAATAATAACCGGGAGCCATATTAACAGTAATATGGGTTAAGATGGATAGTGCAATATTAATTATGTAGTGGGATTAATTAATATTTATGGGCTTGAATAATATTGTGGCTCAATATTGGAAATTCAAGATTCATTGGAAGGTCCAATCTTAATTCTCCTAAAGGCCCCTCAAGTAGCCCAAAAATAAAGTCCAATAACTGAAAAAGTTATTTGAAATAAAATAAATTATTGTTGCTTAGTTTTCCAAATTTTTCAAAAATATTAAAGGAAGAAAGAGAAAAGATTTTCTTGATTTTCTTGGAAAGATTTTATGGAATATGTATTCTTGAAATACAAGATTATCCCATAAATTCAAGAAAAGTCAAAGATCCTATTTCTTCCCTATTTAATGGAAAATTTTCGAAAACCCCTTAATATAAGGAGGTGGAATTTTTATGGAATATTTTAATTATGGAGAAAAGAATATATTGGATATATTCAGGATTTCTTGGAGATCAAGAAAAAGATTTTTCCATCTTATTCCTAGTATTATAAATAGGGGATGAATTTTTCATCCCCAAGTGCAATTCTATGTGTTGGAAAAATTAGAAATCCACAAAGGTGGTCCAACATTATTTTATTGTTTCCTTTTGTTAAATTGTTCGTTAGTTCCTTCCACCGGATTGTTGAACGAGGATAAGGGAATACTTGAGAAGATCTTTTCGTGTGTTCGTGTGAACGGGATCCATCTTCTCAACAGTTGTCACTCCGAAAGGTTAGTTCACGTAAACCCGTAGCAATTCTGCATGTGTAGGATTTATGTGAACTGTTTATATGCATGATTTGTTGTTGAATTATTAGTTGAATTAATATAGGATTAATTCATGCTAGTAATAATTGTTAGAATTAAATTTGTATTTAAATATTCATCCCGGATAGATTCGGGCAATTAATTCCCCAACACTTGGGACATTGTCGTCGTCCCTCTTGAACTTGGGATGTTGCCGCCGTCCCTGTTGAATTTGGGACGTTTCCGCCATCCCTCCAGAACTTGGGACGAAATCGTCGTCCCTTTAGAACTTGAGATAGTGCAAAGGATGTTGCCGCCATTCCTCCAGAACTTGGGACAATGCCGCCGTCCCTCAAGAACTTGGGACGGTGCCACTGTCAATCAAGAACTTGGAACATTGCCACCGTCCCTTTAGAGCTCGGGACTGTGCATAGGACGTTGCTGCCGTCCCTCTAGAACTTGGGACGTTGCCGCCGTCCCTCTAGAACTTGGGATGTTTCAGCTGTCCCTCCAGAAATTGGGACAGTGTAGGGAATATTGTCGTCGTTCCTCTAGAACTTGGGACGTTGCCGGCGTCCCTCTTAAACTTAGGACGTTGCCACCATCCCTCCAAAACTTGGAACATTGCCGCCATCCCTCCAGAGCTCAGGACAGTGTATGGGACATTGCCTGTATCCCTCCAAAAATTGGGACGTTGCCTCCTTCCATCTACAACTTGGGATGTTGCCATCGTCCCTCCAGAACTTGGGACTTACTGCCGTCCCTCTAGAACTTCGGACAGTGCATGGGATGTTGCCTCCATTCCTCTAGAACATGGGACATTGTCGGCGTCCCTCTTGAACTTGGGACGTTGTCGCCGTCCCTCCAGAACTTGGGACATTGCCAGCATTCCTCCAGAACTTGGGACATTGCCGCCGTCCCTCCAGAACCAGGGACATTGCCGCCCCCCTCCAGAACTCGGGATAGTGCATGGGACTTTGCCGCCGTCCCTCCACTCTTGGGACATTGCCGTCGTCCATCTAGTACTTGGGATGTTGCTGCCGTCCCACAAGAACTTGGGACATTACTGCTGTCCCTCTAGAACTTGGGAAAGTGCATGGGATGTTGCCGCCATTCTTCTAGAACTTGGGAAATTGCCGCCTTACCTCTTGAACTTGGGACATTGTCGCCGTCCCTCAAGAACATGGGACATTGCCAGCATCCCTTCGGGACTTGGGACGTTGTCACCATCCCTCTTGAACTTAGGACATTGCCACCATTCCTCTAAAACTTAGGACAGTGCGTGGGACGTTGCCGACATCCCTCCAAAACTTGAGACAAAGCATGGGACGTTGCCGCCGTCCTTCCAGAACTAAGGGCAGTGCATGGGACGTTGTCGCCATCCCTTCAGAACTTGGGACCGCCGTCCCTCAAGAACTTAGGACGTTGCCGCCACTGTCCCTTCAGAACTTGGGACGTTGCCGCCGTCCCTTTAGAAAGTTGGATGTTGCCATTGTTCCTCTAGAACTTGGGACGTTGCCACCGTCCCTCCAGAACTTGGGATGTTGTCGCCGTCACTTCAGAGCTTGGAACAGTGCATGGGACGTTGCCGCCGCCCCTCCTGAACTTGGGACATTGCCGGTGTCCCTCCAGAACTTGGGACGTTGCCGCTGTCCCTCCAAAACTTGGGACGTTGCCGCCGCTGTCCCTCCAAAACTTGTATCGTTATCTTCATCCCTCTAGATCTTGGGACATTGCTGTCGTCCCTCAAGATTGTTGTCGTCGTCCCTCCAAAATGTGGAACGTTGCCGTCATCCCTCCAGAACTTGGGATGTTGCCGCCGTCCCTCTAGAACTTGGGATGTTGTTGTTGTCCCTTCATAACTTTGGACAGTGCATGGGACGTTTCCACCATCTCTCCAGCACTTGGGACGTTGCCGTCGTCCCTCTAGAACTTGGGACGTTGCCGCATTCCCTCCAGAACTCTGGACTTTCCATAGGACATTGTCCCCGTCCCTCCAGAACATGGAAATATGCATGGGACATTGCCGCCATACCTTTAGAACTTAGGACGTTGCCGCCTACCTCCTTAACTTGGGACGTTGCCTCCATCCCTCCAGAACATGGGATGAAACCACCATCCCGTTAGAACTTGGGATTTTGCCTCCATTCCTCCAGAACTTGGGACGTTGCCGCCTTCCCTCCATAACCTGGAATGTTCAAACGTTGTCGTCGTACCTCCAGAACTTGGGACAGTGCATGGGACATTGCCGTCGTCCCTCCAGAACTTGGGACGTTAGCGCCATCCTTCTAGAACTTACGATATTGACATCGTCCGTCTAGAACTTCGGACAGTGCATGGGACGTTGCCGCCTATGTCCCTCCAGAACGTTGTCGCCGTCCTCTAGAACACGGTATGTTGCCGCCGTCCTTCTAGAACTTGGGACGTTGTCGTCGTCCATCTAGAACTTGGGACATTGCCAGCATTCCTCCAGAACTTGGGACGTTGCCGCCATCCCTCCAGAACTAGGGACATTGCCGCCGTCCCTCCAGAACTCGGGACAGTGCATGGGACTTTGCCGCCGTCCCTCCACTCTTGGGACATTGTCGTCGTCCATCTAGTATTTGGGATGTTGCCGCCGTCCCACAAGAACTTGGGACATTACTGCTGTCCCTCTAGAACTTGGGAAAGTGCATGGGATATTGCCGCCATTCCTCTAGAACTTGGGAAATTACCGCCTTACCTCTTGAACTTGGGATATTGTCGCCGTCCCTCAAGAACATGGGACATTGCCAGCATCCCTCCGGGACTTGGGACGTTATCACCATCCCTCTTGAACTTGGGACGTTGCCACCATTCCTCTAAAACTTGGGACAGTGCGTGGGACGTTGCCGACATCCCTCCAAAACTTGGGACAAAGCATGGGACATTGCCGCCGTCCTTCCAGAACTAAGGACAGTGCATGGGACATTGTCGCCATCCCTTCAGAACTTGGGACGTTGCCGCCGTCCCTCAAGAACTTAGGATGTTGCCGCCACTGTCCCTTCAGAACTTGGGACGTTGCCGCCGTCCCTTTAGAAATTTGGATGTTGCCGTTGTTCCTCTAGAACTTGGGACGTTGCCGCCGTCCCTCCAGAACTTGGGATGTTGTCGCCGTCACTTCAGAGCTTGGGATAGTGCATGGGACGTTGCTGCCGCCCCTCCTGAACTTGAGACATTGCCGTCTTCCCTCTAGAACTTGGGACATTGTCGGTGTCCCTCCAGAACTTGGGACTGTGCATGGGACGTTGCCGCTGTCCCTCCAAAACTTGGGGGCGTTGCATTTGTCCTCAAAACTGGGGCGTTTGCATATTTGTCCCTCCGAAACTGGATCGTTATCTTCATCCCTCTAGATCTTGGGACATTGCTGTCGTCCCTCAAGAATGTTGTCGTCGTCCCTCCAAAATGTGGGACGTTGCCGTCATCCCTCCAGAACTTGGGTTGTTGCCGCCGTCCCTCTAGAACTTGGGATGTTGTTGTTGTCCCTTCAGAACTTGGGACAGTGCATGGGACGTTTCCACCATCTCTCCAGCACTTGGGACGTTGCCTCCGTCCCTCTAGAACTTGGGACCTTGCCGCATTCCCTCCAGAACTTGGGACTTTGCATAGGACGTTGTCCCCGTCCCTCCAGAACATGGAAATGTGCATGGGACATTGCCGCCATACCTTTAGAACTTGGAACATTGCCGCCTTCCACCTGAACTTGAGACGTTGCCTCCATCCCTCCAGAACATGGGATGAAACCGCCATCCCGTTAGAACTTGGGATTTTGCCTCCATTCCTCCAGAACTTGGGACATTGCCGCCTTCCCTCCATAACTTGGAATGTTCAAACGTTGTCGTCGTACCTCCAGAACTTGGGACAGTGCATGGGACATTGTCGTCGTCCCTCCAGAACTTGGGACATTGGCGCCATCCTTCTAGAACTTACGATGTTGCCGTCATCCGTCTAGAACTTCGGACAGTGCATGGGACGTTGCCGCCTCTTTCCCTCCAGAACGTTGTCGCCGTCCTCTAGAACACGGTATGTTGTCGTCGTCCTTCTAGAACTTGAGACGTTGTCGTCGTCCATCTAGAACATCGGACAGTGCATGGGACATTGCCATCGTCGTCCCTCCAGAACTTCTGACAATGCATGGGACATTGTCGTTGTCGTCCCTCTAGAATGTTGTAGCCGTCCATCAAAAACTTGGGACGTTGTCGTTGTCCCTCCAGAATTTAAGACGTTACCACCGCCTATCCAAAAATTGGGACGTTGTCGTCAACCCTCCTGAACTTGGGACACTGTCTGGGATGTTGCCGTTGTCATTCCTCCAGAATGTTTCCACCGTCCTTCCTGAACTTGGGACATTGCCGCCGTCCCTCAAGAACTTCAGACGTTGCCGTCGTCCCTCCAGAACTTGGGACGTTGCCGCCGTCCCTCCAGAACTTTGAAAAGTGGATGGGACATTGCCGTCGGTTCTCCAGAACTTCAGACGTTGCCGCTGTTCCACCTAAATGTTGCCCCCGTCCCTCTAGAACTTAGGACGTTTTCGTCATCACTCCAGAAATTTGGATGTTGCCGTAGTCCCTCTACAGTTTGGGATACTGTCGTTGTTCCTCCAAAACATGAGACACTACATGGGTAGATATGGTTTGGATTGGGGTTCATCACGAAGTGCATGTGCGTGGTAGTTGAGCCAAGAAAATAATTCATTCCTCAAAGTGGATTTAGAGAGAATACTCATCTTCTCATCATATGTAGATCAAAGTCATTGGTTAATGCACGTCAACTTGGCCTTTGTGGTCAAGTGTGACATAAGTGATCAATTAGTGATTAGAGATAATATGATTAAGTTACTTGAATAGACACTTCATCATGTTCAAGACTAATCGAGTATTCGTGAATGAAAGGAGGAAATCGTAATAGCCCATGTTACAATTACAAGTAGTTGCACGTTTCTCGCAACGTACCTCATATATTGAGAATGTATGATTTATTGTCTAGGGTTCAATTAAGACCATTAGTTTGACTAATCGCTGGATATATGAGGGCATATGGGTCACACAACAAGGAGTTCCCTTTTACGGATTATAGTTGGTTGATTAAATATTAAATTGGATTTAATATTTAATTTATGGAGAATTAATTAATAATAGATTAATTTGGAATTAATTATTATTAGTGTTTAATTAAATTGGATTTAATTAAATAGGAATTCACAATAATAATATATGGAATATTATTGTAGGATTTAATATATATGAAATCAAATCGTAGAGATTTGACATATACGGAAATTAAATCTATAGAGATTTATACATGGGAATTAAATTAAAGGAATTTAATTTAAATAAAGATTAGGGATTTTATTTCCAATCAGGCCAGCTTAAGGTTTTAAGATGGGCCTCGCTATATATTTGAGCTCTTAGGAATTCACAAAGAACGTTAATTCATATTTTCTCCATAAGATCTAGAGTTAGAATTTTCCTAGCAAATTCATCTCGGGATTCAACGCTGGCAAGTTCGTGCAAGTCCGTGATTGGGGATTACGTGGATACCTTAGTTTAGAAATCTGCTTTCGAGTTACTATAAGCTTTCTAGTTATGATTATTGTAATCCATTATGCAATTATATGTTCGTTGTTGAATTTCGTTGAGCATGTATTACGTCGTCCCTCTACATTCCAACACTTGAAATGTTGCCGCCGTCCCTCTTAAACTTGGGACGTTGCCGCCATCCCTCTTGAACTTGGGACGTTGCCGCCATCCCTCTTGAACTTGGGACGTTTCCGACGTCCCACCAGAACATGGGATATTACCGGCATCCCTCCAGAACTTGGGACGTTGTCGCCGCCCCTCCAGAACTTGGGACGGTGCCACCTTCCCTCAAGAACTTGGAACATTGTCGCCGTCCCTTCAGAGCTCGGGACTGTGCATGGTACGTTGCCGCCATCCCTCCAGAACTTGGGACATTTCCGCCGTCCCTCTAGAACTTGGGATGTTGCCGCTGTCCCTCCAGAACTTGGGACGTTACCGCTGTCCCTCTAGAACTTGGGACAGTGCAGGGAATGTTGCTGCCGTTCCTCTTGAACTTGGGACATTGCCGGCGTCCCTCTTGAACTTGGGACATTGCCACCGTCCCTCCAGAACTTGGGACATTGCCGCCATCCCTCCAGAGCTCGGGACAGTGTATAGGACACTGCCACAGTCCCTCCATAAATTAGGACGTTGCCGCCTTCCATCTAGAACTTGGGATGTTGCTGTTATCCCTCTAGAACTTGGGACGTTACTGTCGTCCCTATAGAACTTCGGACAGTGCATGGGATGTTGCCGTTGTTCCTCTAGAACTTGGGACATTGTCGGCGTCCCTCTTGAACTTGGAATGTTGCCGCCATCCCTTTAGTACTTGGGACATTGTCGGCATTCCTCCAGAACTTGGGACGTTGTTGCCGTCCCTCCAGAACTAGGGACATTATCGTTTTCCCTCAAGAACACGGGACAGTGCATGGGACATTGTCGTCGTCCCTCCACTCTTGGGACATTGCCGTCGTCCATCTAGCACTTGGGATGTTGCCGCCATCCCACCAGAACTTGGGACGTTGCCGCCGTCCCTCTAGAACTTGGGACAGTGCATGGGATGTTGCCGCCATTCCTCTAGAACTTGGGAAATTGCCGCCTTACCTCTTAAATTTGGGACATTGTCGTCGTCCCTCCAGGACTTGGGACATTGCCAGCATCCCTCCAGAACTTGGGACGTTATCGCCGTCCTTCTTCAACTTGGGATGTTGCCACCATCCCTCTAGAACTTGGGACAGTGCATGGGACGTTGCCGCCGTCCCTCCAGAACCAAGGATAGTGCATGGGACGTTGTCACCATCCCTTCAGAACTTGGGACGTTGCCGCCGTCCCTCAAGAACTTAGGACGTTGCCGCCACTGTCCCTTCAGAACTTGGGATGTTACCGCCGTCCCTTCAGAACTTGGGATGTTGCCGCGTTCCCTCTTGAACTTGGGACGTTTCCGCCGTCCCTCTAGAACTTGGGACAAAACTGCAGTCCCTTTAGAACTTTGGATGTTGCCGTTGTTCCTCTAGAACTTGGGACGTTGCCGCCGTCCCTCCAGAACTTAGGATGTTGCCGCCGTCACTTAAGAGCTTGGGACAGTGCATGGGACGTTGCCATCGTTCCTCCTGAACTTGGGAAATTGCCGCCGTCCCTCTAGAACTTAGGACGTTGCCGTTGTCCCTCCAGAACTTGGGACTGTGCATGGGATGTTGCCACCGTCCCTCCAAAACTTGGGATGGTGTATTAGACATTGCCGCCGCTGTCCCTCCAGAACTTGGATCGTTATCTTCATCCCTCCAGAACTTGGGACAGTGCCACCCCTCTAGATCTTTGGATATTGCCATCGTCCCTCAAGAACTCGCCGTCCCTCCAGAACTTGGGATTTTGGATTTTGTTAAGCGGTTGCACTGTGGTGGAGTGAGAATAGAGAGATCATAGGTGGTTACACCAAGATCATGGAGATAGTGGAGGAGAAGTTAAAGTTTATCCAAGCCTAGTGGATAGGACAATGCAGTTGATCTGAATGCCTATAAATAGACTGCATTGGTCGACTTTCTAGTTTCGAGGAAAAGTGAAATACCATTTGCTCTACTCCAAACTTTAGAGAGTAACATCCGAGACACAACTGAAAGTACAATCCAAAGAGTTTGTATCCAGTAGAAGTGTGAGGGTCGTTGTTATTCTATTTGTACTGCTCGAGGGAATACAATTTCTTCCATCAGTATTGTGTTTATCTCATTAGATCAAGTTTTAGGTTGAATAAGATCACTAGTTACTTGATTGAATAGATTAATTTTTGGTGTGTGGTTTTTCACTACACCTTTTAGGATGCTGTAAGAGGTTCTTGTGTATCTCACTATTTGTTATAGTGATGTTTTTAACCATGAGGTTCGTATAGTCTGAATTAAGACAATACACAATTTTAAAATCATTTGCACTGCGTTTTTATACTTCTGCAGTCATATGTTGTTTTACATGTTGCATAACATTTTCAACAACACTCTGAAAATACATGCACACACACTCTCACATATTAAAACTAAACAAAACGAACCCAAATAACCATAGTAAACTCGTATTATAAGTTTATAACGACCCTACCAATGATATCCACAGAAAAATATACAGCACAAACACTAAAGTACCTGTCTCACATTCGTAGTAAGCCACTAGGAATACACTCAAGGAGGCTTCATTGAGTCCCACCTTATAAATTCTCTAGTAGTAGCAATGTTCATGGTCGTTGCTGCAATTGAATCTTCATTCGAAACAACTCGCAAGTTTGAAGCTCTTCTACTCGGGCTATCATCTATTCTTACACATAGTGCATTCGGGCCCAAATTTACACCTCCAGAGGATGAATGAGAGGCTGACACCTTCGGAGAAGTCCTCTTAGGTGCATCTGTTTTCTTCAAAATCGATTTGATTTTTGGCCCTACATCATGTAAACTAAATAAGCATGCACATCAGTTTTTTCAATAACTCTTGTTTCCGACACGTTAATTATTACAATAGAATTGGTGGTGTTTCTTCTCAAAGGTTAAACACCTTCGGATCATATTAACAATTTACCAGTTTTGAATATTATTTAACAAATCATTTAATAATCTATTAATGATTTACCGGATTTGAATGCATCATTTTCATTAATCTATAAACAAGATAATATTAAGATTTACTATAATTTTATTTCTTTTATAAAATTTTACCATATTACTTCTTTATATATTTAGATCAAATTTGACTCAATTTTGGCTTAAATTGATGGAAATTCTATGAAAGGGACAAAAATCTTACTTTAAATTGAATTTTTTGTACATTGTTCCTTAAATAATATGTATGAGAATATATTGATTTTTTTTCAAGATATCATAATTTTTTAGAATAACCGTATAAATAAATTAAATGGTTTTGAATAATTCAAATATATAAATAAATTGATGATGTTATTGCTATATCATCCTCAAATTAATATGAGTAATATATTTTAAGATTGACAAAGTTTTGTACATGCAACAGGTGCACCATGACACTTAAGTGCATTTTTTAAACATGCAATTTGATTTCCTGAAACGTTTATCTTGTTTTCATTGAAATGTTCAACTTGTTTTATACTAAGCAAATTGAATGTTTCAATGTAAATAAATTGAACTTTTCAGGAAAGCAAGTTGCACATTTCAAAATTCACTTGAGTTGCACAGTGCATGGGGTGCACAGGAGACTTACTCTTTAAAAATTTTAAGTTCTTTAATTAGGTGGAGTATAAAATTATATGATCCACATTGCAGGTGGATATTTAAACATTTATAAATATATTTCTATATAAATTTAAAAAAAAATTCCTAACTAAAATATTGGATTACGTAGTCATTTATGTTGCATATCTTTTTAACCTTAAATATGCCGATGGATATTTAAATATTTAAAGATATACCTATTTTTTTAAAGTAGGGATGAAATATCATTACAGAGTATAAGGGGTACTCTAATCCCATAATATATATGCACGACAAACCGGTTTATAATTTCACGGGTAAACAATCGAACGGATGAAGTTCCAATGAGACAAACAGGGCATAAAAGGATATAGGGTAATGTGCTCTTATCCATTTCCATGAACAAAACTTAATCCCGTCTAAAAGTTTCTCCAATGAATAGATACTCTCTTTGAAAATGATCTCATTTATGGACTTCCAGATCTTCCATATAGTTCATTGTCAAATCAAGCTCAAAATTTTCCTTTAGTTAGCCGATCGTTTCGACGCCACAAATTCCATGAAATGGTCCATCAGGAAAGACGAGTAAGATGTTGACTTCCCCAACCACGAAGCAACAGCTCCAAACTAAAAGAGAGAACGGACACGTAACAAGGAGGAGTATCAAAGACTCAACCGAAGATGAACAAACATGACATAATGCCGAGCCAAATACATTGGACAAACCACGCTTAAGCAGATTCTATTTAGATGGTATTCTATCCCGAACCGCTTTTCACGCAAATGTCGAGACTTTTGACGGGATGACCTTCCACCAGATCTTCAACCAGGGAAAATCGTCGGGGTCTCTATCGAAAGAAGTATCCATGATCGACCGATACATCTCCTTAGTTACGAACCTTTCACTAGGAAGTCCAACCCACTTCCATACGTCCTTCACACTTGGAGAAAGTTTCAACCTGCATATACATGACAACAAATCCATGAACTCCATAATAACATTCAAGTTAGGAAAACATTCACACTTGAACACCCAGCACCCCTCTGACACCGAAAAGAAATCACTAACCTGACCATCTGTTGGGATATTTTAGTTTTGATGAATTATGCCAAAACATTATCAACTTGTGTTATTAAAGTTAATCTACAGATAACAAGTTGAGGGGGAACGAGAGAACAAGTTAGAGGAACTCACAAAAATCAGTAGATGATCGAGATCGGAGGCGAATGGGATTTAGACCCGATGATCGAGATCAATATAAGTAAGATGAGTTCTGGAGTTTACTGATGAGCTGAGCAAAATCAGAAGAAAATTAAAGTTAAGTCAGCTGATCAGAAGAATCGGAAGTTACCTGATCAGATGACCAGATCAGAAGAGGAGGTTGATGATCGGAAGAGGAGGTATGAGACCGGACGAGATCGACGTGATCGAGATCAAATAAAAGATAACTTTGATCTGGTAGCCAAAATACTAAAGTGATAGGCTAACTCCGATATCGAATCGTGATGTCAGATTGACCGATCGCGAGCTGGCCGAGTCGGGCGAGAAGAAATCGGGGATATCGAAACCAGAATTCGCATACGGATCGGTGACCAAATCAAGACAAGAGTCAAGAGATCGAACGGTAAAGTGCATCGGGACCGATGTCACTAGAGATAATTCATCTCGGGTTATGTTCACTGAGAATCAGAACCTCATCGATGATCGGATAACGGAAGTGCTAGTGACTCGAGGGTCGGGATGTCTTAAGTCGGAAAATTTGAACTCAAGAAGTTCGAAAGTGTCGTTATGCCCCGTCGACAAGGTCCGCTAAAGAGTCTGTCACTCGGAGAATACTCAAGAACTCGAGAAGAATCCTCGAAAGATTCCTGTACCAGTTAGATTCGGTGGCGTGGACCCGATGAGAGGAAGACAACCGACTGAAAAAAGTCGCAAAAAGCTGGAATAGTATGGATTTGAATGTGACTCCATCCAACGGTAACATTCAAATCCACACTATAAATACAAGTTCTTCCATCAAATTAAGTGTGGAAGTGGGAAAATGCGTGATACAACCAAAAAGCCAAATCTTCCAGCATTTCCACCATACAACACTGAACAAGAAATACACGCATATATTCAAAGAGTGTTCTACCCTAGATCTAAGCACAAATGTAACATCCTAAGCTTAGAGAGATTCTCCCATCCTTAGCATCGAGGCTAAACAAATGTAATGGAAAATCTCAACCTAGTTGGTAACCAAACAAATCTTACCCAAATTAGTTTGATAGGTTCAGTTAGTAGGTGAGTGAGAACTCGGTAAACAACTATAGGCGATTCTGTGAGGGAGATAAGTCCCGATTGAGTTAGAGCACGTTAAAAATCTATTGGGTGTTGGACTAACACGTTAATCTAAGTCCAGTTGGTTAAGTTGGTGCCCCTTGTGATAGGGAAGAGTGGATGTAGGAGTTGAACTTCGAACCACTATAAAATCGTGTGTTCTTTACAGCTTTATGTTCTTACTTGCCATATGCATTTGATTATAAGCAAAACACATGGTTTAAAGAGAAAATTTTGGAATCACCATTCCCTCACCTCTGTTTTATATGCATTACATATTTTTTACGCATTTCATGGGTTTTTTACCGGGACCAACAAGTGGTATCAGAGCCAGAGTTCAAAAGTTCACTGTTTTCAATGTGACCATCTGAACTGATCTATTTGAAAATCCCATTTCTGTAAATGCATATATTTTAATGTTTTGGCATCATTATCAAAAAGGGGGAAATTGTTGGGATATTTTGGTTTTGATGAATTATGCCAAAATATTATCAACTTGTGTTATTAAAGCTAATCTACAGATAACAAGTTAAGGGGAAAAGAGATAACAAGTTAAGGGGGAACTCACGAAATCAAAAGTAGATGATCGAGATCGAGGTCAGCAGCGATTTAGACCGATCGAGATCGATAAGTAAGATGAGTTCGGAGTTTCATCATGAGCCGAGCAAAATCGGAAGAAAAGAAAAGCTAAGCACCGATCGGAAGAATCGAAGTTATCGATCAGTTGACGATCGGATGACGAGATCAAAGAGAGGTTACATCGATCGGAAGAGGAGAAGATGAGACTGATCGAGATCAGGCGTGATAGAGATCAAATAAGATAACCTGATTCAACTGACCTAAAATGCTAAACAGATGAGCTAACCTGATATGTTGAATCGATCTTCATCATCGATCGGTCAAAGTAGAAGAAATCGAAAACCCAAATCAGACACCAGATCAAAGCGACCAAATCAAGACAAGAGTCGGAAGATCGGAAGAATAAAACACAGCGATCGATCGATGTCACCCTAACGATAAGTCATTTGAAGTCATGTTCACTGAGAATCAGAACACTACTGATGATCAGTTATCTCGATTGATAGTGACTGAGGGTTAGGATGTCGAAGTCGAAAGAAAATTTGAACTTAGTAAGCTGAGTGTCGTTATGTTCGATCGGACAAGGTCCGTGAAGAGAAGTCGGTGACTCGAGTACTCGAAGAATCACGAAGATTATATTAGATTCAATTCGGTGGCGTGGACCAATGAGAGGAAGACAACCCGACTGAAAAAGCTACAAAAAAAGCTCTGAGAATAGTATGGATTTGAATGTGACTCCATCCAACGGTAACATTCAAATCCACACTATAAATACAAGTTCTTCCATCAAATTAAGTGTGGAAGTGGGAAAATGCGTGAAACAACCAAAAAGCCAAATCATCCAGCATTTCCACCATAGAACACTGAACAGGAAATACACGCATATATTCAAAGAGTGTTCTACCCTAGTGTTGGGATTATACTGGAAAGTATGCTTTTACTTTGTATAATCAAACTGAATTTCGGACTTATTTACTGAAATAAATTGTTTATCACTGATGCTTTAAATATCATCGAATGTTACATATATTTCTTGCATAAACATTCAATAAATAGTACGTGTTACATTGTAGTTAATTTAGTGATATCAGATCACAAAAGATTAAATTAACAGTCCCTTGTAACCAAAAGTACACCATTCACGACCTAGATGGAAATGAACAATCCATCGTGAAAGGTTGAAGTGTAAGGCTCAGATTGGCTTGTCTTGACCAAGAGATTACACTAGTACATGTTTAGTTCACTGAAGAGGACCTAAATGAGGACAAATTCTTCAGAACTGAACTAGGAAGAATTAGACCTCGATTGGTTCGTTATTTCTTAATCTTAGATCCCTTAAATAGGATCGCGTGTGGTTAGTAATTATTGCTTTGACTTATTACGGGTAGAGAATCAACGAGATTCAATACTTTATATCATGGGTAATACTATTGGTCACATGCGATTGCTAAGATTTAATACGGAAAATCGTGTGCAAGTACGCTTGTTCGATTTGCCCCCTTGGGAGGTTCATAAGTTTTATCATACCAAATCTTGCAAGTGGAACTAGTTTCCGGTATGGATAATAATGTTGAACAGTTCCTTTACCAAGGATAAAAGATATTAATTAATGGAAAGCTATTTTGGTGTCTTGAATTAATTAATGGGCTAGATAATCATAAACACGGGAAATAATAGCAGGAGCCATATTAAGCGTAATATGGGTTAAGATGGATAGTGCAATATTAATTATGTAGTGGGATTAATTAATATTTATTGGCTTGAATAATATTGTGGCTCAATATTGATAATTCAAGATCCATTGGAAGGTCCAATCATAATTCTCCTAAAGGCCCCTCAAGTAGCCTAACATAAAGTCTAATAACCTGAAAAAAAGGTGTTTAAAAATAAAATAAATTTTGTTGCTAATTTTCCTCATTAATTTGAAAAATATAAATAAAAGGGGAAATATTTTCTTTTAAATTTTTTGTTATGGAATGAAGATATGTTTTCTTGAAATACAAGATTATCTCATTAAATTCAAGAAATCTCCCACTTGATTTATTTATATGAAGTTTTCAAAAAATTTTGAAAGAATAAGGAAAGAAAGATTTTCTTGATTTTCTTGAAAAGATATTATGGAAGATATGTATTCTTGTAATATAGGTATATCTCATAAATTCAAGAAGATCCAAATCTTGGAATCTTTATCCTTGATTTTTTTCGAAAATAACCATAAAGAGAAGATGGGATTTTGGGGAATATTTTAATTATGGAGAAAAGAATATAGGAGATATATTCAAGATTTCTTGGAGATCAATAAAATATTTTTTCCTCCTATTCCATGACCAAAAAATCGGCCACCACCTATCTATAAATAGGGATGATTTTTTCATCCCCAATACAATTCCATGTCTTTGAAAAAAATTAGTAAATCCAAAAGGTGGTGCAACAAAATTTTATTTTCCCTTTTTTGTTAATTGTTTTGAGCTTCCTTTCTTAGGATTGACGAGCAAGGACTAGGGAATACTTGGGAAGGCTTTTTGGTGTGTTTTCATCGACGGGACCATTGCCACTCCAAGAGGTTAGTTCACGTAAACCCGTAGCAATTCCGCATGCGTAAGATTTATGTGAACTGTTTATATGCATGATTTGTTGTTGAATTAATATTTGAATTAATATAGGATTAATTCATGCTAGTAATAATTGTTAGAATTAAATTTGTATTTAAATATTCATCCCGAATAGATCCGTGCAATTAATTCCCTAACACCTAGATCTAAGCACAAATGTAATATCCTAAGCTTAGAGAGATTTTCTCATCCTTAGCATCGAGGCTAAGCAAATGTAATGGAAAATCTCAACCTAGTTGGAAACCAAACAAACCTTACCCAAATCAGTTTGATAGGTTAAGTTTGTAGGTGAGAGAGAACTCGGTAAACATCTATAGGCGATCCCTCGAGGGAGATAAGTCCCGATTGAGTGAGAGCTCGTTAAACATCTGTTGGGTGTTGGACTAACACGTTAAACTGAGTCCAATTGGTTAAGTTGGTGCCCCTTGTGATAGGGAAGAGTGGATGTAGGAGTTAGACTCCGAACCACTATAAAATCGTGTGTTCTTTACTTCTTTATGTTTTTACTTGCCATATGCATTTGATTATAAGCAAAACACATGGTTTAAAAAGAAAATTTTGGAATCACCATTCCCTCACCCCTGTTTTATATGAATTACATGATTTTTACGCATTTCATTGGTTTTTTACCGGGGGACCAACAAGTGGTATCAGAGTCGGAGTTCAAAAGTTCACTATTTTCAATGTGACCATCTGAACTGATCTATTTGAAAACCCCGTTTCTGTAAATTCATATATTTTAATGTTTTGGCATCATTATCATAAAGGGGGAAATTGTTGGGATATTTTAGTTTTGATGAATTATGCCAAAACATTATCAACTTGTGTTATTAAAGCTAATCTATAGATAACAAGTGGAGGGGGAACGAGAGAAGAAGTTAAGGGGGAACTCACGAAATCAGAAGAAGATGATCGAGATCGGGCGAAGTTGCGAGCGAGACCGATCGAGATCCGGATAAATAAGATGAGTTAGGAGTTCTTGATGAAGTGAGCAAAATCAAAAGAAAAGAAAAGCTAAGCCAGCTGATCTGAAGAATCAGAAGTTACCTGATCAGATGGACGTGGGATCAGATGACCAGATCAAAATAGGAGGTTGCTGATCAGAAGAGGAAAAGATGAGACTGATCGAGATCAGACGTGATCGAGATCAAATAAGATAACCTGATGCAACTGACCTAAAATGCAAAACTGATGAGCTAACCTGATATCTTTGAAAACATGTTATCTTGATCGGATCAAAAGTGAAATGGGATCGATCAGTAGAAATCAAATATCGAAAACCTAAATCTGCGATACGGATGTTGAGACCGTCGAAGAAGACAAGAGTCAGAAGATCTGAATAGTAAACACATGCGTACTGATCTGATGTCACCAGAGATAAGTCATCCGAGTCATGTTCATCGAGAATCGAAACATTGATGATCGAGATACTTGGGTGCTTAGTGACTGAGGGTCGGAATGTCCGGGTCGGAAGAAGTGAACTTCATTAGTTCGAGTGTTAGTATGTCCGATCGGACAAAGGTCCGCCAAGAGAAGTCTGGCGACTTAGAGAACCTGAAGAACTCGGAAGAATCCGAATATTATAGGTTAGATTAGAATCGGTGACGTGGACCAATGAGACAAGACAACCGACAAAGGCAAAGCAAAAAGCTACAGAATAGTATGGATTTGAATGTGATTCCATCCAACGGTAACATTCAAATCCACACTATAAATACAAGTTCTTCCATCAAATTTAGTGTGGAAGTGGGAAAATGCGTGAAACAACCAAAAAGCCAAATCATCCAGCATTTCCACCATAGAACACTGAACAAGAAATACACGCATATATTCAAAGAGTGTTCTACCCTAGATCTAAGCACAAATGTAATATCCTAAGCTTAGAGTGATTTTCCCATCCTTAGCATTGAGGCTAAACAAATGTAATGGAAAATCTCAACCTAGTTGGAAACCAAACAAACCTTACCCAAATCAGTTTGATAGGTTAAGTTTGTAGGTGAGTGAGAACTCGGTAAACATCTATAGGCGATCCCGTGAGGGAGATAAGTCCCGATTGAGTGAGAGCTCGTTAAAAATCTGTTGGGTGTTGGACTAACACGATAAACTAAGTCCAGTTGGTTAAATTGGTTAAGTTGGTGCCCCTTGTGATAGGGAAGAGTGGATGTAGGAGTTGGACTCCGAACCACTATAAAATTGTGTGTTCTTTACTTCTTTATGTTCTTACTTGCCATATGCATTTGATTATAAGCAAAACACATGGTTTAAAAAGAAAATTTTGGAATCACCATTCCCTCACCCCTGTTTTATATACATTACATGATTTTTACGCATTTCATTGGTTTTTTACCGGGACCAACAAGTGGTATCAGAGCCGGAGTTCAAAAGTTCACTATTTTCAATGTGACCATCTGAACTGATCTATTTGAAAACCCCGTTTCTGTAAATTCATATATTTTAATGTTTTGGCATCATTATCAAAAAGGGGGAAATTGTTGGGATATTTTAGTTTTGATGAATTATGCCAAAACATTATCAACTTGTGTTATTAAAGCTAATCTACAGATAACAAGTGGAGGGGGAACGAGAGAAGAAGTTAAGGGGGAACTCACGAAATTAGAAGAAGATGATCGAGATCGGGGCGAATTTAGGGCGAGACGAGATCGAGATCGAGATATAAGATGAGTTCAGGAGTTCTTGATGAAATTTGAGCAAAATCGGAAGAAAAGAAAAAGCTAAGCCCGGTGATCCGGAAGAATCAGAAGTTACCTGATCAGATGGACGTGGGATCAGATGACCTGATCAGATGACCAGATCAAAAGAGGAGGTTGCTGATCAAAAGAGGAAAAGATGAGACTGATCGAGATCAGACGTGATCTATATCAAATATGATAACCTGATGCAACTAACCTAAAATGCAAAACTGATGAGCTAACCTGATATCTTTGAAAACATGTTATCTCGATCGATCGGAAATTTGATCGGATCAAAGTGATAGAAATCAAATATCAGAAAACCTGAAATCTGCATACCAGATCAGGCAAACAAATCAGAAGACAAGAGTCAGAAGATCTGAATAGTAAACACATGCGTACTGATCTGATGTCACCTAGAGATAAGTCATCTGAAGTCATGTTCACTGAGAATCAGAACATTCTTGATGATCGGATACTTTGATCTGCTAGTGACGCGAGGTCGGGATGTCCGAAGTCGGAAAAATTTGAACTCGATGGCTTTGAGTGTTAGTATGCTGATCGGACAAAGGTCCATTTGAAGAGAAGTCTGCTGACTTAGAGAACCCTGAAGAACTCAGAAGAATCCTGAATATTATAGCCGTTAGATTCAGCTGACGTGGACCAATGAGAGGAAGACAACCAACCTGAAAAAGCTGCAAAAAGCTACAGAATAGTATGGATTTGAACGTGACTCCATCCAACGGTAACATTCAAATCCACACTATAAATACAAGTTCTTCCATCAAATTAAGTGTGGAAGTGGGAAAATGCGTGTAACAACCAAAAAGCCAAATCATCCAGCATTTCCACCATAGAACACTGAACAAGAAATACACGCATATATTCAAAGAGTGTTCTGCCCTAGTGTTGGGATTATACTAGAAAGTATGCTTTTACTTTGTATAATCAAACTGAATTTTGGACTTATTTACTGAAATAAATTGTTTATCACTGATGCTTTAAATATCATCGAATGTTACATATATTTACTGCATAACTATTCAATAAATAGTACGTGTTACATTGTAGTTAATTTAGTGATACCAGATCACAGAAGATTAAATTAACAGTCCCTTGTAACCCAAAGTACACCATTCACGACCTAGATGGAAATGAACAATCCATCGTGAAAGGGTGAAGTGTAAGGCTCAGATTGACTTGTCTTGACTAAGAGATTACACTAGTGTATGTTTAGTGCACTGAAGAGGACCTACAGGAGGACAAATTCTTCAGAACTGAACTAGGAAGAATTAGACCTCAGTGGTTCGTTATTTCTTAATCTTCGTCCCTTAAATAGGATCGCGTGTGGTTAGTAATTATTGCTTTGACTTATTACGGGTAGAGAATCAAAGAGATTCAATACTTTATATTTTGGGCAATATTATTGGTCACATGCGATTGCTAAGATTTAATCTGAAAAAATCGTATTGCAAAACGCTTGTTCGATTTGCCCTCTTGGGAGGTTCATAAGTTTTATCATACCAAATCTTGCAAGTGGAACTAGTTTCCTGTATGGATAATAATGTTGAACCGTTCCTTTACCAAGGATAAAAGATATTAATTAATGGAAAGCTATTTGGTGGCTTGAATTAATTAATGGGCTAGATAATCTTAAACACGGAAATAATAGCAGGAGCCATATTGAGTTGTAATATGGGTTAAGATGGATAGTGCAATATTAATTATGTAGTGGGATTAATTAATATTTATGGGCTTGAATAATATTGTGGCTCAATATTGATAATTCAAGATCCGTTGGAAGGTCAATCTTAATTCTTCTAAAGTCCGCTCAAGTAGCCCAACATAAAAGTCCAATAACCTGAAAAAGGTGTTTAAAAATAAAATAAATTTTATTTGCTAATTTTCCTCATTAATTTTTGAAAAATATAAATAAAAAGGGGAGAAATATTTTCTTTGAATTTTGTTATGGAATGAAGATATGTATTCTTGAAATACAAGATTATCTCATTAAATTCAAGAAATCTCCGGCAGTTATTTTATATGAAGTTTTCGAAAATTTTGAAAGAATAAGGGAAAGAAAGATTTTCTTGATTTTCTTGAAAAGATATTATGGAAGATATGTATTCGTGTAATATAGGTATATCTCATAAATTCAAGAAGATCCAAATCTTGGAATCTTTATCCTTGATTTTTTTTCGAAAATAACCATAACAAGAGAAGGTGGGATTTTATGGATTATTTTAATTATGGAGAAAAGAATATAGGAGATATATTCAAGATTTCTTGGATATCAAGAAAAGATTTTTTCCTCCCTATTCCATGACCAAAAATCGGCCACCACCTATCTATAAATAGGGGATGATTTTTTCATCCCCAAGTACAATTCCATGTGCTGAAAAAATTAGTAAATCCACAAAGGTGGTGCAACAAATTTTTATTTTCCCTTTTTGTTAATTGTTCGCGAGCTTCCTTCCTCCGGATTGACGAGCAAGGACTAGAGAATACTTGGGACGTCTTTTTTGGTGTGTTTTCATCGACGAGACCATTGCCACTCCAAGAGGTTAGTTCACGTAAACCCGTAGCAATTCCGCATGCGTAGGATTTATGTGAACTGTTTATATGCATGATTTGTTGTTGAATTATTATTTGAATTAATATAGGATTAATTCATGCTAGTAATAATTGTTAGAATTAAATTTGTATTTAAATATTCATTAAGAATAGATCCGTGCTTCCCTGACATCCGGTATATCGAGCCTCGGTTTGAGACTCTGAATTTTAAATTGTAATTTAATTCGTTTTCATTAAATTTGAAATTGGATAGTAGAATTGCTAGATCTTTTTTGCGGTATCAATTGTCATGGAATTTAATGTGTTTATTTATGCATGCATATAAATTGTGGTTTTTTAATTCGATTCGTTCGAATTTATTTTACCTCGTGAGAAAATCCACGAGTAGATTAGAATTTGTTTCATTTGATCAATGTAATATACTAGTCTAGATCTAGATTTATTTATTTTTGTAAATAAATTTCGTAACCGGATCAGAAACGGGAGGCGGAGACGAAGAATTAAATGATGGGATCCGGAACCGGGCGATAGTGTGCATCGCGCTAGAACGTGCCGAGGCACGCTACACGCCGACAGGCGCAAAGTCGGGCGTGTGGGCGAGGCCGCCGGGCCGCCTGTTCACCGCATCGGGCGTGGCGGAAAAGCGCAAATACGCTGGCTGGCAGCCGATGTCGATCTTGGCCGCGAACGAAGGGATTGCCGCCGAGGGCCACGATCGCGCTGGAGGCAGGCCGGGCGCATCGCGTGCACAAATCCGGCCCGCCCGACCCTGCGAGGCCGAAAGCGGTGCCGAAACCTCTTTGGCGGACGCGACGTCGGCGCTTCTGCGTCTGAAACCGCAGGCGCCGATCGACACGGCCGAAGGAGTGCAAGGCGTGCACTCCGACCAGCGGTTTGGTCGATGGCGTCACTAGGCGTGGCGAACCTTCGGGGCGAATAATGAAGGCAAAGAAGACGATTTCTTGAGATCAAGACATGACAAAAATTAACCTTGACAATTGGATATGTGTGCCCAAATATGTTTAATTTTTTTATCTTGATGTTTATGCATTATTTTATGCTTATTTGAATTGTGTTTAAATTTGCGATGCATGAGAAAATGTTTTGAAAAATCTCAATTTCGAAAATTACTAAGTATGCTTAAACAATTAATTGACAATTTTATGGATAATAAAATTGAATTAATTTTGACCTCCATGATTTATTTATTTGTGAATTCTTTTGGAGAAATTCCCCCCTTGGGGACGGTCAAAAGATAGCTTTCACATGAATAAATTCCAAATTGATGATTGTGGATTATTCTTAGTGGCGGCGATGACCCCACGAGGCTCGTTCAAAGTGAAATAATAATTACATATTTAATCATGGTTATTACTTAGGTATAAAATTGATATGCATATACTTCCCAAGTCCTGTCAATTTTATATTGGTCAAAAGAGGAGCCAACTATTAATCTAGTTATTAAAGGTTTGTAAGCTGTTCTTGTTTGCAACTTTCTTGAATGTGTTTAAATAATGACCCATCCCACGTGGCTTATTTATCTTTTTTGAGATGTTGGTGATGCATGTTCATATTTTTTGAGATTTTAATATGAAACATGTGATCGAATTTTGTGATATATTTGTGCTTATGCATATTATTATTTATTTGGTTCATCATGTCGCAACCTTTTAATCATTTGTTAAATATACTTAAAGACAATTTGCTTCTTGGTAAAAACTTCGTTGATTGGAGTAAATAAACTTACTATTGTCCTCCTTTGCACAAAGCCATAAATGGGTTCTCACTACACCTAAACCCGAGGAAAAGCCAAAAGATGAGTCAACTAAAAGCGGTTAAGAAAAGAGTATCTCGACCGAAGCGTTACAACAAAATGGCAAAGTGTACCATCTTGGCTTCTATGTCGAGATATGTTGCAACACCAACACCGAAGCGTTGGAGATTGCCGGACATCATGACTAGTCTTAAAGCGATGTTTCAACATCGAACGGGTGTGGCTCGTCGGATCACCATGAGGACTTGCTCTCTATGAAAATGGTGGAGGGAATGCTCGAAGGAGAACGCGTTCTCGGATGATGGCTCACCTTAACAAACTTGAGGTACTTGGCTGAATCGACGCCGAGACCCAAATTGATTTTGTGCTCCACTCTCTGCCGAAAAAGTTTTGAGCAGTTAAATTTGAACTACCGGATGAATAATCGGTTATCGATGCGATCTATTGCAAGCTTTGGTCTCGGCGGAGAAGCGATATTGGGGCAAAAAAGCCAAGCCTTGGTGGCAAATGGACCTTCTTCTTCTTCTAGGCAAGGGGTGGTAAGAACAAGAAAAATGACAAAAGCCACAAGCAAGTGAACTCAAGTGTTGCCAAAAGGCAAAGAAAAGGTGAAGGGAGGTGGAGGAGTGAGCAAGCCCACTAAGGGGGAGGTGCTTCAAATCAAGGTGAAAAAAAGGACGTTGGAGGTCACATTTCCAAACCCAAAAGGAATGGAAAGAAAGGAAATTCTCATGCACTAGTTGTTGAAACTTTCTTAGGGCGTATGCCTCCCATTTATGGGTGGTGGATACGGGATCCACTGATCATGTTTGTCCATATGAACAACAGTGTGTTACCTTATGAATATTTATGTGTTATAGTATGTTTTAATATATGTTACGTAAGATATGACGTTTTTTCAATATAACAATGAAGTAAAATTTACTTATCCATTCAATGATACATGAAGAATGATAATGTATTTTTTTAAATGATAATGTAATTTTTATTTCACGTAGTAACACATTTCGTTTCTATAAATATTACATTTTTTTTCATGTAGTAACACACAAAACTTGTGAAAAAAAAATGTTTTAAAAATTGTGTGGTCAATAAGATTTGAATCTGCGATCAAATACATTACCAACAGATCTAACTACTAGGCTACAAAACATATTCAATGAATATTTCCTTCTACAAATATATATATATATATGTCTCATTTGGCCGTCAAACCCGACCCTAGCTTTACTTGGCGCCCTCACCGACCCGACCCGCCCATCTGATCTGCGAATTTTTGGAAAAAATTTCTTAATTATAATGTATTACACATATTAATAGGGTGCAATATTTCACAAGAGTGTTTTTCTTCTATCGCATATATTTTCGGCCTTATAATTTATTCAGATTTATATGAATTCATATCTAAATTATATTTAGTCTATCAAATATATACCAGGCCCATTTAGGTGTGAAGAACAAATTCTAAACGAAACAAGATAGAGAAAGTAACATCTTACGTCATATCCGGTTGAATTCCAAAAGAAAACCTACATTCCAATCCAATTAATAATAAAACAATGACAAAAGGGTACAAAACTAATCCTCCAAGCAAAACTTATTGATACAAAACCAACCATTAAATGACACGATCTTGAGAGGAGAGAGTGATTGAATGGGATTTGGCTGCATTATGTTGTAGTCTCGATAAAAATAGCGTTAAATATTGGTTTTCATAAGGATAAGATTGTATTCTTCTCTCAAATATTAGCATTTAGCCCCCACTTTCCCTTTTACCAACCTCCCTCAAACCTTGGCTCCTATTAATTCCATTCATAACTTAATCCTACGTGGGAAGAAATAAGAGATTGGAGAAGGCTTCCAAGTTCCAATCCAACGTATTTCCTTTCTTTCAAGATAATGTACACACTTTTTTTTTCGATCCGTCCCATAATAACATGCACACCCTTAAATAGAATATCATTCATAATCTTCATCCTCACAATATTTATAATATTACAAAAAATATCATTACTTTTTGTCCACACATACACAGAATTCAACTCATTTCTTTATTTTATATGTAAATGTTTACAAAATTACCCTTCAAAACTCTACTCATTATGACACTTTCTTAATTTTTGTGTCAAATTAGGGGTGCATATTATCTTGAAACAGAGATAGTATTTGATAAGAAAATATAAGATTATTTTATTGTGGTTGTAGAAATATTTGAAAAATCCAACCAAATACAATCGAGTAAGTTTTTGTGTACCATGTGCAATTTAAATATATTTTAAACGGTTTTAGTTGTTTAGTTTCATTTTTTACTGAACAATTTTAATTAATTTTATAGAACAATATCAACGAAAATAATTGATATCATTAAGAACACACTTGAGTTAATTCCTCGATCCAAAAAAAAAAAACACACACTTTATCGAGTTTCATAGTACAATTGATACAAAACTTTGTCAATATAATCATGTATATGTTAGATAAAAAAATATTAGTATAGTATCTTACCTATTATAATCATGTTATATACCTCAAAAATATAATCATGTTATATGCTTCAAAAATATATTCATGTTATTTACTTCAAAAATATAATCACCTATGTCAATATAATCATGTTATATACTTCAAAAATATAAAAAAATATCAATATTTTTGTGCAAACTTTTAAGGATTTAAGCTACGTGCAAATCAAATCACACCCAACTCAGTTAAATTTATTTGGATTCGATTAAAAATTCAAGCCCAACTCATTTCAATCTAATTGGATTCAATTACAAATTCACACCCAAAACAGTTCAATCTATTTGAATTCAGTTAAACAACGGATTGCTCCAAAGCTTTTTAGTTTGCTTATTTTTAGAGTGATTTACACAGAGTTGGATCTCCTGCCGTAAATAGAGGGTCCAGTTGGATCTAAGGGTTCAAATACAACTGAACCCTCCATTCTGCAAGGGATCCATGTCCGATTTATGTAATACAAATTTGTACATGGTTTATTAAAAAAAATTATCATCTTCCTTTTATGTTTGATAAATTCTTGTGACGAGTTTAAACTCTAAATTAAGTATATTTATTATACATGGATTAATGTCATTTTTTCATCAAAGTATTTTACGATTTAATTTGTGTCCCGTAAATTAAAGAATTGTCCAATTTTTCCCAATTCCCAAAAACAAAAAAGGGCATCGTTTTGAATAACATATCAATCACATGTGTTGTAGCCATAATAATCGGTCAGCGACCGCATGACGAATATTGATGACGTGACAACCATAGTTTAGCAGTAAAGTACAAGGAGCGTAGGTCGGCCCCGTAGGGCAACCTGACAGCGATTAAGGAAGAAGAAGAGTCGAGCTCGTCTAATCGGGCGACCTCCCTCAAGGTCGTTCCATAGGCGAGGTCGACATGCGTATCGAAATGAAGATGAGCAAGGGAAGTGGATCAAGATAGAGATTCCCAATATTTATGGAAATAGAAGATCTTGCATATCTGTTGTAGATTCGGATGAAAATTTAGTGTATCTTGTATTTCCTTGTTTAGAAGACCCATTAAATGGTCCATTAGGGTTTTTCTTTGTATCTTGTAATTGTTATAAATAGGGGACAAACCCCAAGAGAAAACAAACGAAAATACACACAAAAATCATAGTAGAATAGTCCTGGCTGGGTATGTCCCCAGACGTAGTCCTTCCGGACGAACTGGGTCAACAAACCCTTGTCTCAATTACGTTCTTCCTCGATTATTCTTTTCATTACTTATTTATTACATGTTTGTAGCTTAGATGTAAAATCCATAATACAAAAATTGGCGCCGTCTATGAAAAATTCTAATAGATTTGACTTCATATTTGTTAGGACCCAAAAACCTATCAAAATCTACAATAAAAATTCCGTACATCTAAAACCAAAAAATGTCCCTGTACAACAGATTTACACATACACGGATTCTTAGCTTACGTAATAGGAAGCCACCAATTCACATCATACAGATTCTATAGAGATACAAGAGCAAGATCTTTGGTGAATTCAAGATTGAAAAGCAAAGGAAAAAAAAAAAAAGGTTTACTGTTGGGTCACCCAACAATTCTTGCGAAGAAATCAACATCGTCACACAATCGATGAATTCTTCCCCAAAACCGGTGGACAGCATCGGCCTCGAGCCCGGTCGTTACGAGCAATTCACCGGAAATTATGTCGCTGCCAACACTGCAAGAGGCCGAATCGCACCGCTCCTGCGTTATTCTCGCCACGCCGCGCCATGGTCCTTTACAGATCGAAGAATCCATAGACTACCGCCGAGTCAGGGTTCGCGTCGCAACGCCTCTGTCGGGCCGTCCCTCACCGCCTCACTAGACTGCTCCAAGGACATTGATGTGTCGCTATGGCCGAGACCCCACCACACCGCGTCCTTTTACGCACACACCCGCGTCCAGCCTGCAAACTGATGGCCCTCTCACCGCCAAAACTCCGCCACTTCATTACAACGTGCAGGTGCGATAGACACCGCGCCTCCATCTCGGGCGACGCCTCCGCACACGCCTTCGAGGCTAGTACCCTCCGAAGCTGAACGAATTCTGACCTAGCCCAGACGTCGGGCTCACTTCAAATAAAGTCTATTGGGCCAGGGCTGCTGGAATAAAACTTTGGGTAAGTTCTCTGGGCCCAAGTTCTTGGGTATGGATCCTTTTCTTAGATTTCTGTTTGAATAAATCTTTAAGCCCACTGGCTGACTTACAAAATAGTGGGCTTGGTACTAATTAGTGGGCCAGATTTATTATTGGTCAATAATATTTGTGGCCCAGTCCAAAATAAAAAAGTAAATGACCAAATAAATAAATTTTAAATTTAGGAACCGTAAAGGGGTTTTAATTCCATCACAAGGATTCGTGACTTATTCCTACCGAGGATGAATGTGAGGAACTCTATATTTAACGGTTCATTGGTTTATTTTTCTTGCGAGAAAAATCTTTCGTGACTTTCATGAATGAAAAATTACATTTGAAAACGAAATATTTCAAAAGAATCATAGGCGGTCATTTTTTCAAAATCGATAATCGGGGTTCTATTTTATTTACTTCCTTTTAATATGTGTTGCAGTGCTCTTACTTTCACAAATATAAAAAGGCGGGGGAATATATGCTCATATCTCGAACTATTCGAGTTAATTCCAAAACAATAGTCAACTTTAAAGACTCAAACTTGCATGTCTAAATGTGGAGGGTTATTTAAACCAAACTCAAAATCCTTACATTTAAGCTAATAGATCAAACCTTAGAAAGGGACTCTCAAAAAAACATCTATTTAGTACTCAAAAGTCACGGATGAGGCGAACTTTTTAATTCGAACTTCAGCTTACTACATCGTTTCAAGCGATTAAGAAAAATACTCAAATTCATAAAAGTCGCTCTCAAATTAGAAGACCCATTAACGTCAAAATCACGAGATCGTGGTCTTAAACAAACAAGACCCGACGACCTCAAATTAATAAGGTCACAATTCCAAAAAAATGACCCTGTCGACCCAACAGGCGCAATGGTCAAACTAGAAGGCAATCAAGTCGCAATTTAAGTAAGAGGACAAAATAAGCCCTTCAAATCACAAATCAAAGAGAGTTGCAACCTCAATAAAATGACCTCGAAAGACGACCTTTTTATGTCAAACAAATATCTCAATCCAAGTTGACACCGAGTTAAAACACTTGGTTAAAACCACATTCTGGAATATCCTCCAGCTCACATCGTGGCCATGACTTTCGAATCCCAAGGTTGATGAGGTCGCGGCCTAAATGGCTTGATTCTTGTCATGACTTCATAAGACGACAAAGAATAAGTTCGTTTAAATCGCAATGTCAATAAGTGGCCGATAAGAACATAACTCAATTCACAGTCACAGAAGTTATTCAAGTCACTAGCAAATAGTCCGAAAATGACTATAAACCTATGTGCCAACCCTCTTTCACATTCTTGAAACAATAAATCGCTCTGATACAGACGATCTAAACAAACGAGAATCAAATCTAGACCCTGGGGCAAGACCCTAGGGATCTAAAACCTTCACGCATCCATGAAAGATGTTTTTAAACAGATATCAAAACCCAATCCTGGGGGGGCAAAACCCCAACAATCTCAAAGGTTATTTTATAACACAAAAAACGAAAGAGATCTTGCTAATAATCTTGAAATTCAAGTTTCCTTTTCAATGCTGATAAAAATCAGTTTTACCAAAAAATATCAGAAACATTTTGTGACCTCCTAATAATATCTTTACGAATTTTTCAAGTCTTTTAACCTAAATCTCTCTCTCCCAAAGAATTTCCTCAAATGGTCGAACAAACCATGGCATTAACGCCTTCGTGGCGATGATTATGTCTGTCTCAAAGGCGTCGACCAGCCCGCCTTCTCGGCGCTAGCATTCCGCCATCGTGGCGATAATTGTATTCGCCTCAAAGGCGTTAACCAACCCCCGCCTCCGTATTTGGCATTCACGCCCGTGGCGATGATTTTGTCGCCTCAAAAGCGTCGACCGACTTTGCCTTCTCGGCGGCATTACGCCGCCGTGGCGATGATTTATGCCTCAAAAGCGTCGAGCGGCCAAGCGGCCTTTTTGTTGGCTTTCGCCTTTATTGGCGATGATTTTTTGTCGCCTCAAAAGCGTCAACCCGCCTTCTCGGGCGGTATTTACGCCGTGGCGATGATTTATCGCCTCAAAGGCATCGAGCGGCCCGCCTTCTCGGCATTTGGCATTCTCGCCCGTGGCGATGATTTTGTCGCCTCAAAGCGTTAACCCGGCCCGCCTTCCGGCGGCGGCATTCGTAGCAAATGGCAATGATTTTGTCGCCTTAAAGGCGTCGACCAACCCGCCTCCTCGGGTGGCATTCAGCCAGCCGTGGTGATGATTTTGTCGCCTCAAGGCATCGACCGGACCCGCCCTTCTCGGCGGCATTCCTAGCCGTGGCGATGATTTTGTCGCCTCAAAAGGCATCGACCATCCCGCCTTCTCGGCGGCATTCATTCACCGATGGCGATGATTATTCGCCTCTAAAGGCGTCGACTGCCCACTCTTCTTGACGTTGGCTTTTCGGCTACTTCGCGAGATTCACTAAAGATAAGTCATCGAAGTCATGTTCCTTTGAGGATCGAGAACTTCTTGATGATCGGATAGTCGAGTGATAGTGACACGAGGGTTAGGATGTCGAAGTCGGAAAGATTTGAACTTAGTAAGCTGTGTGTCGATTATCGATCGAACAAAGGTCCATTGAAGAGAAGTCTGGCGACTCGGTGAACTCTGAAGAATCACGAAGATTATAAGCCGTTAGATTCGGTGGCGTGGACGATGAGAGGGAAGACAACCAACTGAAAAAGCTCTAAAAAGCTCTGAGAATAGTATGGATTTGAATGTGACTCCATCCAGCGGTAACATTCAAATCCACAATTATATCTACAAGTTCTTCCATCAAATTAAGTGTGGAAGTGGGAAAATCGTGAAACAACCAAAAAGCCAAATCATCCAGCATTTCCACCATAGAACACTGAACAGGAAATACACGCATATATTCAAAGAGTGTTCTACCCTAGTGTTGGGATTATACTGGAAAGTATGCTTTTACTTTGTATAATCAAACTGAATTTCGGACTTATTCTTGAAATAAATTGTTTATCGATGCTTTAAATATCATCGAATGTTACATATATTTCTTTGCATAAGCTGTTCAATAAATAGTCGTGTTACATTGTAGTTAATTTAGTGATATCGGATCCGGAAGATTAAATTAACAGTCCCTTGTAACCAAAAGTACACCATTCACGACCTAGATGGAAATGAACAATCCATCGTGAAAAGTTGATGTGTAAGGCTCAGATTGGCTTGTCTTGACCAAGAGATTACACTAGTGCATGTTTAGTTCACTGAAGAGGACCTAAATGAGGACAAATTCTTCAGAACTGAACTAGGAAGAATTAGACCTCAGTGGTTCGTTATTTCTTAATCTTCGTCCCTTAAATAGGATCGCGTGTGGTTAGTAATTATTGCTTTGACTTATTACGGGTAGAGAATCAACGAGATTCAATACTTTATATTGGTCACATGAGATTGCTAAGATTTAATACGGAAAATCGTGTGCAAGTACGCTTGTTCGATTTGCCCCCTTGGGAGGTTCATAAGTTTTATCATACCAAATCTTGCAAGTGGAACTAGTTTCCGGTATGGATAATAATGTTGAACCGCTCCTTTACCAAGGATAAAATATATTAATTAATGGAAAGCTATTTCAGTGGCTTGAATTAATTAATGGGCTAGATAATCATAAACACGGGAAATAATAACCGGGAGTCATATTGACTGTAATATGGGTTAAGATGGATAGTGCAATATTAATTATGTAGTGGGATTAATTAATATTTATGGGCTTGAATAATATTGTGGCTCAATATTGATAATTCAAGATCCATTGGAAGGTCCAATCATAATTCTCCTAAAGGCCCCTCAAGTAGCCCAACATAAAGTCTAATAACTGAAAAAGGTGTTTAAAAATAAAATAAATTTTGTTGCTAATTTTCCTCATTAATTTCAAAAAATATAAATAAAAGGGGAGAAATATTTTCTTTGAATTTTGTTATGGAATGAAGATATGTATTCTTGAAATACAAGATTATCTCATTAAATTCAAGAAATATCCCACTTGGTTATTTATATGAAGTTTTCGAAAATTTTGAAAGAATAAGGGAAAGAAAGATTTTCTTGATTTTCTTGAAAAGATATTATGGAAGATATGTATTCTTGTAATATAGGTATATCTCATAAATTTAAGAAGATCCAAATCTTGGAATCTTTATCCTTGATTTTTTTTCGAAAATAACCATAACAAGAGAAGATGGGATTTTAGGGAATATTTTAATTATGGAGAAAAGAATATAGGAGATATATTCAAGATTTCTTGGAGATCAATAAAATATTTTTTCCTCCCTATTCCATGACCAAAAATCGGCCACCACCTATCTATAAATAGGGGATAATTTTTTCATCCCCAAGTACAATTCCATGTGCTGGAAAAATTAGTAAATTCACAAAGGTGGTGCAACAAATTTTTATTTTCCCTTTTGTTAATTGTTCGCGAGCTTCCTTTAACCGGATTGACGAGCAAGGACTAGGGAATACTTGGGAAGGCTTTTTGGTGTGTTTTCATCGACGGGACCATTGCCACTCCAAGAGGTTAGTTCACGTAAACCCGTAGCAATTCCGCATGCGTAAGATTTATGTGAACTGTTTATATGCATGATTTGTTGTTGAATTAATATTTGAATTAATATAGGATTAATTCATGCTAGTAATAATTGTTAGAATTAAATTTGTATTTAAATATTCATCCCGAATAGATCCGTGCAATTAATTCCCTAACACCTAGATCTAAGCACAAATGTAATATCCTAAGCTTAGAGAGATTTTCTCATCCTTAGCATCGAGGCTAAACAAATGTAATGGAAAATCTCAACCTAGTTGGAAACCAAACAAACCTTACCCAAATCAGTTTGATAGGTTAAGTTTGTAGGTGAGTGAGAACTCGGTAAACATCTATAGGCGATCCCTCGAGGGAGATAAGTCCCGATTGAGTGAGAGCTCGTTAAACATCTGTTGGGTGTTGGACTAACACGTTAAATTAAGTCCATTTGGTTAAGTTGGTGCCCCTTGTGATAGGGAAGAGTGGATGTAGGAGTCGGACTCCGAACCACTATAAAATCGTGTGTTCTTTACTGCTTTTTGTTCTTACTTGCCATATACATTTGATTATAAGCAAAACACATGGTGTAAAAAGAAAATTTTAGAATCATCATTCCCTCACCCCTGTTTTATATGCATTACATGATTTTTACGCATTTCATGGGTTTTTTACCGGGACCAACAAGTCGATCAGTCTTATCTGCTCCTCTTCTTCTGATCTGCAAATCTTTAAGAGATGATAGATGAAACAGACTCGGACAATGCTCTTTTAAACTCACTCTATCCACCCAAGGATCCCACCAAAATATGACAGACACCCCACTCCTAATGCACAGAGCCAACTTATCCCTAAATAGACACGCCTACTAACTCCACCACAACGCATACAAATCCTTCCACCATGATGACCACTTTTTCGACTCACCTAAGCTTACCGCCTCGACCATGAAAGACCTATACCTAGACTTGAGAATACTGACCCATAACGACTGCTCACCGGATACCCATCTCCATAACCACTTACTCATAAGAGCCACATTAAAGCTTCTAGTATCTCTCACCCCCAACCCACCTACAGACTTACTCATGCAAACTGAATTCCACTTGACCGATGTAATTTTTTGACCCCGACTCTTCCCCCCCCCTCCCCCCCATAAAATATTTCTTTGCAATTTGGTAAGGGTTGTAATGATACACTCAGGGGCTTTGAAAAAGGAAAGATAGTGGATAGGAAGTGATGAAAGAACCGATATTAATAAGGTGATCCAACCTCCGAGTGATAGATTTCTTCCTTCCCACCCATAGAGTTTCCTACGGAAGCGATCTATAAGCGGTTTCCACACATCTTTTTTTCTGAAGTTTGCACCAATCGGTAGGCCAAAGTAGTAGAATGACAATTTCCCCTAACAACCAACCAATCCTGCAAACATCACCATATGAGATTCCTTCATATTAGTACCATGTTAAGAGCTCTTTTGGAAGTTGACCTTCAACCCGGATGCTAACTCGAAAAGTCTGAGAATACCCTTCATGGCTTTAACATTTTTACTGAAGCTTTCCAAAAAAGATATACTCATCTATACTCCCTTCATCCCTCTCTTATCTCAACATTTACTGTTCGCATGAATTTTAAGAAAATAACTATTTATTAGTATTAAAGGGGATAAAAGTATTTTTTAATTGAGGTTAAATGATATAGTAATGACAATTATGTAAATTAAAGGAGAAAAAAATGACTTTAATGTGGGAAGAGCAATGACATTGAATTTTATATTGAGATAATTGAGGGGTATAAATAAATTAAAAAAAAATTACTTTATTATCATTTATTGAAATGTTCAATTGAGTTTTCGAAGGACCTTTTTGACAAATATTTAAAAAAGAAAAGAAAAAGAGTAACATAGGGAGTACATAATTTTTCAAAAAATAAAATTATTAACTAGAATATTGGATTATGTTATAGTTTCTATCGCGGCTAAAACTTGTATGCAATATTGCATACTAGTATTATGTGCAATTCTAGTTCAAATTGATATTTTTCTAAGAATTCGCGGGTCAGACAAATTGGGTCGGATCAAGCCCAAGCCCTCGCTAGGATCCGGTGCTTTCACTTTCTTTTTCCTCCCGATTCCTAGGTTAATTTTCCATCTTGACAACACGAATCTGGTGCTTTCAAATTCTTCTACCTCGCGATCTAGGGTTCTTCTTCCTTGTAACCAACCAGATTTTACAGTCATGCGTCTGCAGGTTTTTCCTTCCCTTCCTTATTCGAATTCTTCCATATTCTTCTTGCTTTCTTCAATTTTCTCATCCTTTGCAATTTACAGGTCCTTCCATTATTTTTCCTCACGATTTTGTGACGCAATCTTTCAGATCCTTCTGCACTCTTCTCACGTAGTTCTTTAAATCTTTGGGAAAATTACTCTAAGGTACAAAATTTATGGGAAAATTACTCTAAGGTACAATGTGCAAAAAAATTTTGCACTTTAGTTCAAACTAGATACTAAAGTGCAACGTAATTTTTGCACATTGTACCTTAGAGTAATTATGCCATACTTTTTGTACCTTAGGGTGAGGACCCCTAAATCTTTAAATTTGGACTGAAGATTTTTTTTCGCGCTTGAACTGATTTTTGTTCATGTAGTAACACTCTTTTGTTCATATAGTAACACATTAAGTTGTTCTTTAAATCTGTGATTTTGGACTGAGGATTTATTTTCACGCTTGTTCTGATTTTGTTCATGTGGTAACACGTTTTTCTTAATAGGGTAATAATATTTGTTCATGTAGTAACACTTTTTTTTAGTAACATATAACACTGTACACATGACGTCGTGATACTAAGTGAATACTCATGTGTTACCATATGAACAACAGTGTGTTACCTTATGAATATTTATGTGTTATAGTATGTTTTAATATATGTTACGTAAGATATGACGTTTTTTCAATATAACAATGAAGTAAAATTTACTTATCCATTCTATGATACATGAAGAATGATAATGTATTTTTTTAAATGATAATGTAATTTTTATTTCACGTAGTAACACATTTCGTTTCTATAAATATTACTTTTTTTTTCATGTAGTAACACACAAAAACTTGACAGAAAAAATGTTTTAAAAATTGTGTGGTCAATAAGATTTGAATCTGCGATCAAATACATTACCAACAGATCTAACTACTAGGCTACAACACATATTCAATGAATACTTCCTTCTACAAATATATATATATATATATATGTCTCGCTGGCCGCCAACCCACGACCCTAGCCTGCCCGCCCCGCGCCCTCACCGACCCGACCCGCCCATCTGACCTGCGAATTTTTGGAAAAAATTTCTTAATTATAATGTATTGCACATATTAATAGGGTGCAATATTTCACAAGAGTGTTTTTCTTCTATCGCATATATTTTCGGCCTTATAATTTATTCAGATTTATATGAATTCATATCTAAATTATCTTTAGTCTATCAAATATATACCAGGCCCATTTAGGTGTGAAGAACAAATTCTAAACGAAACAAGCATATCCGGTTGAATTCCAAAAGAAAACCTACATTCCAATCCAATTAATAATAAAACAATGACAAAAGGGTACAAAACTAATCCTCCAAGCAAAACTTATTGATACAAAACCAACCATTAAATGACACGATCTTGAGAGGAGAGAGTGATTGAATGGGATTTGGCTGTATTATGTTGTAGTCTCGATAAAAATAGCGTTAAATATTGGTTTTCATAAGGATAAGATTGTATTCTTCTCTCAAATATTAGCATTTAGCCCCCACTTTCCCTTTTACCAACCTCCCTCAAACCTTGGCTCCTATTAATTCCATTCATAACTTAATCCTACGTGGGAAGAAATAAGAGATTGGAGAAGGCTTCCAAGTTCCACTCCAACGTATTTCCTTTCTTTCAAGATAATGTGCACACTTTTTTTTTTCGATCCGTCCCATAATAATATGCACATCCTTAAATAGAATATTATTCATAATCGTCACCCTCACAATATTTATAATATTACAAAAAATATTATTACTTTTTGTCCACACATACACAGAATTCAACTCATTTCTTTATTTTATATGTAAATGTTTACAAAATTACCCTTCAAAACTCTACTCATTATGACACTTTCTTAATTTTTGTGTCAAATTAGGGGTGCATATTATCTTGAAACACAGGTAGTATTTGATAAGAAAATATACGATTATTTTATTGTGGTTGTAGAAATATTTGAAAAATCCAACCAAATACAATCGAGTAAGTTTTTGTGTACCATGTGCAATTTAAATATATTTTAAATGGTTTTAGTTGTTTAGTTTCATTTTTTACTGAACAATTTTAATTAATTTTATAAAACAATATCAGCGAAAATAATTGATATCATTAAGAACACACTTGAGTTAATTCCTCGATCCAAAAAAAAAAAAACACACACTTTATCGAGTTTCATAGTACAATTGATACAAAACTTTGTCAATATAATCATGTATATGTTAGATAAAAAAATATTAGTATAGTATCTTACCTATTATAATCATGTTATATACCTCAAAAATATAATCATGTTATATGCTTCAAAAATATATTCATGTTATTTACTTCAAAAATATAATCACCTATGTCAATATAATCATGTTATATACTTCAAAAATATAAAAAAATATCAATATTTTTGTGCAAACTTTTAAGGATTTAAGCTACGTGCAAATCAAATCACACCCAACTCAGTTAAATTTATTTGGATTCGATTAAAAATTCAAGCCCAACTCATTTCAATCTAATTGGATTCAATTACAAATTCACACCCAAAACAGTTCAATCTATTTGAATTCAGTTAAACAACGGATTGCTCCAAAGCTTTTTAGTTTGCTTATTTTTAGAGTGATTTACACAGAGTTGGATCTCCTGTCGTAAATGGAAGGTCCAGTTGGATCTAAGGGTTCAAATACAACTGAACCCTCCATTCTGCAAGGGATCCATGTCCGATTTATGTAATACAAATTTGTACATGGTTTATTAAAAAAAAATTATCATCTCCCTTTTATGTTTGATAAATTCTTGTGACGAGTTTAAACTCTAAATTAAGTATATTTATTATACATGGATTAATGTCATTTTTTCATCAAAGTATTTTACGATTTAATTTGTGTCCCGTAAATTAAAGAATTGTCCAATTTTTCCCAATTCCCAAAAACAAAAAACAAAAAAGGGCATCGTTTTGAATAACATATCAATCACATGTGTTGTAGCCATAATAATCGGTCAGCGACCGCATGGCTAATATTGATGACGTGACAACCATAGTTTAGCAGTAAAGTACAAGGAGCGTAGGTCGGCCCCGTAGGGCAACCTGACAGCGATTAAGGAAGAAGAAGAGTCGAGCTCGTCTAATCGGGCGACCTCCCTCAAGGTCGTTCCATAGGCGAGGTCGACATGCGTATCGAAATGAAGATGAGCAAGGGAAGTGGATCAAGATAGAGATTCCCAATATTTATGGAAATAGAAGATCTTGCATATCTGTTGTAGATTCGGATGAAAATTTAGTGTATCTTGTATTTCCTTGTTTAGAAGACCGTTTAGAAGACCCATTAAATGGTCCATTAGGGTTTTTCTTTGTATCTTGTAATTGTTATAAATAGGGGACAAACCCAAGAGAAAACAAACGAAAATACACACAAAAATCATAGTAGAATAGTCCTGGCTTGGTATGTCCCCAGACGTAGTCCTTCCGGACGAATTGGGTCAACAAACCCTTGTCTCAATTACGTTCTTCCTCGATTATTCTTTTCATTACTTATTTATTACGTGTTTGTAGCTTAGATGTAAAATCCATAATACAAAAATTGGCACCGTCTATAGAAAATTCTAATAGATTTGACTTCATATTTGTTAGGACTCAAAAACCTATCAAAATCTACAATAAAAATTCTGTACATCTAAAACCAAAAAATGTCCCTGTACAACAGATTTACACATACACGGATTCTTAGCTTACGTAATAGGAAGCCACCAATTCACATCATACAGATTCTATAGAGATACAAGAGCAAGATCTTTGGTGAATTCAAGATTGAAAATCAAAGCAAAAAAAAAAAAAGGTTTACTGTTGGGTCACCCAACAATTCTTGCGAAGAAATCAACATCGTCACACAATCGATGAATTCTTCCCCAAAACCGGTGGACAGCATCGGCCTCGAGCCCGGTCGTTACGAGCAATTCACCGGAAATTATGTCGCTGCCAACACTGCAAGAGGCCGAATCGCACCGCTCCTGCGTTATTCTCGCCACGCCGCGCCATGGTCCTTTACAGATCGAAGAATCCATAGACTACCGCCGAGTCAGGGTTCGCGTCGCAACGCCTCTGTCGGGCCGTCCCTCACCGCCTCACTAGACTGCTCCAAGGACATTGATGTGTGGCTATGGCCGAGACCCCACCACACCGCGTCCTTTTACGCACACACCCGCGTCCAGCCTGCAAACTGATGGCCCTCTCACCGCCGAAACTCCGCCACTTCATTACAACGTGCAGGTGCGATAGACACCGCTCCTCCATCTCGGGCGACGCCTCCGCACACGCCTTCGAGGCTAGTACCCTCCGAAGCTGAACGAATTCTGACCTAGCCCAGACGTCGGGCTCACTTCCAATAAAGTCTATTGGGCCAGGGCTGCTGGAATAAAACTTTGGGTAAGTTCTCTGGGCCCAAGTTCTTGGGTATGGATCCTTTTCTTAGATTTCTGTTTGAATAATCATTAAGCCCACTGGCTGACTTACAAAATAGTGGGCTTGGTACTAATTAGTGGGCCAGATTTATTATTGGTCAATAATATTTGTGGCCCAGTCCAAAATAAAAAAGTAAATGACCAAATAAATAAATTTTAAATTTAGGAACCGTAAAGGGGTTTTAATTCCATCACAAGGATTCGTGACTTATTCCTACCGAGGATGAATGTGAGGAACTCTATATTTAACGGTTCATTGGTTTATTTTTCTTGCGAGAAAAATACTCGTGACTCTCGCAAATGAAAAATTGCACGACACACGAAGCTTCGTGGGCAACTCAAAGAATCTATGGGCAGTCCTTTAGTCCACTGACAATCAGGTTCTATTTTATTTACTTCCTTTTAATATGTGTTGCAGTGCTCTTACTTTCACAAATATAAAAAGGCGGGGGAATATATGCTCATATCTCGAACTATTCGAGTTAATTCCAAAACAATAGTCAACTTTAAAGACTCAAACTTGCATGTCTAAATGTGGAGGGTTATTTAAACCAAACTCAAAATCCTTACATTTCGCTAATAGCGCAAACCTTAGAAAGGGACTCTCACAAAACATCTACGAGTACTCAAAAGTCACAGATGAGGCGAACTTTTAATTCGGCTTCAAGCTTACATCGTTTCAAACGATTAAGAAAAATACTCAAATTCATAAAGTCGCGCTCTCAAATTAGAAGACCCGACAACGTCAAAATCACGAGATCGTGGTCTTAAACAAACAAGACCCGACGACCTCAAATTAATAAGGTCACAATTCCAAAAAAATGACCCTGTCGACCCAGCAGGCGCAATGGTCAAACTAGAAGGCAATCAAGTCGCAATTTAAGTAAGAGGACAAAATAAGCCCTTCAAATCACAAATCAAAGAGAGTTGCAACCTCAATAAAATGACCTCGAAAGACGACATTTTTATGTCAAACAAATATCTCAATCCAAGTTGACACCGAGTTAAAACACTTGGTTAAAACCACATTCTGGAATATCCTCCAGCTCACATCGTGGCCATGACTTTCGAATCCCAAGGTTGATGAGGTCGCGGCCTAAATGGCTTGATTCTTGTCATGACTTCATAAGACGACAAAGAATAAGTTCGTTTAAATCGCAATGTCAATAAGTCGATAAGAACATAACTCAATTCACAGTCACAGAAGGTATTCAAGTCACTAGCAAATAGTCCGAAAATGAACCTATGTGCCAACCCTCTTTCACATTCTTGAAACAATAAATCGCTCTGATACAGACGATCTAAACAAACGAGAATCAAATCTAGACCCTGGGGCAAGACCCTAGGGATCCGAAATCTTTGCGCATCCATGAAAGATGTTTTTAAACAGATATAAAAACCCAATCCTGGGGGGCAAAACCCCAACAATCTCAAAGGTTATTTATAACACAAAAAACGAAAGAGATCTTGCTAATAATCTTGAAATTCAAGTTTCCTTTTCAATGCTGATAAAAATCAGTTTTACCAAAAAATATCAGAAACATTTTCTGACCTCCTAATAATATCTTTACGAATTTTTCAAGTCTTTTAACCTAAATCTCTCTCTCCCAAAGAATTTCTTCAAATGGTCGAACAAACCATGGCATTAACTCCTTCGTGGCGATGATTATGTCTGTCTCAAAGGCGTCGACCAGCCCGCCTTCTCGGCGCTAGCATTTCGCCATCGTGGCGATAATTTTATTCGCCCCAAAGGCGTTGACCAACCCGCCTCCTCGGCGCTGGCATTCCACCTTCGTGGCGATGATTTTGTCCGCCTCAAAGGCGTCGACCAGCCTGCCTTCTCGTACGACATTACGCGCCGTGGCGATGATTTATACCTCAAAGGCGTCGAGCGACCCAGCGCTTTTGAATGACTTTCGCCTTTGTGGCGATGATTTTGTCCGCCTCAAAGGCGTCGACCAGCCCGCCTTCTCGGGCTAGTATATTTTGCCTTATTGGCGATGGTTGTCCCTCAAAGGCATCGAGCGACCCGCCTTCTCGTGGCGGCATTCTCGCCCGTGGCGATGATTTTGTCGCCTCAAAGGCGTTGACCATCGCCTTCGGTGGCATTCCGCCGTGGAAATGATTTTGTCGCCTTAAAGGCATCGATAGCCCGGCCTCCTCGGCATTTCCGTAGCCGTGGTGATGATTTTTGTCCGCCTCAAAGGCGTCGACGGACCGCCTTCTCGGCGGCATTCGCCCGTGGCGATGATTTTTTCGCCTCAAAGGCATCGACCGAATCTCAACTTTGGCATTCGCCGATGGCGATGATTATTCGCCTCTGGCGTCGACAAAAGAAACGGCTTTGCCTACTCGGTGAGATTTTATTTTATCTATCATAGCCAATCTGAGTCAAATAAAATGTTACCTTTCTTTTTCATAATTCACGGGTGTTAACCGAAGGAGGTCGATGAATAAACGCCGAACCCCGGGTATGACTTTCGACATCTTGGGAGGCGAGATCGCCCTAGAAGGTCTTGGTCCTCACGGCTTTTGTAAGTCGACTAAAAGATTAAATAAATAAGCCGCGTCAAATAAAGCCATAAAGGGCGTATGTAATTTTAAAGTCGATAAAAAATCAAGTCGGCATGTTAAAGGTAGAAAAAGAAATGAGTTTCATCGATTTTAAAAGGCTCAAGACTATTTATAACCGCTTTCGCCAAATATGGTCGCTAACTAGCTTAAACAAGACTAAGACAAAGAGGCTCGCCCAAGCACGAAAGACGTAAAAGACTCGCAAAAGAGGCTCACCGGCACGAAAGCACATAAAAGATTCGCATAAAGAGGCTCACCTCAAGGCACGAAAGCACATAAAAGACTTGACAAAGAGGCTCACCCAAGCACGAAAGCACATAAAAGACTCAGATAAAGAGGCTCACCTCAAGCACGAAAGTAATAAAAAGACTGCATAAAGAGGCTCACCTCGGCACGAAAGCACGTAAAAGACTCGCATAAAGAGGCACCACCTCAAAGCACGAAAGTGCAGAAAAAAGTCTCGCATAAAAGAGGCTCACCTCAAAGTGCGAAAGCACACATAAAGAAAATCAAATACCTACCAAGTCGCAAAGATGAACCAAATGATCAAGACTCTCGAGCCGAGCCTCGCTCTCGGCGAGCTCAATCTCAAATAGCAATTTCAGATGAACCTCCTAACAAACAAAGAAGCACAAGATAGACCCAGGCACGGGGGGCATGAGGAGAATCGAGGCAGATAAAATACATCCAAGTCTGAAGTCGAAAAATCCAAACTTGATATCAGAAGTATTATTATCAAAGTATGAACAATCAAGACCTCATGAAGGCATTCGAAACAAACCCCAGGGGCAAAGAATTCATCCTCAAGGTTGAAAATCAGATAAGTCTTATTTGAACAAAGATCAAGACCGACCTCCGAACAAAGTCGAAGTCCGCTCTTGGGGGCAATTGTTGTAGCCATAATAATCGACTAGAGACTGCATGGCAAATATTGATGATGTGGCAACCATGGTTTAGCAGTAAAGTACAAGGAGTGGAGGTCGGCCTCGTAGGGCGAACAAGCTCGTTCCATAGGCGAGGTCGGCATGCATATCGAAATGAAGATGAGCAACGGAAGTGGATCAAGATAGAGATTCCCGATATTTATGGAAATAGAAGATCTTGCATATCTGTTGTAGATTCGGACGAAGATTTAGTGTATCTTGTATTTCCTTGTTTAGAAGGCCCATTAAATGGCCCATTAGGGTTTTTGTCTTTGTGTCTTGTAATTGTTATAAGTAGAGGACAAACCCCAAGAGAAAACAGACGAAAATACACACAAAAATTATAGTAGAATAGTCGTGGCTTGGTATGCCCCCAGACGTCCTTCCGGACGAACTGGGTCAACAAACCCTTGTCTCAATTATGTTCTTCCTCGATTATTCTTTTCATTACTTATTTATTATGTGTTTGTAGCTTAGATGTAAAATCTATGTTACAACAACATGAAGCACGAACCTGGGAATTTTCAGTGATTTTGCTTACTTTGCTTACACTACGCACATATGTTACTTTAAATAATTCTTAACCTTTTGGACATAGGTAGTAGTAATACTCCAACCACATGAGTTATCCCACACTTTATCTTATAGAATAGCATAATAAATCCAATACATAAATTATTAATGAATTTGACATGAGATCGTCCAAATACTTTTGCAAAATTTATCATAAAAAAAATTATACAAATATTACAAGAAAATAAAGGATCGCCTACATTATTTTGTCAACATTGCTACAAAATTTGCAACAAAAATAATTTCGCCCTTAGATAGTGAGAATTGCCTATAATTTACTTACGGATTTTATAAATTCTAATAGGTAAACAAATTACCTATGAGCAAATTGCATATACATTTGTAATTTTCGTACGCAACCAAATTATCTACGGAATTATTTGTGTAGGTAATCTGTTTGTCTACATAAATTATAAATGTATAGGTAATTTGCTCGTAGATAATTGGTTTGCCTACTAAAATTTTAAAACTTTGTAGGCAAGATAGACAAGTCGTAAGTAATCCTTACTATTTAAGAATGAAATTCTTTTTATTTCAAATTTTGTAGTCATATTAAAATTCTATAAACGATTCTTTATTTCTTATAGTGAACAAATAATTGTATTGTGTTCGCCCTTCTTTTTTTATTATACTGGCTGGAAGCCTCTCAGCTATACAAAGCCTAAACCATCTCCTTATGATAATTGATATCGGTATTGAACAACTATTACAGCACCTCCTATCCAAGCGAGGGATCTTGAGGTAGAGATTTGCACATGTGTGACACCTCAAAAACATTCTTCCTCCCCCAATACACTCTACCTCAAAAGTAATTATTCATGGAACCCAATATCAAATTATATACCACCCATTCCCATGTTCGATGCGAAATCCGACCCGCATGTTTATCTCAGCAAATACTCAGATTTCATGATCGCTATGTGTGCAACTGACGCAACATAGTGCCGATCTTTCCCCATGAATCTGGGCGATCGTGCACAAATGTGGTTTACAACTCTGCCCGTCGCGTCTATCACGTCCTTCACCCAACTGGGACAAAAATTCATGTCTCATTTCTCCTCCATGTGCGCTCGCCAAGCCCCAAAACAAAGGCTAGAACATTTTTCCCAGTTGAAGGGCAAATCAGACCGAGCGTACGTGGAAAGATTCGATAAATGTCTGTATGACGGTGTTCCCGTGGAAGAGGATGCCAAGATCCTCATGGTAGTCGGGGGCCTGACCGTGAATACGGACATGTGGAAAGCCATGCACCAGGACTGGCTGAACACGTATGCCGAGTTCAGTGAGCGGGCGGCCAAAATCATAACTATGCAGGACTTGCTCGCTCAGTCGCGGGCAGGCCAGGAAGGAGCGACCAAAAGGGTGGTCGCCGGTAAGAAACCAAGAGGCGAAGGGGGATACAAACCCCCAGGTTCTTTCAAACCATTCGAAGACGGGACTGAAGCACACGCACTTCAGAGTCTACTCGGTGTCTCAGCAGAAACAATATATAACCAGATCAAGGATCGGGATATGTTGGAAAAACCGCGGCGCATTTTTAAAGATAAAAGTCAGCTCAATACCTCCAAATTTTGTTCGTTCCACGAGTTTATCAGGCATAATACAGATGAGTGTCGCGACCTCATGCGACAACTCTAGAAACTGCACGAGGAAAATTGACGAACAGAGGAACCCGGGATGAAAAACTGGGCGATATAAAAAAAGTGTAAGGCCGAGGAGGTGTCAAACAACGATCAAGAGAAATTTTTGACAGTTAGAATTACCAAAGAAAGGAGCCCCAACCACTGACAAAGGCCTAGAGGGGCAAAAAATCAACATGATTCGTTCGGATTACGGGCCGGTGGGAGGATGTTATCAGACACCAACCTTGTCGAACAGATGAAAGAAGATGGAAGTGCGTGCCACCATCCCACCTGATCATGTTTTCGGACGATGACCTTGACGGCATCATCACCCCCCACAACGACTCTCTAACCATCAGTGCTCGACTACTCGGGTTGAAGGTGCATCGACTCCTAGTCAACACCGGGGCATATGCAAACATCCTATTCATCAACACTCTGCACCAAATGGAGAAACAAGTTGGGGATCTAAGTATGTATGTCGAACCATGTGACCATACCATCATGGGTTTCGGGGAATCTGTAACCCGGCCTTATGGTCTGATCAGGGTAGGTGTCGAGTTAGAATCAACTAAGAATCCAGAGATCCGATGAACTAGAATTCTAGACATTGTAATCGTCGATGCTCCATCTACTTACAATGGGTTTTTAGGTTGCCCGTTTATCCAGGAATTCAAGGCTGCTTGTTCGACCTACTACTATTATGTTAAATTTCCAACTATTAATGGGATGGGAAGTGTAAAGGGCGACCAAAAGAAAGCCCCAGACTGTTTACTATCATGCGCACCAGAAAAACAAAACACGGTGAGCATGGAAAAATAGCCAACAAGAGAAATCGGAGAATCAAGCCAATCGGGGACCAGGGCGAATGCAGAGCCCCGAGCGAACACAGAACCCCGAGCGAGCGTAGAACCCGGGACAACCCAACAAGTCCCCGATCCTATGAATATCGATTTACCCGTTAAACAACCTGATCACGAGTTACCAGACTTGGAACCTCGCATAGGTTTCGATCCTATGGAGGTCGAAGACGAACACCGGGGGTCGATCATAGATCCTCGGTGAAAGCAGAAGAAGAAGCGAGCAACCCCGATTGAGGAGTTGGAGTTCGTCATGGCCGATCCGGCCAGACCAGATTTAGAAGTTTATATCGGCTCAGAACTCCCAGAGTCGCTCCAGACTGAAATGATCACATATCTCCGAGCTAATCTGGATGTGTTCGCATGGTCACATGAGGACATGGTCGGCATCGATCCTAAGCATGCATGCCAGCACCTCAACATTGACCCAACACGAATCCCGATAATCCAAAAGTGAAGAAAATACAACATTCTTCCCATAGCATTTTCGATAAACGCACGAATTTTCCGAGTTTCTAACGAAGTCAAATGATTTGACAGCTTCATCAAATTGGATATTCCAACTCCTAGAAGCTCGCTTCAATCCATAAATGAACCGTTTAAGCTTGCACACAAGATTAGATTTTGATTTTGATATGAAACCTTCAGGTTGAGTCATGAACACTTCCTTATCAATGTTGCCAAAGCTGTTTTGACATCCATCTGTCAAATCTCATAATCTAGGTGTGCTGCTATAGCAAGTAAAATTCGAATGGACTTGATCTTAGCAACTGGTGAGAAAGTTTCGTCATAGTCAATGCCTTCGCTTTGACTGTAACCTTTCGCCACCAACCTAGCTTTGTAGGTTTGTACCTTGCCATTTGCATCGGTCTTCCGTTTGAAGACCCACTTGCAACCTATGGGTCTAACCCCTTTCGGCAATTCTACCAAGTCCCAAACTTGATTGACGTACATCGAGTCCATCTCGGATTTCATGGCTTCATGCCACTTCTTTGAGTCAACATCTAATGTTGCCTCAATGTAAGTTCTAGGTTCGTCCTTATCCGGGATCTCCACGTCATCATGCTCTTCTACGAGGAAACCATAATATCTTGTGTGTGGATTACGAACTCTAGTGGACTTACGGAGTTGTGGTTGCTCAAGCTACACATTCTGATCGTAAAAATTTTGTGGTGCGGCGATTTCATCATCGACCGGGGAGACCTCAAGAGCGACACTTCCGGATGCTCTTTGAGCACTTCCGGATGCCTCTTGGGCTAGAGTTTGAACTATGCTATTCTCATTCAGCCCACTTGGAGTTTGTTGCTCGGGCAATGCAACTCCAATTACGCTCCCACTGGCTGAAAGAGGATCACATAGTGATAAACTTCCACCATGTGAGCTGCTGAATGCTCCCACTGATTCTTTGTCATGTTGCTTTGACAAGACATTAGTCTCCTTGTTAAGTTGTGGTTCTTGAATTTCTTCAAGTTCTATCGTCTTACGACTTTGTTCCGTAGTCTTCTTCAAGGAATTTAGCCTGCCTTGAAACAATCACTGTTTGTTTCTGAGGTAGATAGAAATAATATCCTCTAGTTTCCTTAGGATATTCCACAAAATAACCATTTTCACCTTTTGATTCCAACTTGTCAGTGAGCATTTTATTCACAAACGCGGGGCAACCCCATGTTCTAATGTGAGAGAAATTTGGCTTCTTGCCATGCCATAACTCGTATGACGTATGCTCAACTGATTTGGATGGAATCATATTCAGAATGTAGATTGAGGTTTGGAGTGCGTATCCCCATAAGAATGTCGGAAGGGAGGAGAAACTCATCATCGACCTTACCATGTCTAACATGGTTCGGTTTCTCCTCTCGGACACTCCATTCATTTGGGGTGTACCGGGAGGAGTCCATTGTGCTTGGATTCCATGCAACGTCAGATAATCAATGAATTCATGGCTAAGATATTCTCCTCCTCAATCTGATCGAAGAGTCTTAATACTCTTCCCAAGATGTTTCTCTACTTCAACTTTGTACTCCTTGAATTTTTCAAACGATTCGGACTTGTGTTTCATTAGATACACGTACCCGAATCTAGAGAAATCGTCAGTAAAAGTAATGAAGTAGCCGAATTGACCCTAGCTAGAGTGGGCAGTGGTCCACAAACGTCACTGTGGATCAACTCTAGAACTTCTTTGGCATGAACCCCTTTCCCAGAAAAGGGTTTGTTGATCATCTTGCCCTTGAGACAGGATTCGCAATTACCATAAGACTCAAAGTCGAATGGGGTTAAGTAGTCTAACTTTCTTAACCTTGCTATCATATTCTTATTTGCATGACCTAGCCTACAATGCCACAAGTAAGTCGGGTTTTCATGATTACTAAGTTTGAGTCGTTTGTTTTGTATATTAAGAATGTTATGTCCACAATGCAACAAATATAAACCATTAGATAAATGAGCATTTCCATACACATCACCATTAAGCGAAAAATAACAATTATTATTTGCAAAATGGAAGGAAAAACCTTCAATATCCAACATCGGAATAGAAATAATGTTGCGGGTAATAGAAGGAACAAAATAACAATTATTTAGTTCAAGTCTAAAACCAGAAGGTAAGTCTAATACATAAACACCAACACGTTCAGCAGCAACTATTGCTCCATTCCCAACGTGTAGGGCGACTTCATCCGGCCTAACTGCCTTGCTATGCTTGAGACCCTGCACATTAGTACAAATGTGTGAGCCACAACCGGTATCCAATACCCAGCAGTTAGTATTATTTGTGGACATGTTTATCTCAATAACAAACATACCTATTCCAGTGGCTGAGACACCTTATGTCTTCTTTTCAGCAGCTAGAACCTTACAGTCCTTCTTCCAATGCCCCTTCTGCTTACAGTGGAGGCAAACATCCTTGTCCACCCTATCCTTCTTTTGAATTCCACCTTTGGGCTTAAGGAAGCTAGACTTATAGCCTTTCTTTGCCTTGCCTCTCCGCTTCTTCTTTCCTTCCGGACCAGAAGAAGTAGAGGCACTCACCATGAGTACGGGCTTCTCTTTAGCAGTGGAGGACTCAAAAGTCTTGAGCATGTTATGCAGCTTGGGCATAGTCGATTCCGTCTTATTTATATTAAAGTTTACTATGAAACTCGAATATGAATCGGGAAGCGACTGAAGAATGGCATAAACAGCAACATTGGTCTTGAGCTCAATGCCCAGACGACCAATTTCTCGATTAGCCCTATCATCTTCAATACATGAGGAGAAACCTTCCATCCCTCGGACAATCGGCATCTAAACATATCTCTCATCACTTCATAAATCTCAGAACAAGATTCAGAATCAAAGAGACCTTCATATGCTTAATCATCTCGAAGGGAAGCATTTTCTCATGCTGCCTTTGCAGCTCGGTAGTCATTCCGAGTAGCATAACACACTGAGCCTGTGAAGCGTCCTCTTGATGCTTCTTTTGGGTTGTAGCGTCGAACGCTTCAGCCTCTTCAGTACCAGCCTCAGGGGTAGCAGGGATTGGCGTGTCCAACACGTACTCAATCTTCTCTTGCCTGAGCACCAAACGAACGTTTCGGTGCTAGTCGAGAAAGTTTGACCCAGCCAACTTGTTCGTTTCCAAAACGCTTCTCAATGACAAGTTATTCATTTCAACAATCCTAGAGAAATAAAATAAAATGAGAATTAAAACACATAATTCCTATGATCAATATTCAGCAATCAAAATAAACATGGCCTTTCAATTTATTTTGTCTCCATTATTTTCACATATTTAACGACCTCATCGGAAAAGTACGAATTTATATCTAATATAAATCATAACGGACTAGGATCCACATTACTACTATCATAATCCCAACGAGGGCTGATCATTATGACAGCATAACTGGTAGGTCTCCAAACCAATTGCCAGATTGCAACTCCTAGTTTGTCGAACCTAGTTCGACTGATGTCACTTACCCTTTGTTCCCCGCGAGGGCTAGCTGCAAAGTTAAGCTGGTTTACAACCATCAAGCGGCGACATTTTCATGTCCCTATAAAAGTCCCGTTAGATGTAGATCTGAGCAAAAGACGAGAGTCTTTAAGTACTCATTGGAACGAAATCTCCGGTTTACTTTTAATTTCAATGGAAGACATCTTATCAAGTTAATGAGAAAACCATATTTTAGTGAGGAACATTTTTAAAGGCGGGATATTAATTGCTTAATTGAGATCCATCATGTTAATTTATATCATATTTGAGCAATTATTGGGCGCCGCCTACCCAAACATGATTTTATACGGACTAACACTTATATGGGCGCCGTCTACCCAAATAATAAATATGGCCCGACAGTTATTGGGTGCCACCTACCCAAACAATTATAATGTGGACGTAAAAAGTTAACGAATTTAAACGAGTGAACAGGTTAACAGTGGGTTTTAATATGACTTTTAAAACGAATTTTGATTTTCAATTAAAAAGGGATTAATCCAATTAATCGTTTTGGTCCAACCAATTTTAGTTTTAGAATTAAATCGAATAAAATTCTAAAAAAAAAATTATTTTATTAGTTTATTTATTTCTCGGGGGCTCAGGTGTAAATTTTGGTACTTTGCATGGGAGGGCCTGTCTCAAATCAAATTTGTAAAACAGCCCCCCACATCATCACCCTCCCAAATCGAATCCAATCCGAATTTTCCAAACCCCAAATTAACCAAATTCCAGAATCCCAATCTTATAAAATTAATCAAATCGAAAATAGGAACCAAGAAATAGGATCGATATCAGGTTCACAAATAATCAACATCAGGTAACAATAGCGACGCGACGGAGCATGACCATCGAGGCGACGCGAGTCGCCAACATCACGCGTCAAAGGCGACTTCAGCGCCGCCAAGAAAAGCATATCGGAAGGGGTTTGGGCGTTTGCGCACTTTGTTTGAATCTGGTTTGAAACCGGATCGGGAAACGGCGGGAAAGTGGTCGAGTAGCGGCGCCATCGACTCTTCCCCTAATCCGGCTCTTCCCGAATCCGGCGACAATGGGCCCGCTCAAAAGTTCGAAGACCTTTGTCACGAGATCGAAACGGAGGGAGCTGGTGGCGAGCCACCGCGACACGCGGTCCGAGGGTGAAATGAGGAGTCGTCAAATACGGTGATGAGCACCGCGAATCAGCGGAAGCGAAATGAGTTCCTCCAAGGCGATATGGATCGGAAAGCAGAGAGCGGCCGCGCGTATCGCGATTCGAAGATCGCTCGCGGCTACCACTGGCGACGCAAAGGCGCGGTGTTTAGCACCTCCACGACGCGACGAGCGCCGTCGGTCGAATCGAGGTTCTCATGGCGGATGGAGGAGGGAGGAATCGAGGAAACCCTAAACTGGTGGCGAGGATGAACCGAAAGCACAACGAAATAAAAAGCAAACAAAAGAGGGTGCGATTGATCTAATCGGCCGTTCCCCATCAATTAAAAAAAAAAAATTTTTTATTAAAATCAATTTTAATATGCATTAAAAACAAGAGCACGAGCTCGATACCCATCATTGGAAAATAGAGGCACGTAAAACACGTAATCACACGCCAAGAACATAAATTAAAGTTCACCAACAACTAACAATTAATTACATACAGACACAATAATCATAACGAGAAATCTTTACAAGAACTCGAGTGCAGATTCCTCTACTACTACGGTATCCACGTAATCCCCAATTTGAGGACTTGCGGATTTGCAAAGATTGAATCCCGAGACAGATTTCTTTAGGAAAATCCAAACTCTAGATCTTATGGACAAAATATGAAGTAACGTTGTTTGTGAATTCCCAAGAGATTGTATATATAGGGAGACCCATCTTAAATCTTAAGTTAGCCCAATTAGGGAAATAAAAACTCCAATCTTAAATTAAATTAATTCCTTTTAATTTAATTCCCTAAATATAAATCTCTACGGATTTAAATACCTTATATGAAAATCTCTACGATTTATTTCCATGTACATTAAATCCTACAATTATATTCCAAATATAATTATTGGGAATTCTTATTTAATTAAATTTAATTTAATTAAATATTAATAATAATTAATTCCAAATTAATCTATTATTAATTACTTCTCCATAAATTAAATAGTAAATTCAATTTAACATTTAATCAACCAACTATAATCCCTAAAAGGGAACTACTTGTTGTGTGACCCATAGACCCTCATATACCGAGCGATTAGTCAAACTTACGGTCTTAATGGAACCCTAGTCAATAAATCAGACATTCTCAATATATGAGGTATGTTGTGAGAAACATGCAACTACATGTAACAGAAACATGGGCAATTTCGATTTCCTCCTTTCATTCACGAATACTCGATTAGTCTTGAACATGATGAAGTGTCTATTCAAATAACTTAATCAATTTATCTCAAATCACTAATTGATCATTAGTGTCACACTTAGTCACAAAGTCTAAGTTGACGTGCATTGACCAACGACTTAGATCCAATTATGATGAGAAGATGAGTATTCTCTCTAAATCCACTTTGAGGAATGAATCTTTTTCTTGGCTCAACTACCACGCACATGTACTTCGTGATGAACCCAATCCAAGCCATATCTACCCATAGACGGGTGCAAGCATCGGTCATGGTCAAAATTCATCACTCTACACATGTCGTGCATATTGACCTCAAGTCAAAGGAGTATCGCATCGCTCCCACTAACCGAGACACCCGTAGACACATATAGTGGAACTACAACAAACGGTTTCTCAGATTGGTATACCAATACCCTCTAAGGTATTTGTGCATCCATCATGATATACCTAGTATCTCGTAGTAAGTGAGATCTTACTACACTCTCTAAGAGTATGATGCAGATCGCACGCTCAATCTCCATTGCATCATCAATATCCCATTCTTGATGATCCTCGATTGGGGCTATTTGAGAATCGTGCTTAAGTCATCTGAGTTCTCACATACTCAATGACAACAGTGATTCAAGGGAAGACATATAAGAATAAATGCAAACAATCAAACATAATATTCTAATGAGTGTAACATCATACATTTAATATTAACCAAACAATAATATTAAACCAATACTGAATATTATCGGAGTATTATGTCCTTACAATGGATTGTCTCTAGGACACTAACACTAACATTTAAGACCCAAGCCCGGCTTGCGTGGGGCAGGTCAGGCCCGCCCTGCCCCATTTTTTACCCATCCCGCTACATTTTTTTTAATAAAGCTGAAATTAAATTTTTACCTATAAAATGTTATCACATTTAATACAATACAATAACATAATTCAAGCTAAAATGAATATAAACTAAATTTTTAAATTCGAGAGGTCCAGAAATTAGAAATCTACAATGAAATCAGGAAAGAAAAGAAAATCGTGTGATAACTGATGAAATATTATATATATTTTTATTATTATTACTATTATATTATATAATGAGTGTTCTCAAGCTACGACTGTATTTCTTCGACCACTCAATCGAAGTTCTCACCACTTTCCCACTATGTCAAGTTCTGCATCGATCGGATACGGCCGAAAGGCTACTCAAGTGGGCAGTGGAGTTGGGCCAGTTCGGCATCACGTTCGCCCCGCGAATGGCGATCAAAGGCCAATTGATGGCCGACTTTATGGTCGAGTTAACATACCCACAACTGCTCGAAAAGGGAATCTATCAGTCATGCCACATGTATGTTGATGGTTCGTCGACGAGCACAAGACCCAGAGTGGGCGTGGTTCTTATCAGCCCGACCCGACAAACTTTCACAACGGCCATCCGTTTCAATTTCCCAGCCACAAATAATAAGGCCGAATATGAAGCTATGATCGGCTGCTTACATATGAAAATGACAATGGGAATTCAGAAGTTGATGATTTACAGTGACTCCTAGCTGATCGTATACTAGGTCCTGGGCGAATATGAGGCCCGGGGAGAGCAGATGGCTCAATACCAGCTACTAGAAGAGGAACTGCTCGAGCAGTTTGAATAAGTATTCATCGAATAACTCTCCCGGGTAGGCAACTCATTCGCCGATGCCTTAACCCGATTAGCAACAGTAGAAGGTGTGATCTAGTCCACTAATTAATTAAGCCATTGAACAAGCTTTATATTAATTAATATCTTTGTCCTTGGAGTTAAGACAACTCAACATTATTATCCATACCGGAAATAAATTTTCACTTGCAAGATTTGGTATGATAAAGCTTCTGAGCCCACCAATGGGATAAATCAAGCAAGACGCACTTGCACAGGATTCTCCGTATTAAATCTTAGCAATCGTCGTGCAACTAATAATATTGCCCAAGATATAAGGTATCAAATCACGTTGATTCTCTTCCCATCATAAGTCAAAGGAATAGTTATTAATTTCACATGATCCTATTTAAGGAACGGAGATTAAGAAATAATGAATCACTGATGTCTAATTCTTCCATATTCAGTACTGAAGAATTTATCCTCCTGTAGGTCATATTCAGCGCATCATAATGCACTAGTGTAATCTTTTGGTCAAGACAAGCCAATCTGAGTCTTACACTTCAACCTTTCACGATGGATTGTTCATTTCCATCTAGGTTGTGAATTTGTACTTAGTTACGAGGAACTGTTAATTTGATCTTCAGTGATCTGGTATCACCAAATTAAATACAATGTAACATGTACTATTTATTGAACATGTATCAGTAAATATATATATCATTCATTCATATTTAATGTAACAGTGATAAATAATTTATTTCAGTAAATAAATAATAAATTCGGTTTGATTATACAAAGTAAAAAGCATATTTTCCAGTATAACCCAACAATTAGCCTTTGCCACATTTTTGGTTTTCTATTTAGTCACCATACTGATTTTAACTCTTTTCTTTTGCAGGCCATATATCACAAGACTAGTCCTCAAGTGGATAATGCGTGGAACTTTGCTATTATTACTTATGTGTGGATGATGTGGCATGTTAGATATTTAATTGTTTATGAAGGCAGATACTTCACCTCTGCTGATATTAAGGCTAGGTTTTGGGCTCACATGAGGGAACTCAATCACATGTATCATGGTATGGTGACTACTTTAGATAACACTAATGCCTTGGACACTTTCAGTATTTTTTGCAGGGTTGATAAGGCAAAATACCAGATTCGGGTAAGATGGATGAAGCCTCAATAGGGCTGGGTTAAATTTAATAAAGATGCATGTGCTGTGGGTGCACCCGGTTGGCTTAAAGGTGGAGGTCTGTTTAGAGATTCGGATGAAAATAACGCCTAAAATTATTTTCCCATCACCACTCCCCGCCCTTCAACTCCTCAACCTGAAATGGAAAAATATTGGGGTGAGCATGCAAGCACACTCAATGGAAATAAATTATTCAAAATTAAAAGCAAGTATAATCCACAAAATATACAAGTCAAATAAAGAATTCACATGTAACTTTGCCAATAGTAACTTTGCCATAGAACATTGCTTTTGAAACCTTGCCATATAACCTTGGCACTTTGCCACTTCGCCAACTTTGCCACATAGATATTGAGCACGGCGGGTTTAACCCGAAGATCCGTCGATCCTGGACCACATAAGGGCCCCTGGCTATTAGACTTTGCCGAGCATGGCGGGATACACCCGAAGACCCGTCGGTCCCGGACCTCAAAAGGGCCCCCAGGCTATTAGAATAATAAGGAATAATAAATTTAAACAAGAATCTCAAGTCATTTATACATAACAATTAAAATTGAATAACATGCATATTCTACAAAACCACTGTAGAGTTGATAGCATTTAAATCCTCACCTTGAATGATGATTACATAAGTGAAAAGTAGAAGCCTCGGATGAACTACGCCTCGTAATTGTCGTCGCCTATCATAAAATTTAAAATCTACTTAGAAAATAATAAAATAAATCCTTTAAATAAAATAATATGAATTCAAATTAATTAAATGAAAGAAATCTCCTAATCTTACTATTCAACTTCACGTCTGCTACCTACTATGTATTAATACAAATACATAAACTCTTAAAACATTTCTATATCACCAAACTCATAATACAATAAAAGGATTAAAGCAATCAACCTCTCAAAAAGTTTCAGTAGTTCACGTATCAGCCCAAAATATAATTTTCTTTTCATTAATTCAATAAGAAGATCCTACCATGACCACATGAACCAAAATATTATATATATATCTACTACTCCCCTACGCATATGAATGATAAATAAAGAGAGATTGTCATTGCATATGTAGATTAAGGATTTGCAAACCAAAAGTAAATACTGGAAAGGAGAAAAGAAAATACCGAATGTAGAACGACAGTGAAAAACGTGTAGAAGACGTGAAGAATGGAATTATTCAGGTTAAAATGACATAAATAGTTTAAATACATGGGCTTGATTTGAGTTTGGGCTTGAATTAAAAAAAAAAATTAAAATAATAATACTTAAGTTGGGCTTTAAATAAAATAAGTGTTGTATGAGTTAAATAATATAAGGGCTTTTTAAATCTCTATTTCAAAATAATATAAATGATAGGTAACAATAAAATAAATTAATTTAAGTAATTAAACATGCCTATGAACTTAATGAAATGAATTACGGGTATTACAACCTCTCCTACTAATAAAAATTTCATCCTCGAAATTTAGAAACTTACCACATGGAAAGAAATTAGGGTATTTTGCTTGTATCTCATCTTCACGTTCCCACGTGGCCTCGTCTCTTCCATGTCAGCTCCATTGCACTTTGACGAGACACACATCTTTATTGCAAAGCTTGTGAACCTTTCTCTCTAAGATCTGTTCGGGTCTCTCTCCATACATCATGTCTTTGTTGATGTCCAAAGTAGAGTGATTAACAACATGACTTGAGTCATGCACGTACTTCCTCAACATGAACACGTGAAAAACATTGTGTACAACCGCCAAAGATGGGGGTAGAGCAAGTCGATAGGCTATATCACCAACCCGTTCGAGAATTTTGAAAGGGCCAATATATCTTGGTTTGAGGTTTCGTTTGCCACCGAATTTGACAACTCCCTTGGTGAGCGAGATCTTTAAGAATACTTTTTCCCCTTGAGAAAATTGTAATTGTTTTCTCCGTTTGTCAGCATAAGACTTCTGTCTGTCCTGAGCTACCTTAATTCTTTCTCGAATCTTATGTATTGCCCCAACAGTCTGCTCAACCATTTCTGGTCCCAAAATCTTCTTCTCACCAACCTCATCCTAATAAGATGGAGATCTGCATCTTCTTCAGTACAGTGCCTCGTAAGGAGCCATTCCAATTGTCACTTGATAGCAGTTATTGTAAGCAAACTCAACTAATGGCAAATGAGATTCCCAATTTCCACAAAGATCCAAAACACATGCTCGCAACATGTCCTCTAAGATCTGAATGGTTCTTTCAGATTGTCCATCTGTCTGCGGATGGAAAGCCATGATAAAGTTCAACTTCGTTCCCATCAAAAATATAAATTTCCCCAACAATTTCCCCCTTTTTGATGGAACCAAAAAATTTAATTAGAAAAATAGATAACTGAAATAAAAAGAACACAACATAAATGCGAAGAAAATGAGATGTTGTCTTAAGATCAGAAAAGGTAATGCATTTCATTAAAGATAAGCATCTGTTACAAGTACAATGAAAAGAAAAAAAATTACTATTCTTCTGATCCTAAGTAAGTCTTCTGATTGTCTTCTCAGATCTCAATCGTCCTCAGGCCTTGAGGGATTTCAAAAATCTTGTACATTCTTTCTAACAGTTCCCTCAGCATGTCTTCCTTGATGATATCTCCTCTGTCAGCAAAATCATAGAACAACTTCTTGAAGGCCACAGGTTCGAAGGTCTGGTTAGGTCTGAGTGGCGGAATCATGGGCTCAAATCTGGGTGCACTAGGCACAAACGTCATTGTCTTGCCCTCGTACATCACCACTTTGTAGAAGTCTTCATATTTGGCCTCTAACCAGTTGAGAAAGTACTCATCAAACTTACCCTGGTCTTCTTAGTCTGGAATCTTCTGCAGAATGTAGACATCACTTAGCCAGTCGCATTTGATTCTGTTCCACTCAGGCACTAAGTCTTGTCTGCATATCAGAATGCTCAACACAGGAGCAGGTATGGCCCTTTCTTCCCAATCAATTTCCTAAGCAGCAGCAGCTTTCAACCTTTGTCTTCTGATGTATTTTTGTTCAGTCCAGTTGCATCTAATAGCTTCTTCCTTTTTCTGTCCTCATCAATTACCTTCTGCCTCCTAGCATATTCTTCTTGTTCACGAATTTTCTCCTTGGACATCATCAATTCAGATCTGGTCACAACTGTCTTCTGCATTGGCTTCTTTGCTTCACCTTTCAGTTGTTTTCTTGACTGAGCTTCAGCTTCTGCAGCCTCTTCTACCTCCAATTTCTTTGCAAGTTCCATACTCCTGGCCTGATCCTCCGAGCTTAACCTTTTCTGAATAGATGAGGAAAAGTCCTCAATCTTGTCTACTCTTGCAGTTAACTCTCCCAACGAGGTTTTCTGTTCAGACAAAGATTTTTCTTGAATTTCCAGTTGTCTGTTGTGCTCCTCAATTGTTGTAAACAACTCCGCCAATTCTGTGTCTTAGACGTTAGCAGCAACTCTCTCAGGGACCTGAGCAGCAATTATGGAAAGTGGACCTCCAGATGATTCTGCCTATTTTTTTGGTCCTCTTTCTTCCCCATTTTTGGTTGCATAAAAAAGGTTTGAGAACTTCCGCTCAACGTTGCCAAATTGTCTTAGTATCTCCTGCTTTAACTCCTCCACTTCCAAGGGAGTGATTTGAACAATTGAGGCAGACGGAGCTGTTCCTAGCATTCTGGTCACAACATTTTCCAGGGAGGTTCTGGCCTTGGACATGGAACTTTCAAATCTCCTCCATGCAGCATCGAAGCTGGTGTCAACATTCACCAGAGATTTGTATACCTCTTCTAGCAGTATTCTGATGTCAGAAAGTGACCTGACTTCAGCTCCAAGTTTATCAGCAATCAAATCGATGCGTTTCATCTCCTTCTCAGCCACCTCAGAATGCAAGGTAAGTAGCTTCTCAATCGTGAGATTTCTCTCAGATTCAACCAACTGCTTCGTCCTTTCCTCCATCTGATTAAACAATCAGTCCATAAAGAGCTTTTCTTAAACGGTACACTTGGTTGCTTGATTCAAATCCAGGAGGCTGTTCGACATAAACTTCCTCCGCTAGTACCCCATTTAAGAATGCACTCTTTACTTTCATCTGATACACAGTAAACCCTCCATGAGCAGCATAAGCTAGAAACAACCGAATGGCTTCCAAGCGAGCGACTGGTGCAAAGGTCTCATCATAATCAATCCCTTCTAATTGTGAATATCCCTTAGCAACAAATCTTGTCTTATTTCTGGTTATCACGTTGTTCTCATCCTCTTGTTCTTGAAGACCCACTTAGTACCAATCACATGTTGGTGAGTTGGTCTGTCTACAAGTTCCCAAACTTGATTCCTTTCAAACTGCTCTAGTTCTTATTGCATAGCTAGAATCCAGTTTGCATCAGCTAGAGCTTCTTCAACAGTAAGGGGTTCCTTCAAAGACAAATAGCAACAATACATAGCACTTTCACCAATTTGATGTCTAGTTTGAACTCTACCAGATAGGTCTCCGATGATCAGGTCAGTAGGATGGTCTCTTAACCATATCCTTCTTTTCTGAGTTCAAATTGGTTTTTAGAGTAATAAAACGAATATGACACACTCCAGAACAATAAAAAAACATACATATTCTTCAACCTTTTGAAGAACAATATTTTGTTTAACAGAAACAGGTTTTGTAAAACAAGTAGGTTTTGTAAAACTAGTTCCAATTTAACAAAATTAATATGTTTCTTTGAAGTTGAAAGATCATTAATATATTTTTCATAACCAAAACCAACATTGCCAGTTCTTCCAATCATTAAAGCATCATTCAATTTAGTAGTGTTGTTGGAATATATCTTGAAACTTAAAGTAATATCTTTTAATTAATATTTCAATGAAAAAAATTCAAATCTTTTCTGGTTAAAATAACCTCAAGCTTTGTCAAGAAGTCTTTTAAATTAAAATTTTCTAAAGTCATTGATTTCAAAATCTAATTTTGAGTTTCCCAAAGTTTTAGTTTCTGACATTTAGAGTTACACTCAGCATAATGAGATTTGCATGTCTGCATAATAGTTCCATTAACAATTGATATCAGGAAGATTTTCACTCAATGTTATGTCAGATGTTATGTCAACATTTGAGTCAACATTAGAATAATCTGTTGGGGTTATACTGGAAAATATGCTTTTACTTTGTATAACCAAACTGAATTTCTATCTTATTTGCTGAAATAAATTATTTATCATTATTGCATTAAATATGATTGAATGTTACATATATTTACTGCATACGTGTTCAATAAATAGTATGTGTTACATTGTAGTTAATTTAGTGATACCAGATCACAGAAGATTAAATTAACAGTCCCTTGTAACCAAGTACAAAATTCACAACCCAGATGGAAATGAACAATCCATCATGAAAGGTTGAAGTGTAAGGCTCAGATTGGCTTGTCTTGACCAAGAGATTACACTAGTGCATTATGATGCGCTGAATAGGACCTATAGGAGGATAAATTCTTCAGTGCTGAATATAGAAGAATTAGACCTCAGTGGTTCGTTATTTCTTAATCCCCGTCCCTTAAATAAGATCGTGCGAAATTGGTAATAATTGCTTTGACTTATGATGGGTAGAGAATCAATGTGATTCAATACTTTATATCTTTGGCAATATTATTAGTTACATGACGATTGCAAAGATTTAATACGGAGAATCATGTGCAAGTACGTCTTGCGTGATTTGTCCCCTTGGGAGGCTCAGAAGTTTTATCATACTAAATCTTTCAAGTGAAATTAGTTTCCGTTATTGATAATAATGTTGAGTCGTTCCTAACCAAAGAAAAAAGATATTAATTACTATGAAGCTTTTTAGTGGCTTAAATTAATTAATGGACTAGATTATCTTAAACACGAGAAATAATAAACTGGAGCCATATTACAGTAATATGAGTTAAGATGGATAGTGCAATATTAATTATGTAGTGGGATTAATTAATATTAATGGGCTTGAATAATATTGTGGCTCAATATTGATAATTCAAGGTCCATTGGAAGGTCCAATCTTAATTCTCCTAAAGGCCCCTCAAGTAGCCCAAAGATAAAGTTCAATAACTGAAAAGGGTGATTAAAATAAAATAAATTATTGTTGCCAAATTTTTCAAATTTTCAAAAATATTAAGGAAGAAAGAGAAATGATTTTCTTGATTTTCATGGAAAGATTTTATGGAATAAGTATTCTTGGAGTACAAGATTATCCCATAAATTCAAGAAAAGTCAAAGATCTTATTTCTTCCCATTAATGCTAATTTTCGAAAATTACCCTTATAATAAAGAGGAGGAGATTTTGTTGGGAGTTATTTTGGGAAACAGAATATATTGGATATATTCAAGATTGTATCTTGAAGAAGAAGCAAGGAAATTTCTCAAGAGCCAATAAGCCCTAAATTTTCGTCTTCCCCCCCCTTGTATTATAAATAGGGGATGAATTTTTCATCCCCAATGTAATTCCATGTGTTGGAAAAATTAGAAATCCAAAAAGGTGGTGCAACATAATTTTATTTTTTCCTTTTGTTAATTGTTCATGAGCATCCTACCACCGGATTATTAAACAAGGACGTGGGAATACTTTGAGAAGGAGTTTGGGTGTGTTTGTGGAACGTGACTCATCTTCTCTGCTATCTTGATCGTCAAGAGGTTAGTTCACGTAAACTCCTAGCAATTCCGCATACGTAGGATTTATGTGGCTTGTTTATATGCATGATTTGTCGTTGAATTATTATTTGAATTAATATAGGATTAATTCATGCTAGTACTAATTGTTACAATTAAATTTGTATTTAAATATTCATCCCGAATAGATCCGGGCAATTAATTCCCCAACAACGGTATTAAGTTGCCTAATATGTTAAAACATCCTAAGCAACATTTCAACAAATATGCATGGGTTAATAGATCTAACATGTCATGTAAGGTTTGTTTACACTTCTTTATAGACATGTGTTCTAGGTTCATGGTATTTCGTAGTGGTTGTTCTAAATATATGACTGGAAAAACTGATTGCTTAACTGATTGTTCATCTTATGATGGTGGTCATGTTACTCATAGTGGTGGTTCAAAATGAGAAGTAATTAGAAAAGGAGACTCTTAAAGTATCTAGAAATTGCTGAGATTAGGTGATGCTACTGGATTAACTGATCTTAATTTTTGAAATGTTAAAATTTGTGGACCATGCAAGAAAGGTAAACAAGTGAGAGTGTCACATCAAATGTTGTCAGCATGTACTAGAACACGTTGTTGTGAACTTATTCATATGGATCTTATGGGTCCAATAGAGACTGAAAGTTAAGATGGTAACATGTATTTTGATGTTTGGTTGATGATTGCTCTAGATACACTTGAGTTGTGTTTCTTAAGGAAAAATCAGAAACTTTCTCTGCATTGAAAATACTTTAAAAAAGGTTTAAAACTGTTTTTAACTTGAAAGTGAGCAGGATTAGATATGATCATGGCATAGAGTTTGAGAATAGTTAATTACTAATTTTTGTGAAAATAAAGTTATTTACAAGTGTTTTCTTCACCTAAAACACCTCAACAAAATGGTATTGCAGAAAGAAAGAAAGAAATGGAATTTACAAGAAACGACAAGAGTAATGTTAACTTCAAAAAAATTATTTAAAAGATTTTGGGTAGAAGCTTTAAACACTTCTTGTCACATTATGAATAACAAGAAACTAAATTTTAAATATTTTCATATATTTGGTTGTTTGTTATACACTTGTTGTAGCCATAATAATCCCTCAGCAGCCACATGGCAAAGGATGGTGGCGTGGCAAATGGTGATGATGTGGCGGCTAGAACCAAGTTCAGCTGAAGAGTACGAGATGCCGAGGATGGCCCTCACCGGGCGACCTGGCGACGAGTAAAGAAGATCAAGCTCACCTTAACGAGCGACCTCCCTCGAGAAGGATCCACGGACGAGGTGAAAAGAAGAGAATAAGGACCAGTTGACTGGGCGACCTCCCCCGAGGTCGTCCCACGAGCAAGGTCGGCCCCCATAGGGCGACCTGACAGCGATCAAGAAAGAAGAAGGACACACGAAATATACATAGAAAAAAGATAGTAAAATATCCTGGCTTGGTATGCCCCTAGACGTAGTCCTTCTGGACGAACTGGGTCAACAAACTCGATTGTTCCTTACATTTTACATTATTCATTCATGATTCATATATTACTTGTTTGTGGCATAGACGTAAAATCTATGTTACAACATGTTTGTTATATAGTGAATGATAGAAATCAGATACACAAGTTTGATCCCACAAGTGATAAAGGATTTTTCTTAGGATATTCTAAGAATAACAAAGCTTATAGGATTTATAACTTGAGAACCTACACAATGCAAGAATATGTAAATGTTCGAACCCATGTTGATTGATTTGAACAAACAATCGATTCCACTAGACCATCATGACTTATAAAACATAACTCCTCAGTTGACCTATTTGTTTATTATATGACCCGAGGAAAATGGTTTTCCCATGTTTTTATGGTTTTCCCATTTTTCTTAGGATATTCTAAGAATAACAAAGCTTATAGGATTTATAACTTGAGAACCTACACAATGCAAGATTATGTAAATGTTCCAACCCATGTTGATTGATTTGAACAAACAATCGATTCCACTAGACCATCATGACTTATAAAACATAACTCCTCAGTTGACCTATTTGTTTATTATATGACCCTAGGAAATTGGTTTTCCCATGTTTTTATGGTTTTCCCATATTTTTACATGTAGACCAAAATTATTTGAAAAATAAGCTTTTCTCTAGAATTGAACCTAGGACCTTAACTAATAAAACGATAGCACACACCATTATGCTATAACATACGCTTGATAGATGATTTTTTCATAAATTTATATATCTCTACAATTAATTATAGAAAATTTATAATTCGCAAAACTGAAGCATTGTAAGATACAAAACATAACAATATTATATATTAAAAAAATAACAATATTACATTCAAAACATTAAAATGTAAATTTTTTAAGGGTATTAAATCAAAACGAAAGTAGTATTACAAGTAATACACAATAATATTACATACAAAAACATTACAGTATTACATTCATAACATATGAAAAAATAAATCCTAAAGGATATTAAATGGAAGACTAAAACAGTTTACAATCAGAACATAATAGTATTACATGAAAAAATATAGCGGGCGAATAAGCGGAATTATTAAAAAGAAAAGAAGAGGGGTGGGCCCAAAAATTACCCGAACAAGAATAAAGTGTTTTTGGCCCAAAAGTGACCAAATAACCAAAAAGTACAACATAAAGCATGAAACTAGCCGTCTAACTAACAGCTGTAGTTCCATCTAGGGAGGCATCTAGGGCATCCTGTTTCTTCTTTGCTTTCAGTCGTGTATTGTATTCATGTCTTCTCTTGTTATCTTCCGTTCAGGCCCTTTTTAGTTTTGCTTTGATCAGCTTGCCCAAGGATCTTTTTGGAGCGACTTGCCTCCAGAGGCCTCAAAAGTAGCGTTGTTAAATTTGGAGTTAAGACCGTCGATAATTTATGTTGTGTTCTGTCGGAGTAATCGTGTTCTCTATGTTCTGCCCAGGCTTCTCTACCCCCAGATCCTTCTTAGTATCTTCATCTAACATGTCTGACCATCTAGCGGAGGTAGTAGAGGCCGTAGAATCCAAGTCCGAAGCTGAAGAACCCTCGACCAGATTCTTGAAGGAGTTGGTAGTAGCAGGCTCAGGGGTATCAGAAACGCCCAAGATGGCGAAGCTGTTTTCTTTGGCAATTGCCAGTCCTCGTCCCTCTTCTCTTGTTCGGGAAAAACTGTATCAGTCCGAGTTATCTGCCAGTCCATGTGGCCTATCATCTTCTCATTTACAGAGTCAATGACCTCATATGAAGGGGGCCTTCCCTCCCCCCGTCCCACAAATCTGCATCGTTTACTGTGCCTGAAGTGCCTGTTTTTGTACGCTCCTTCCCATCAGGGGCTTCCTTTTGTTCCTTTCTAACCCCAGGTCTTCTTTGCAACCTTTCCCGGGCCATCCCGTGGGGGAGGCTTGTCATGGTTATCCTTCTTCACATCCGAACCTCTGAAAGACCGACAATTGTCCACAGAGTGTCCTACAATCTGACAATGGACACAAAACTCCGAATGTTGTTCATAGGCCATTGAAGCAATGGAGCAGTGCCCAGATCTCTCATACATGATTTTGTATTCCTTATCTTTCCAAAGATCAAGTTCAACGAGGACCCGAGCATAGTGACACATAGTCCGGTTGCGTGTGTGTGCATCAATACTTACCACCGGACCAAGGGCTGAAGCAATTTGTTCAATGATAGGCACGTAGAAATATTTCATAGGAAGTTCGAAGATTCGTACCCAAACATTAACGATAGGGGAGATCACCTTATAAGGGTTAAACTCTGGGGCTCACTTCTGTAATTTCCAAGTAACTCCATAGGCCAAGAGCGTTTCAATAGGATTCTATCCCGTTCTCGCAAATCCTCCAACTGAATATTGAAATACCCTTTACCCAACGATACGAGGTTCCAAGTTCCTTTACATGCCAAATTGTATCAAGAGAAGCTTTTAGTTCATTAATCGGCATTGGCTTCTCACCTGATTTGAGTAACATACGACCGATAATAGTGTTTTGCATTTCCCGTACACCTTGCCTATGTATCGAATCATCTATGTTTACTGAAAGGTATTCGCCTTTCCTAACCGGCTGTAGCGTAGCATTCTTAATTAAAGGATCCACAGCGCTAATACCCCTCCTAACATAATTCAACCCAAGCCAAACCAAATCTGAAGCAGAGGGGATCCCTGCTGCTGCACCAAGCCAATCAAGCCTTTGTTTTTGGGCATTGTCCCCCCCTTTCTGGTGCATACCAAAAGAAGCAGCATCAGCCCCCAATTGCAAACCATTCCCCCCAGAATTCAAGATACCAGAGGGAGTACTCCCACCCACAACACCAGGCAATGAGTCCATATCAATGGGAGTCGAAAAATCAGAATCCAGCACACCAGAACCAGAGGGATTACCTTGAGCATAACCATGATTCGAAGGGATAAGTTTGTTACCTATAGCTTAAGGATTCAGCACCTTCGCAGCCTGTCCAGAGCAACCAGAAGCGTGCCCTGCTGCCTACGAGCCGTCCACTGAGTTGGGATAGAGCCATCCTCAATCCCAGTTGTAGCTTGCATCTGATGCGAAGCATCAGCAACGCCAGACCAATTCGTAACATCAGAGCGCAAAATCAGCACACCCGTAGCAGATGGGTTAAGCGCAGAGTCGCCAGAAATCGATTGTTGCAAGCCGGGCTGAGGGTCGAAGGACGTCTGACTCTGCGTCGCGAAGAGGGAAGCAGGGTCGCGAATCAATTTTTCCACGAATTTAGAATCGGAGAGTTGCGCGGTGAAGGCCTGGGGGTCGCAAAGAAGCAAATCGACAATCTTGGGGTCAGAGAGTCGCGATAAGATTAAGCCCATGGCCGAAGACATGTCCTGTTAGGCCATGGACGTTAGCGCCGGAGCGGTGCTCGCCGAGAAGCGGCGGCTGAGCGAAGAAGACAGGCGCAAATTAGGGTAGCTTGTTTATGCCCCAAACTTAGAATTGTCACTCATTGAAAAAATATAGCGGTATTACAAGAAAAAATCTAATAATTATGCCCGGATGACCTCATTTATCGATCAAAGAGAACTCACTACAGTTCACAAATGCAAAGAAACGAAGAGTGACTGTCCTGTTCCAAATTTCGCTCATGTAGTATCATTTCCAACACTAAGCTTGTACTTGCTGCAATTTATGGGTTCATTTATCTTACAATTCTTTTGCCTCTATTTTCACAATTTCTTGGCAACATAATAGTATTACAATAAAAAAAATATAATTTTAAATGTATTATAAGTATAATTTGTAAATAAAAGTACTAATAAAAATATTTATGTATATATTTAAATCAATTAGATAAATAAAGTTAGCTCTATATTTCATGCATCAATCAATCGTGAATTGAAATCTATAAATAATTAAATATTCACACCTAATTAGAATGAATAAATAAAATTTATTATATATAAAACTTCAATCTTAAAACTTCAAATTGTTATAGTATAGTGGTAAGAATTATTGTTTGCCACTCTGGTGACCCAGGTTCGATTATTCGTAGAAGTGAACTTGGGTAGCACCCTTAATTTTTTTTTATAAATGAATTTTCATATATTTTCATTTAAAACAAATACACACGATTTATTATATTTAAAGTCTGAATTTTAAAATATTAAGGTGTTGTAATATAGTGGTAAATATTCTCCTATGTTATCTTGGTAACACTGGTTCAATGCCTTCTTATGTAATATTTTTTTTAAAAATAAATTTTTCCCCATATTTTCACATTCACTATTTACCATATATTTTCATTTAAAATGAATAAAAGCCATTTATTATATTTAAAGTCTAAATTTTAAAATATTAAGGTGTTGTTAACATGGTGGTAGATATTCTGCTATGTTATCTTGGTGACACGGGTTCAATTCCTTCTTATGTAATACTCCCTCCGTCCCGTAGTTGTTTACCCTTTTTAAAAAGTGGTTCGCCACAACATCTCAAAATTATATCTCATATCATTGTTTTTACACATGTTGGAAAACGAGGGATAGGAAATCACCAACCTCTATTCCAGAATTGCAGTGGAAAATATCAAACCGATTGAATTCATAGTACGCACTGGATTCTCTGATCCAAAACGCAACCACAGCAATAGATTCACAGAATGCTTCCATAATCCACAATGTTAAATGCCCTTGATTTGGTATATGCGTAGTGTCTATGAGAAGAGAAACTTTTTCTCTTTTCTTAGTTTTCTGTCTTTCGTGAAAACGTAGGAGTGGAGCGTAAAAGAGAATTTCTGTAATCTGAATGAGAGAAAAGAATATCCTTTTTATCCCTTCTGTTCTCCTGGAAGTTAATCTCTCAAACTTATCCACTTACATGTGTGGATAACATTATTATAATATCATAATTAGTAATAAATTAATTATAATTATAATAATTACTTTCAACAAAAAAAAAAAATCTATTTTAATAATAAAATAGAAAGAACTACAACACCCTCAATTAAAAACCATTTTATCACTTTAAATACTACTCCCTCTATCCTAATCAAAAACTCATGTCGAAAGTAAATAGGTAAACAACTACGGGTCGGAGGGAATACCTTTTTCCTTTTTCTTTTTTAAATAAAAGGATTTTCCCATATTTTCACATTTACAATTTATCATACGTATAATAAGTCCCTAAAATTTAAAATGTTTTAAATTAAATCCCAAAATTTTACAATGTTTTTCCCATATTTTCACATTTACACCATTTATCATATGTATAAGTGCCTAAATTTTACAACCTATATTTTATGGAAGCTTTTCTGTGAAATATTTCACCATGAAATATAAGTTTAAATGGGAAAGAGTTAAAAATTTGCACGATTTTAGGCGGGTTGAACCAGGTCAAGCAGATTTTTTCTAAAATTCGCGCAAAGGCAAAATAGAAAAACCCACTCCCAATCTGTGTTACTATATTGACCAGTTTTGTATTACTGTAACGTCAATTATGTGTGTTCTACGTGATGAAAAAAATAAAAGATATATTTTTACTAATTCAATGGTGTAATCTGGTGGGCTAGACCTTTACTTAAGACAATTGGTCACAGGTCAGAAGAAGAAACAAATAAAAAACAGAGGTGGAAGCAGATGAAAATTGAGGGAGTGTCGTTTTTCTCATATAGTAACACTCATTTCTCTTTATAATAACGCATTTCTGTGTATAATAACACAATTTTAAATATATTATAGACACATATGCATACTGAAAAATAAGTATGTGTGATTGTCCTTACAGTAATACATACATGTACTTACAGTAACACATGTTTGCCCTTATCACAAACCTCGGAGCGAGTTTTGTTGCTCTGTCTTTGCGCGAATTTTAATGAATTTTTTTATAACCTAGTTCGACTGGCACCTGATCCACGCATTTTCCATTCTATGTTTATTTGTCATATTCTAATATTAAGGGCCCGCTTGGTATAACTTGAGAATGATAATGGGTATCATTGAGGGGTCAATCACTATGAGGTTATTGATTACATTGATGTAGCTTGGTTAGAAAATCAACAATAGGTATTATCTGAGGAAGGTTGAGTAAGTAATTATAGGGAAGTAATCAATTACTTATTTCTATTTTCATTACAGGTGTATCAAAACTGTCAAACAATATTAATTGGAATGATTCTCATTACCCATTCCATTACCTCAAATCAAGCAGGACCTTAATTAATTTGGATAGACCCACAATCAGCTTGTAAGGGCTTATATAAGTCCTATATTTTGTAATTAGATTTTCAATCATTAATTAACCTAGGCGATTAAGCTATCCGCGCATAAGCTATCATACAATTTACTAAGTAATCATCAAGTACACACTGAAAGCCAAGATTGAGGGAGGAAAAGGAAAATGGGCTAGCAAGCTCCCTGATGTGTTGTGGTCGTATAGGACGACCTACCGAAATTCAACAGGGGAGACTCCTTACTCGTTGGCTTTTGGAACTGAGGCAGTCGTACCCGCAAAAGTCAATTTCCCTAGTTTTCGCACAAGCCACGCCGCGTTCGACCGCAACGACGAGGCCTTAGCCAGAAATCTGGACCTGCTCGAAGAGAAACTTTTGGAGGCCAATATGAGAAATGTGAGATACAAACAACAGTTGGAGAGGTATTACAATTCTAAAGTGTGACTTCAACGGTTCAAAGAAGGAGACTTGGTGTTAAAGAAAGTGCTTGGCGAGGCAAAATGGGTTTTCAGTCCAAACTGGGAAGGTCTGTTCAAAGTATCGAAGGTCTTGCCCAATGGAGCATATGAACTCGAAAGACCAGAAGGCACTAAGGCTCAGTACCCGTGGAATGCAACTCACCTAAAGAAGTATTATCAGTAGGTTCGAAGTCGCATCCTTGTAAACAATTCTACCAGTCAATAATAATGTCTTTTCTTCTTTTCAAAACCCCTGTGTTAAAACCGAAGGGTCATGTATAAAAAACATCTGCCACCCGAGGTATGACATTCGACATATTGGAGGTGAGATCACCACCAAACGAGGTGTGATTTTCCCCCGACTTTGTAAGACGACTAAAACAATGTTCAATATAAAGCCGCATTAACAATAAGACAACGAGGACTAAGCAATTTTAAAGTCGCGTAAGAAAATCATGTTGGCACAATAAAGGAAGGAAAAAAAATGAAATTTTCATTAACTGGTGAAGGCCCGGAGGCCGGTACATAAGAAAATTACAAAAAAGGGTACATCAAGTGGTTCGAAACAAAAACAAAATACATCATCAGAGCCCATCCGGACTGGAACTCGGTCTCTCTACAGCCTCCCCCCTGCAACCTCCAGTGAAGGTTGAATCATTCCAAAAGGGGTCTCAGGGATCAATTCAGTAAAACTCGGCTGAGTCTCATCAGGATCAGGAATAAGACGCACAATCCGACTCGGGTTGGCGAAGAAGGAGAGGTCGATGCCCATGTCTTCCAAGTCCTTGATCTCTAGCAGGACGCTGGGGGCAGGAGGTTTGTCACGAACATAGTCGGATAGCTTGGTGACAAACCCGCTGAGGTCGCCAGTTGGGTTCGCATTATGATAGATCTGGATGGCCCCGACGAATACCATCATGTAAGCAAAATTGGCGTTCAGCTCCTCAGTTTTCTTAAAGTGTGCCCTTGGCGACCATCTCCTTCTTAGCCTCGACCAGTTCACCCTCAACTCGAGCCACACTCGCTTTCTCCACCGTGAGCTCACCCTCGACGTCCGCCAAGCGACCCTCGAGATTTGAAATTCTTTGAGTCAGCTCGGAGTTAGACATCTCTAGTTTCTTCTGGGTCTCGGCCCCAGAGAGGATCGACTTGGTCTGGTCGACAACCCTTGCTTGCGCCTTCCTCGAGTTCTCGAGCTCCGTCTCCAACTGGGCACTGGTCTTCTCCAAAAAGAGGGCCGCTTTCTGGGAGTGGACGAGAGTCGAATACCGATTGTCCATCACTTTCTGACGACGGGCATTAGCATGGTCCGTTTACGTCCACCCCTGGGGCAGATTCTACAGGCCTCTTGAGAGATAAGCAGGCCAATCTTCAGGGACCCTGGCCGGAACGATCTGGCGCGACCTCAAAAACCTCAGCACCTCCGGGGAGAATTCGTTCGGCGTGAGCTCCGGGCTACGAAAATATACAAGTTGTTAGTAGAGTAATGATAAAAATCAAGAAAACATATGACCAGACTTACTCGTTCACCCGGTCTACATCCCAGCCCAGCCAGGAGTCATCCTCCGGGTGACGACCTCCTTCTGGAGCAGAGGTGGGCTGTGAGGTTGGGCAAAGCGGCGACCTTCCGAGTCCCCGATTTATCTCCGACAGGTATGTACTTATCTCCTCCCTCATCTTCTTCCAAGCAGGCTCGAAATCCAATGGAGTCGGCCCCTTGGACTTCCTCTTTCCCTTCTCGGAGGCAAAGGGACCAGAAGGGGTCGAGCTTGAAGGAGGAGCATTGGTGGCCGTCACATGCTTCATCTGACCGAGCACGGATTTCTTACGAGTAGCCCTCACAGAGGCGGGCGGTTGACGTCGGTAGACTGTGATATTAGGAACTGCACACAAAGGGAAATCTTGTCATATAAATCTCGCATAAAACTTTTAAGTATTGACAATTACTTACAAGGAATTTTGAGATGACGAGGATATGTGTACAGGCCGGCCTTGAGTCGGTCAAGCTCGAAGTTGAAAGCGTAGATGTCTTGACAGCTCAGGGGAGTATCACGAACTATGTTGAAAGCCTCCAAGAAGTCCCAGTACAGGTCGGCAGGGTGAGGTGTGAACACTGCAAGATAAAAAGAGAATTAGATCAGTACGACCTCAGAGCTAAAACCATAAAATTTACCATGTTCGACTCGAGTTGCATAGTCTGTCGGGACGCGTATGGGCAGGGTACTTGAAGGATCCGCGGACTCCCACGCCCCTCCGACGAACCACCACTTTCTATGCCAGCCATCAACTTTGTTGGGAATCCCACTCACGAGCTCCCTACTCTTACGAAGTCGCACGTCATTGTAGCCGTCGGCTTGGGCAATAGGCATCATCACATAAGATATTTCACCAGGATTCGGCAACCAATATAGCCCAGCCTGTCCCAACACTATCATGGTGGAGAGAATATAACTCTAACCGTTCGGAGTGATCTGTGTGAGGCTCTGGTTCCAGGCCGCGAGCAGATGAGAGACATCCGGATGCAACGGGAAACGAATTACGGCCTCCATGGTATACTCATTCACTACAATCATCCCTGGCGGTGGTTGGTCGGCACTTTAGTCGGAGGTCCCTCCATAGAAGTGTACATCCTCGGGCACCTTATATAAGTGACGAAGAGAACGCACGTACCGATCAGACAAAACTGACCGATATTTTTCATGAGATGCCACAAAATCTGACCTGACCGACTTCCGATAGCAGCGTCCAGGTCGCTTGTACGGAGCTCGAGCCATGTAAGAGTAATAATCAAAGACCCGCTTAAAGGCTCCATAGTCTCGGGCCGGGGCAGAGGGACCCACGGCCACCATCCTCTCCGATGCGGCGGAACGAAGAGGGCTACGATTCAGTACGGGGAGATGAGTGATCTCCTCCAATTATGCCAAAAATTCCTCATCGTCACCCTCGTCGTTACCCCTATCATCCCGATTATCACTTGAGGCACCAGCAGTCGGGGATCCCCCCACGTTGATAGCGGCGGAGCTGGGGCCACGGTGGTGGTGAAGCTGAGCTATAACAACATTATCCTCGCCGGAGGACGATGGAACCATGGGTTGAGAGGCGGAGGGAGTCGTCGGGGAATCGGCAGCCATAATGAAGAATTGGGAAAAATGGAGTTTTTACCTGAGTCAATCCTCGTCGAAATCTCAAAAATCCGTCGGAGAGTCGTGAAATCTCGAGAAGTGATGAAGGCGAAGAAGGGTTTAAGAGCCCAAAACCCTCGCCTTTTTATAGGAAAATGGGAGGGCCAAAGTGTAATTTAGACAAACTCTAGACCCATTCAGAAAAATGAAGTCATAGAGATCGCGCGTGGTCAACACTGCGATTACCAGTTGGGCCGATTCGCGGCGCATGATATCATCCGCCTGTCACGCAATCATGACAAATCCATCAATCTGTCATGTCGATTCACAGGATCAAGGTGACGATCCATCTTTCCAAGAATGATGACTCGCCTCAGGGACACTTCCCTAGGTTGACTTGCCATAGGTCGGAAAAACAACGAGTCAAGTCAAGGCTCTGATGCAAGCACGCTACCTCAACTTGAGGGGCAATTATTATAACATGGATTAACCCGACCTCTGGCCTAATCACATGAGCATCGATTGACCTTCCCTATGCCACTTAAAGCGACTTGGAATTAAATGGATACCTTGCCGATCTATCCGAATATAAACTAAGTTTGCCTTATCCAGGCCACTTAGGCTGCAGGCCGCGAAACGACTAAAAAAATTTGTACAAGTCGCGGGGCGACTTGTACTCTTGATCCTGAGGTCAGAAGCGACTTACGTCTGAATAAGTAACATATCACGATAGTTAAAGGAAGCACCCAGCAAGCCACGAAGTTCGCTCCACGATTGGCGCGCAAAAAAGGCTACGACCTCTGACCGAGCAAGGCGGATTTAGCGGGATCCGAGATCAAAGCCCCTGTTAGTGCACCTTTCATCTATTTAGCACATCACCATTGATTCAGCTTGTACAACCTTTTAATTATTTCTGTATCACCATTATTTTAACTAGTACCACCTTTTAATTAACCACGTACCACGGCTGGGCAGCAGGTGCTGGGTCGGGTGCATGCACCACTGCTGGGGCCGGGCCTGGCGCATCAGGGGGCTGAGCGGGCGCTGGGGCGCCAACAGTAGGTGGATTGGCAAGCGCAACTGTTGGCGGATTGGCACGCGCAACTGTTGGCAGAAGCTCAGTTGGGTCATCGAGGGTCGGGCGCTCGGGCGCAAGTGCAGGAGGCATTTCACGGTCAGACGCCAAGGGAGGCCGAACTGGTGGAGTGCCTGATGACGCAGGAAGCATACAATGTGTGGCATCAAAAAACGTAGAAATTTCCAAGTTTGAGACTCGAGACGAGGAAGGAGCTTGAGAGAAGGGAAAACATTGCTCGTCAAATTGAGCATGACGAGTAACAAATACCCGAGAACTGTCTGGATCAAAGCACCAAAAACCTTTGTAGATACTGCTGTAACCCAGAAAATACAAGGACAACTTCGGGGTTCCAATTTATTTGTTGCATAATCACGAAGATGTGGAAATACCCGACACCCAAACGGTTTAAAATTTGCATAATTCGGAGCATAGCACAGAAGCTGAAATGGAGAAGTATTATGCAAAACTGAGGAAGGTAGCATGTTGATCACAAAAACAGCTGATGCAAACGCATCAAACCAGAGAGATGCAGGGGCATGAGCATGAAATAACATAGATAAACCCATTTCAGAAATATGATGATGCTTACGTTCTGCCCTGCCATTTTGTTGTGGTGTGTATGGACATGAAAGCTGATGATGAGTGCCATTCAAATGCATAAAATCCCAAACTCGAGAATTCACAAATTCATTTACACCATCACTCTGAAAAATCTTGATTTTACGGGAAAACTGAGTGCAGACAAATGTATGAAAGCGAACTAATATGTCATAAAACTCAGATTTGGCACGTAATGGGTAAATTCATGAAAAATGAGAAAAATCATCCACGAAAGCAACATAATAACGAAATCCATCAGCCGTGGTAACAGGCGTAGGACCCCATAAATCACAGTAAATTAAATCAAGAACATTATCAGCACGTTTTTCATTCAACTGAAAAGAATGTTTCTTACTCTTTGCTAACTGACAAGAAGAGCATACACTAGGACTCGATAAAACAGAAGTAACAGATAACTGACCAAGTTTATTAAATAAATAAATAACATTAAACGGGACATGGCCCAAACGTAAATGCCATAAAGTAAAGCCAGCTTTCAATTCCTTGTTCCGAACTGCTACCATCAAAGCCGGAACACCCTTATCAAGCAGATACAAGCCTTTATCATACATTCCCTGGGCCAGAATCTGTTTTGTCACTCGGTTCTGAATAGCAAAGAATTTATCAGAAAATATCACATCAACAGGCAAGTCCGAGGTCAGTTTACTAATAGATAATACTCCCTCCATCCACCAAAATTGTGCTCATTTCGTTTTGACATGTTTTACGGGAAGGTAAATTAAGTCTATTTATGAATAACATAATTGATTGTGAGTAAAGTATAATGATAACTTGAGTAATTAAGTGATTGTTGGATGATGAAGATAAAAAAAATTGTGTCCATAAACTTATTTAATTTACCTTTCCGTACAACATGTCAAAATGAAATGAGCACAGTTTTGGTGGACGGAGGGAGTAGATTTTTGGTGATGTGAGGTACCACCAAAACATCCAACAATTGAACATCTACAGACAGTTTACTAGTACCAATATGTGAAATATTAAAAGCATTTCCGTTACCAACAATAATGGAACAATTACCAGAATAAGGCTCGTAAGAATCCAGTGCAGCATTCTGATTGGTCATATGAGCAGAAGAACCCGAGTCAAGATACCAATCAGGAGTAGGGTCTGAAACATTACACGAAGATGTAAAAGCTTGAGCCAGATTCACCGAAGAAAGAGCCCGACGAGCACTGAGAAATTGAGGACATTTATCTGCATAATGTTCCCCCTTACAGATTTGACAACGAGGGATATATGTCATGTGCCCCCCATCATTCGAACCACCCTGAGCACTATGATGCGAACCACTATTAAAATTGTTGGTCCCGAAAAAACCCGATTTAAAACTCGTAAAATCTCAATGGGAGGTGACTTTAAAATTTTTGCGAATGTGTTATGTAGATTTGCTAAAGTATGTATAATAGTTAATAAGAAAGAAAATAAGAACACACACATTTTTATAGTGGTACGGAGTACAACTCCTACATCCACTATTCCCTTCATGGGGCACTTCCTTAATCCAAAGGAAACCTTAGTTTACGGTGTTAGGCACACCATCATATAGATATTTATGGAGCTCTCACTCAACGGGACTTATCTCCCTCACGGGATTGCCTATAAATGTTTAATGAGTTCCCACTCTCTCGGGACTTATCTCCCTCACGGGATTGCCTACAGGACTTATCTCCCTCACGGGATTGCCTATTAACTACCTTACTTAGCCACTAAATTCTCTCTCAAGAAAGGGTTTTTGGTTTGGTGTTATTTCCAACTAGGTGAGATTTTACCTTACATTGTTTTAGCCTTTAAGCTAAGTTTGGGAAAATCTCTCTAAGATTATGAAATGACATTTTTGCTTAGATATAGTGTAGAACATTCTTGGGTAAATTTGGATATTTAATGCTTTGTGTTCTTGAATGGAGATGCTTGAATATTTAGCTTTAATCTTCACTTTGCAGCATCCTCCATTATCTTCTATTGAAGATAGTGCAATGTATTTATAGTGTGGATTTGAATATTACCGTTGGAGAGTAAATTCAAATCCATACTAATAGTCTTTCAGCTTTTCTTTGTCCTTTTGGACTGTTGCTTGCAGCTTTATGTCACATCCGTATATGTGTTGTTATCTTCTCATTGGCCAGCTTCTTGTGTGTCTAACGGATCAGTTCAGCACAGCAGATCAGTTCAGAACAGCAGATCAGTTTAGAACTGTAGATCAGTTCAGAACAACAGATCAATTCAGAACAGCAAATTAGTTCAGAACTGCATATCAGCAGATCAGTTCAGAACAACAGATCAGTTCGGAACAATAGATCAGTTCAGCAGATCAGGTCAGTATATCAGGTCAGCCTGTATCAGCACTTCTTCTTCACAAATCAGCATGCTTCTTCTTGTTCAGCTCACCAGTTTACATGGAACTCATCAGTCTCGCCTTCTCTTGATGAGTTCCCCCTCAACTTGTTACATGTAAGAATACAACTAAGTCTCGAAACTCAAGCTTTCTATACAACTTAGCTTGTACTATTACAAGGTGTTTTGGCATAATAATCAAAACTAAAATTATCCCAACAAAAACCACGTCCACCAAATTGACCCGAAGATTGTCCTCGGCCAAAGGAAGAGCCACACCCACCAGATTGACCCGAAAGGGCAACACTCCCACTAGACTGTCCACGGCCGTTCGAACCCCGGTTCGAATGATGCCCATGGTCGGCCGTGAAATTCGCTTGAGGAGACGAGCCCTCCATGGCTCGAAGCATAAGGTCGTACTGTTTGGCCTGGTTGAGCAAGTCGCGAAAAGCCAGAATTGGAGAAAAAGCCATTCGAGTATCCGCAAAATTGGCAAAATGGACGTCCAACCTGTGTAAGAACAAGTGACTTTGTCAGATTCATCAACCGGATGGCCAATGGCATTCAACTGATCACATAGGAGTTTGAATTTCTTTCCATAATCTTCAATAGAGGAGTCACTACGACGAAGAGAGAGTAGCTCTTCTCGGGAGTTGGTGTTGGCACGAGACCGAAGAGAAAACACCCTCAAGGGTTAACAATGTATCCCTGGATGTAGTGGAATCAATAACCTCTGACGCAGTATCTTCAGAAAGGGAAGTATAAATCACAGTTAAGAGTTTTCTGTCTTTCATCTTCCAAGTGGTATACGCCGGATTTATCGAGGGAACACTGACATCCGACATAACAGTGGGCGACGGCGCAACACTGGAACCGTCCAAAAACCCATCAAGTCGAAACATTCGGCCATGTGTTCGATTTGATGGCGCCATGGTAGATAGTTCGCTGCACCCAGTTTAAATTCCAACTCTGATTAGACTACAAATTTGTAATTTGCTCCAAATACAGAGTCAACCCAGGATAATTGGATGGGGAAAACATTCTTGATTCTACCTCCATACATCTACTTTTTGTATTATATATCTGTATATATATCACAAATAATATTATGCATTAGATTCAGTGTTCTAAGTCATGTCCTTTTTTTCATTTTAATGGAGAGTATAAGGTATTATTAAAAGAAGTATGTAAATTACACAAAAAATCATGTGTTTGTATGTATGCAATTTCTTGGATCTTTAGATTCAAAATACACTACATGGGATATTTTATTTTGTCAAAATATTTAACATTGAGTATGAGGTCTAAAATGATACTCCCCCGTCCTGTTTTAGATTGTTCATTCACTATTTGGCTCGTATTTTAACGAGCGAGTTGTTTATTAGTATATGAGATGATAAAGTGACTTTTAAGGAGGTGGATGATAGATGAGGGGTATGACTATTATATCCTACCTTAAAAATCTCTTTATTATTTTAAATACTAATAAGTAATAAACAACTCGTTCGCTAAAATACGAGTCAAATAATGAATGGACAATCTAAAACAGGACGGAGGGTGTAGTAACTATATTATAAAGATAAAAGGCTAAAGTCTCTAAATGTCCCTAATCACATTTAGTCAACATCAATTGCTATGATCTGTATTTGCTTATAAAATGTCCCTAATCAAATTTATTTAAACCATTCATTGCATTCATCAGAGATATTGCATGATTAGAAAAGTTTTAGTAGCTGAAATAAAAGATTGTTTAATAGCGATGATTGCAAACGAGATGCAGAGAAAATTAGGAAATGATAAGCAATCATAATGTTGACACTGCCATCCGATACATCATATAGTCATTCTGATTGATGTTACTCCTTGTGCCCTCCGAAGAGTATGCTCAAAGAGTTAAAACTTGTTTTACGAAAATATAGATTAAATCTAATTATTAATAACATAACTGATTGTGAGTACAATATAATGATAACTTGAATAATTATGTGATTGTTGGACGATGAAGATAAAAAAAGTGTGTTCATGTACTAACTTAATCTATATTTCCGTAAAACCTGTTTTAGCCCTCTAAACATATTTTTGGAGAACGGGGGAGTATAATATAAAATATTCCCTTCCTACTAGCCATTTGATTTACTGGAGTTCGACAGTCAGATTGATTTATTTTCTATAATTTTTTAAGATTTTAATTCTCTATTATATTTTGGTTAGGTAACGCCACCACATGTATTTAAGACAATGAAATTTGGACATTGTGTATATTTACTTCACTGCTCTTTAACTTATATAGGGTGAGACTTTAACATGATACGAAAACAACTTAAGAACTCCTTATGTGATTGACACGACCACCCTTATTTAACTAGATATAATACGAACATAAATATAATTCAACATGAAATCCGGCTATAACTTTTTCACAATTTAACCTGTAACCCTGCTATAATTTTTTTTTTTCGACAAAATAACATTCATTCACAAACATAAATTAACCTGTTTAAATCACACCACTTGAGCATTATCAACCATAAACTCACCCCTCTGATATATCACACAAGTCAATACATCAACATGTTTACATTCATATAAACAACACAAGTTTCAAAACCAACAATTCACAGTCTCCAAGTCAACAAACCAGCATAAACCAAACCACACAAGAACGGTCATATCCTAAAGTGGCATAATATACAATAACAAAAGCAAAATGAGTCGCGGTATGCCCAACATGTCGTCATCTATGTACACAGCAACTCAAAACCTGCAGGAGTTCCATAGCCCGTCCAGTAAGTCCTCCACGTCACACCCCATCACAATTACCTACAATGCATAAACTACGTGAGATAAATCCCAGTAAGCAGAAATTATGCATGATAATGTCATTATTGTTGGGGTTATACAGAAAAGTATGTTTTTACTTTGTATAACCAAACTGAATTTTCTTATTTATTTACTAAAATAAATTATGAATCACTATTGCATTTAAATATGAATGAATGTTATATATATTTATTGCAAACCCGTTCAATAAGTCAGTACGTATTACATTGTAGTTAATTTGGTGATACCAGATCACATAAGATCAAATTAGCAGCTCCTCGTAATTAAGTACAAATTCACAACCAAGATGGAAATGAACAAACCATCATGAAAGGTTGATGCATAAGACTCAGATTGACTTGTCTTGACCAAGAGATTATACTAGTGCATTTGGATGCGCTGAATAGGACCTACAGGAGGATAAATTTATCGGTACTGAATATACAAGAATTAGACCTCAGTGGTGTGTTATTTCTTAATCTCCATCCCTTAAATAGGATCGTGTGAAATTAAAAACTATTGTTTTGACTTATGATAGGAAGAGAGTCATCACGATTCGATACCTTATATCTTGGGCAATATTATTAATTACATGACGATTGCTGACATTTAATATGGAGAATCATGTGCAAGTACGTCTTGCTTGATTTGTCCCCTTGGTGGGCTCAGAATCTTTATCATACCAAATCTTACAAGTGGAAATTTATTTCCGGTATGGATAATAATGTTGAGCTGTCTTTACTCCAAGGATAAAGATATTAATTAATATAAAGCTTGTTCAGTGGCTTAATTAATTAATGGACTAAAATAATCTTAAACACGGGAAATAATGACCGGGAGCCATATTATAGTAAAGTCGTAATATGAGATAAGATGGATAGTTCAATATTAATTTTATAGTGGAATAAATTAATATTAATGGACTTTGAATAATATTTGGCCCAAAATTATAGCTTCATAGTCCATTGGAGGTCCAATCTTAATTCTCCTAAAGGCCCCTCAAAATAGCCCAAAATAAAATCCAATTAATAAAAGAGAGAAGAAAATATTATTGCCTAATATTTTTTATTTTTTTCGAAAATTGTAGGATTAAGGAGAAGAAAGATTTTCTTGAAAAGATTTTATGGAAAGAGATAAGTATTCTTGGAATACATAATTATCCCATAAATTCAAGAAGTCAAATCTTGACTCCTTCCTCCTTGTATTTTTCGAAAATATGGGTAAAAAGGGGAATAAGATTTTTATGGAAAAATTTAATTAAGGAGAAAAGAATATAGGAGATATATTCGAGATTTCTTGAAGATCAAGAAAAAAAATTCTTCCCTTATTTTTTCCTCAAAAAATCGACCACCCCCTCACTATATATAGGGGATGAATTTTTCATTCCCAACTGTAATTCCATGTGTTGGAAATATTAGAAATCCACAAAGGTGGTGGCAAAATATTTTTGATTTTCTCTCTTATTAAAATCGTTCGTGAGAATCCTCCCACCGAATTGCGTTTGTGGACTTGGGACAATTTGGGAAGGCTCCTTGGGTTGATCCATCGTCTCATCAATTGTCTCTACAAGAGGTTTGTAATCTCGTAACTCCTACATTCCGCATGCTTAGGATTTACGTGGATTACGTGTACGCATGTTGTTTATTCGCTTATTAATTGTTATGTTGAATTGATTTAGGATTAATTCATGCAAGTAATTAATTGATTAATTTAAATATGTATTTAAAATCATCTCGAATAGATCCGGGCACCCCTAATATCTCAACAACTGGTATCAGAGCTATAGTTTCGAGCTCTGACTTTTAAATTGTTATTTAAATTATGTTGGACATTAAATTGAAAATTGGATTGTAGAATTGCTAGATCTGTTTTGCAGGTATCCAATTGTCATGGTATTTAATGTGTTTAATTTTCATGCATATGAATGAATGGTTTTTTAATTCGACTCATTCGGATTTGTTTTTCTCGTGAGAAAATCCACGAGTAGATTAGGCTATTTGATTAGATCAATGTAATAGACTAGTATAGATTTAAGGTGTATTTATTTTTCATTAAATAAATTGTAACCTAATCGAAGAAGAAGACGGAGACGAGGAGTTAAGATGGATCCAGAACCGTACGTGCATCGCGCGAAACGTGCCAAGGGAGGCACGCGCGCGATGTGGACGTCGTTGGTCGAACGGGCTTGGCACCGGGCGGGATCGGCCCACGATGCGTGCAGACGCGATGAGGGTGACACGCATGGGCGAGGCATGACAGGCCGGACGCGGCGAGGGCGGAGGTGAAGGCGACGGCATACAAGGCATGGGCGCTACAGAGCTCTTCCAAGACGACGCCTACCGACGCCGCCGAGAGCAACCATGGGCGGCCAGCAAGGCGCCCTAGGGCTGCAGTATGCCTCGCCAAGCGGCGGCCGGATGTGGGCTTGCATCCTACAAGGAACAAGGCGTGGCATTCTAAGAGGGAATTCTTTTCGAGATGAACGAGTGGGAGAAATTCAAGACGGTGTTTTTTCAAGATCAAGCCAAGGAAAATCAAACCATGACAGTTGGATAATATGTGCCCAATGTGTTTATTTTCTTCTTTGCTTGATTTATTGTTGCATTTTCTTATGCTTTATTTAATTTGTTTAAATGTGTTTGCATGAGAATTGCTCAACGAAAAATCTCAAATTCAAAAATTACTAAGTATGTTTTAATAATTAATTTGTTTTTGAATCGAATTAATTTTGACCTCCATGATTTATTTATTTGTGAAATATTTTGGAGAAATTCCCCTACGGGACGGTCAAAAGATAGTTTTCACATGAATAAATTCTCAAAAGGATGATTGTGAATTATTATTAGTGGCGACGATGACCCTCCCATGAGGCTCGATCAAAATAAAGTAGTAATTCTGTATTTAATCATGGTTATTACTTAGGTATAAAATTGATATGCATATTCAAATTGAAGTCCTGTCAATTTTATATTGGTCAAGTGGAAGTTTAACTATTAATTTTTGAAATTAAAGGTTTGTAACTGTTCTTGTTTGTAACCTGCTTGAATGTGATTTAAATGATGACCCTCCCAAGAGGCTCATTTAAATCTATTTTGAGATGTTGGCTGATGCATGTTCATGTTTTTTTTTTAAGATTTTAATATGAATCATGTGATCGAATTATGTGATTTTCTTTGTGTTGATCCGGATATTGACACAAGATGTATGTTTATTTTCAATTTCATCATGTCACAACCTTTTAATCCACTGTTCAATATACTGAATGACAATCTACTTACTAGGGAAAACTTTATTGTTTGGAAACGAAAACTTATTATCATCCTTGCTTCGCGAATTCAAATGGGTGTTTAACGTACCAAAACTCGAAAAACCAACCAAGGGTGCCAGTATATGGGACGAGATGGAATATAGTAAATGGGAGCTAGGAAATGAATTGATAAGGGACATTATCTTGACACACATGTCAGATTCGTTAAAGGACCTTCATCAAGGGTTTTCCACGACTGCAGACATTATGGGAAATCTCGAAGCGATGTTCGCACATCCGACCCATATGGCAATCCAAAGGATTAAGCGTGACATGGTCAAGCTAAAGTTGGAAGAAGGAATGACTGCTAAAAAGCACATTCTTAGGGTTATGGTCATCTATGAAGAATTGACATTTCTTGGCGAAAAATGTGACTTCAAAAGCAAAATTGATTTCATTCTCAATTCTCTGCCAAAGAGCTATGATCATCCTTATGTAAAATATATAATGGAAGATATGAATTTTACTGTGGACGGTCTCATAAAGGTTGTTACTTTGGTCGAAGAGGACAATGAACGCAAGAAAGTGAAATTGGTTACAAAAGGGTCTGCTTCTCGTTCTAGGCCAATTGATGGTAAGAACAATAAAGAGACAAACATGATAAACCATTTCTATTCAAACTTCAAAGATGAGAGCTTGAGCAAGAGGATCTGTTAGGAATGCGGAGAAAGGGGACATTGGAGGTGGGCCTGTTCCAATCCAAAAAGGAATGGAAAGAAAGGTAATTCTCACTCACTAGTTGTTGAAACTTGTTTGGCGGAGTATGCTGCCCATTCGTGGGTAGTGGATACGGGATCCACTGATCATGTTTGTTTCACATTACAGGGGTTCAAGCGGACCCGACAACTTAGTGGAAGTGAGATCCTCATCACACTAGGCGATGCTACGAGAGTGGCAGCTGAAGCAGTGGGAGACATGCTCCTGTCTTTCGAAGACCAGTTTTTAATTTTAAGAGATGTTCTTTATGTTCCTGTTTTTCTGAAAAACCTTGTTTCAGTTTCTAAACTATTTGTCGATGGATATTCTGTTCGTTTTGATAAGCATGTTACTGTTTTTCGTAACGATGTGATTATCTATCGTGGAATTTTACGGAACAATCTCTATATTATTAGCTGTGCACACCACTCACAAAATGCATCGTATAACACATCTACTATTTCATGTAAAAGAAAGCATTCGACTAACGTGAACGAAACACTTCTTTGACACCTAAGATTAGGTCATATTAAACCAAAAAAGATTCAAAGGTTGGTTCAAGATGGTTCTTTGGGGTCTCTCCAGATTGAAACATTTCCAACTTGCGAATCGTGCTTGGAGGGAAAAATGACCAAGAGGGCATTTGGAGCCAAGGGGCTTAGAGCTAAGGAAGTGTTAGAAATCGTTCACACCGACGTGTGTGGTCCAATGCAAATCAAAGCTAAAGGTGGATACGAGTATTTCGTTACTTTTATCGATGATTACTCACGCTACGGATACATTTTCCTAATGAAGCATAAATCTGAGATCTTTGATAAGGTTAAAGAATTTAAGGCTCAAGCAGAAAATCATAAGGAAAAAACATCAAGTTTCTACGATCTGATCGTGGAGGCGAATACCTCAGTGATGAATTCTTGAACTACTTTTCGAAAGAGGGGATTGCATCCTAGTTGACTGCAAGCGGTACCCCTCAACAAAACGGGGTTGCAGAACGAAGAAATAGATTGGTTTTAGAAATGGTAAGATCAATGATGAGTTATGCAGATTTACCAAAATTGTTCTGGGTTCCACTTTGGAAACAGTGGCTTATATTCTAAACTTAGTACCATCCAAATAAGTTCGTAAAACCCCGAGAGAATTGTGGACAGGGCGCAAGCCCAGCTATGGACACATCAGGATCTGGGGGTGTCCGGCATACGTCTTGGACAAGGAAGCTGGTAAGTTGGATGCACGTTCAGAATTAAGGTTGTTCATTGGGTATCCCGACTGGACGAAAGGATGCATGTTCTATGGTCCCGAAGATCAAATGGTCGTAATCAGTACGCACTTTAGATTTTTGGAAGAAGACTATATGAACGAAAAAAGCCTAGAAGTGAAATTACCTTGGAAGAACTTAAGGGGCCAACTCCATTGCCAACTGTACAAAATGATATACCAAAAAATCACGCCTTCACAACCGGAACCTCGTCGTAGTGGGAGGGTTGTCCCACAACCCGAGCAATTCTTAGGGATTGGAGAGTCTTCGGACTTGATCTCAGGCGAAGAATCAGATCCCTGGTCCTACAATGAGTCGATCCAAGATAAAGATGCAACCTCTTGGCAAACAGCAATGGAAGTCGAAATGGGTTCAATGGATCCCAATAAAGTGTGGGAGCTAGTCGAACCACTTAATGGGGTAAAACACATTAGATGCAAGTGGGTATACAAGAGAAAAACGGGACCGAACGGAAAGGTTGAAAACTTTAAAGCAAGACTAGTGGCGAAAGGGTACACTCAGAAAGAAGGGATCGACTATGAAGAAACCTTTTCACCAGTAGTCATGCTCAAGTCCATGCGCATTCTCTTGTCGATTGCTGCGCATTTAGACTTTGAGATCTGGCAAATGGATGTCAAGACAGCTTTCCTCAATGGAAGTCTTGACGAAGAAATCTATATGCAACAACCCGAACGCTTCATTGAAAAGGGTCAAGAGCATCTGGTTTGCAAGTTTAAGAAGTCCATTTATGGGCTGAAGCAAGCATCCCGTGCTTGGAATCAGTGTTTTGATCAAGTTATAAAATCCTACGGTTTTGATCAAAACAACTTTGAAAGTTGTGTTTACAAAAAGTGTGACGGAACTGCATTGGTATTTTGGTACTATACGTAGATGACATACTGCTCATCGGGAACGATGTAAAGGTGTTATCGGACGTAAGGGCATGTGTTGGGATATTTTAGTTTTGATGAATTATGCCAAAACATTATCAACTTGTGTTATTCAAGCTAATTTACAGATAACAGGTTGAGGGGGAACTCACGAAAATCAGAAGTAGATGATCGAGATCAGACGAGACTGCAGACGAGACTGATCGAGATTAGATGAGTAAGATGAGTTCCGGAGTTTACTGATGAGCTGAGCAAAATCAGAAGAAAAGAAAAGCTAAACAAGCTGATCAGAAGAATCAGAAGTTACCTGATCAGATGGACCTGAGATAAGATGACCAGATCAGAAGAGGAGGTTGCTGACCAGAAGAGGAGCAAATGAGACTGATCGAGATCAGACGTGATCGAGATCAGATAAGATAACCTGATGCAACTAACCTGATATGCTAACCTGATGTACTAATCTGATGCAGATAAACTGATATGCTGACCTGATGCTATACTGATCTGATCAGGTGAGCTGATCAGATCAGGCGAGAAGAAATCAGAAGAGAAGTCATCAGAAGACAAGTCATCTGAAGTCATGTTCACTGAGAATCAGAACGCTACTGATGATCAGATAGCCTGAGTGCTAGTGACCTGAGGGTCAGATTGTCTGAAGTCAGAAGAGCTGAACTCAGTTAACCTGAGTGTCAGTATACCTGATTAGACAAGGTCCGCTGAAGAGAAGTCTGCTGAATCAAGAAATCCGAAGACTCAAAAGAATCTGAAGAAATAGTTGTTAGATTCAGTTGACGTGGACCAATGAGAGGAAGACAACCAGCCTGAAAAAGCTGCAAAAATCTACAGAATTATATGGATTTGAATGTGACTCCATCCAACGGTAACATTCAAATCCACACTATAAATACAAGTTCTTCCATCAAATTAAGTGTGGAAAAATGCGTGAAACATCCATCAAGCCAAATCATCTAGCATTTCCACCATAGAACACTGAGCAAGAAATACACGCATATATTCAAGAGTGTTCTACCCTAGATCTAAGCACAAATGTAATATCCAAAGCTTAGAGAGATTTTCCCATCCTTAGCATTGAGGCTAAACAAATGTAAGGGAAAATCTCAACCTAGTTGGAAACCAAACAAACCTTACCCAAATCAGTATGATAGGTTAAGTTTGTAGGTGAGTGAGAACTCGGAAAACATCTAAGCAATCCCGAAATGGAGGGTAGGCAATCCCGTGAGGGAGATAAGTCCCGTTTGAGTGAGAACTCGGTAAACATCTAAGCAATCCCGAAAGGGAGGGTAGGTAATCCCTTGAGTGAGATAAGTCCTGTTTGAGTGAGAACTCGGTAAACATCTGTTGCTTAAGTTGGTGCCCCATGAAGGGAAGAGTGGATGTAGGACGAGTTGTCCAAACCACTATAAAATCGTGTGTTCCTTACTGCTTTATGTTCTTACTTTCCATATGCATTCGATTATAAGCAAAACACATCGGTTTCAAGAAAAAGTTGGTATCACTATTCCCTCACCCCTACAGACATCTATCCAAAGAAATGTGTCCCAAAACACAGAATGAGATAGATGACATGAAAAGCATCCCTTATGCTTCGGATGTAGGAAGCCTCATGTACGCAATGTGTTGGGATTATACTGGAAAGTATGCTTTTACTTTGTATAATCAAACTGAATTTCGGTCTTATTTACTGAAATAAATTATTTATCACTGATGCTTTCAATATCATCGAATGTTATATATATTTACTGCATAATTGTTCAATAAATAGTACGTGTTACATTGTAGTTAATTTAGTGATACCAGATCACAGAAGATTAAATTAACAGTTCCTTGTAACCAAAAGTACACCATTCACGATCTAGATGGAAATGAACAATCCATCATGAAAGGTTGAAGTGTAAGGCTCAGATTGACTTGTCTTGACCAAGAGATTACACTAGTGCATGTTTAGTGCACTGAAGAGGACCTACAGGAGGACAAATTCTTCAGAATTGAACTAGGAAGAATTATACCTCAATGGTTCGTTATTTCTTAATCTTCGTCCCTTAAATAGGATCGCTTGTGGTTAGTAATTATTGCTTTGACTTATTACGGTTAGAGAATCAACGAGATTCAATACTTTATATCTTGGGCAATATTATTGGTCACATGCGATTGCTAAGATTTAATACGGAGAATCGTGTGCAAGTACGCTTGTTCGATTTGCCCCCTTGGGAGGTTCATAAGTTTTATCATACCAAATCTTGCAAGTGGAACTAGTTTCCGGTATGGATAATAATGTTGAACCGTTCCTTTACCAATGATAAAATATATTAATTAATAGAAAGCTATTTCAGTGGCTTGAATTAATTAATGGGCTAGATAATCTTAAACACGGGAAATAATAACCGGGAGCCATATTGACTGTAATATGGATTAAGATGGATAGTGCAATATTAATTATGTAGTGGGATTAATTAATATTTATGGGCTTGAATAATATTGTGGCTCAATATTGATAATTTAAGATTCATTGGAAAGTTCAATCTTAATTCTCCTAAAGGCCCCTCAAGTAGCCCAACATAAAGTCCAATAACTGAAAAAGGTGTTTAAAAATAAAATAAATTTTGTTGCTATTTTTCCTCATTAATTTCGAAAAATATAAATAAAAGGGGAGAAAGATTTTCTTTGAATTTTGTTATGGAATGAAGATATGTATTCTTGAAATACAAGATTATCTCATTAAATTCAAGAAATCTCCCACTTGGTTATTTATATGTTAATTTTCAAAAATTTTGAAAGAATAAGGGAAAGAAAGATTTTCTTGATTTTCTTAAAAAGATATTATGGAAGATATGTATTCTTGCAATACATGTATATCTCATAAATTCAAGAAGATCCAAATCTTGGAATCTTTATCCTTATTTTTTTCGAAAATAACCATAACAAGAGAAGGTGGGATTTTATGGAATATTTTAATTATGGAGAAAAGAATATAGGAGATATATTCAAGATTTCTTGGAGATCAAGAAAAGATTTTTTCCTCCCTATTCCATGACAAAAATCGGCCACCACCTATCTATAAATAGGGGATGATTTCTTCATCCCCAAGTACAATTCCATGTGCTGGAAAAATTAGTAAATCCACAAAGGTGGTGCAACAAATTTTTATTTTCCCTTTTGTTAATTGTTCGCGAGCTTTCTTCCACCGGATTGACGAGCAAGGACTAGGGAATACTTGGGAAGGCTTTTTGGTGTGTTTTTATCAACGAGACCATTGTCACTCCAAGAGGTTAGTTCACGTAAACCCGTAGCAATTCTGCATGCGTAGGATTTATGTAAACTGTTTATATGCATAATTTGTTGTTGAATTATTATTTGAATTAATATAGGATTAATTCATGCTAGTAATAATTGTTAGAATTAAATTTGTATTTAAATATTTATCCCGAATAGATCCGTGCAATTAATTCCCCAACAACTGGTATCAGAGCCTCGGTTTCGGGCTCTGAATTTTAAATTGTAATTTAATTCGTTTTCATTAAATTTAAAATTGGATAGTAGATTTGCTAGATCCTTTTTGCAGGTATCCAATTGTCATGGAATTTAATGTGTTTATTTATGCATGCATATAAATTGTGGTTTTTTTTAATTCGATTCGTTCGAATTCGTTTTACCTCGTGAGAAAATCCACGAGTAGATTAGTATTTGTTTGATTTGATCAATGTAATAGACTAGTCTAGATCTAGGTTTATTTATTTTTGTAAATAAATTGTAATCGGATCAGAAATGGAGGCGGAGACGAAGAATTAAAAGACAGGATCTGGAACCGGGTGTAGGCAGCGTGTGTCACGCGAAACGTGCCAAGAGAGAGGGAGCCCACGGGCGTGGGGCGAGGCTGCCGGCCGAGCGCTGCGGATCGAGCAGGCGACGGCGTGGCGGCCTCGTCTTGTGGCAAAAGTGCTAAGCGAGGCGCTACCAAGTGAGCGCCGCGAGGGCACAAGTGGGCGGGCCGACCCCGCCGAGATCTGTCGAGCGGCCCAGCACCGCCAATTCGAGATCTTGCCCAAAAACCCAAAAACCAACTAAGGACGCCGGAATATGGGACGAGATGTCAGTATGGTGAATGGGAGCTGCAAATGAATTGATGAAGGATACACCGCACATCCGCTGATTTGTTGAAACGCCTTCACCAAGGATATGAGTCACCGCAGACATCTTCTGAGATCAAAGCGATGTTCGCACATCCAACCCATATGGCAATCCAAAGTGTGAAGCAAGAAATCGCTGAATTAAAAATGGAAAAAGGGACAACTGCAGCGCAACACGTTCTTAGAGTTATGGTGCTATTTGAGGAGCTTGAGATCCTCAGCGAAAAATGTGATTTCAAGACTAAGATTGATTTCATTCTCCAATCCTTACCAAATAACTATAATCACCACTATCTTGAGTATCTATTGGAAGATCTAGATTTTACAGTGGATGATCTTGTAAATGCTCTCACTTTGGTTGAAAGGGAGAGGGAGCGCGAGGAAAAGAACTTGGGAAAACATAAATCTTTTTTTCATCCTAGGTCAAGTGGTGATAAGGATGATGAAAAGAGAAGAAAGTTAAACCAAGCAGACTCAACACCAAATAAGAGCATGGAATCAAGCATGAGGAAAGTTTTGGAAAGCGGCGGAGTAGGACACTCGAGGAAAGCTTGTTCCGATTCTTCTAGGGATGGAAAGAAAGGTAATTCTCACGCACTAGTTGTTGAAACTTGCTTAGCGGCAGATGCCTCCCATTTATGGGTGGTGGATACGGGATCCAATCGATCATGTTTGTTTCACTTTACATGGGTTCAAGCGGACCCAAAGAACTTAGTGGGAGTGAGATCCTCATCACCACCGGGCGATGCTACGAGAGTGGCAAATTGAAGCGATGGAGAAGTGCAATTGTCTTTTGAAGACGAGTTTTAATTTTAAGAGATGTTCTTTACGTCCGAATTTTAGAAAGAATTTAATTTGGTTTCTAAACTTTACCTTGATGGATATTCGGTTACTTTTGATAAAGTTGTTACCATTTCTCTTTTATGATAAATTTATCCGTCATGGAACGTTGTCAAATAATCTCTATACAATTAATCGTGCACACCACTCACTTAAATGCATCCTATAACACATCAATTGTTTCCGATAAAAGAAAACATTCATCAGACGTGAACGAAACACTTCTATGGCATCTAAGATTGGGACATATTAATCCAAAGAGGATCCAAAGGTTGGTAGAAGGCGGTTAACCGGAGTCTCTCCAAGTTGAACCAATTCCAACCCGCGAATCATGTTTGGAGGGTAAAATGACCAAGAGGGCATTCGGAGCCAAGGGAATAGAGCCAAAGAAGTGTTAGAAATCGTTCACACGCATTTATGTGGTCCAATGTCAACCAAAGCAAGAGGAGGTTATGAGTATTTCGTCACTTTTATTGATGACTACTCAAGATACGGTTATATTTTCCTTATGAAATATAACTGAGACCTTTGAGAAATTCAAAGAATTTAAAGGCTCAAGCAGAGAAGAATCAGGAAAAAAACGATCAAGTCTCTACGATCCGATCGTGGAGGCGAGAACCTCGGCGATGAGTTTTGAACTACTTGTCGATGAAGAGATTGTATCCCACCTAATAATCGACCAAATCCCTCAACAAAACGGGGTTGAAGATTTAAGAAACAGAACTCTTTGGAAATGGTTAGATCAATGATGAGTTATGCAGATCTTCCCAAGTCCTTCGGGGTCATGCCTTGGAAACAAAAAGCTTACATTCGAACTTGGTGCCATCCAAATCGGTTCCCAAAACTCCCAAAGAATTGTGGACCCAAAGCGAAGCCCGTTTGAGACACATGAGAATTTGGGGGTGTCCGGCCTACATGTTGGACAAGGAAGTCGGAAAATTGGATCCTCGATCAGAATTAAGGTTGTTTATAGGATACCCCGAGGGAACAAAAAAGTGTATGTTCTATGGTCCCGAAGATCAAAAGGTGGTAATAAGCACCCACTTTAGATTTTTGGAAGAAGACTATATGAACGAAAGAAGACTCAGAAGTGAGATTACCTTAAATGAGCTAAGGGGGCTAACCTCATTGCCAACTGTACAAGATGACATACCAAACGACACACTTTCACAACCGGAACCTCGTCGTAGTGGGAGGGTTGTGAGACAGCCATAGAGATTCATGGGGATAGGAGAGTCCTCAGACTTAATTCGCGGACAAGACGAATCAGACCCATGGACATATGATGAGGCAATCCAAGACAAGGATGCAGTTTCTTGGCAAAAAGCAATGAAAGCCGAAATGGGTTATATGGATCATAACAGAGTGTGGGAGCTAGTCGAACCGCTTAATGGGGTCAAACCCATTGGTTGCAAGTGGGTATACAAGAGAAAAAGAGGATCGGACGGGAAGGTGGAAACTTTCAAGGCAAGGCTTGTGATGAAAGGTTATACTCAAAAAGAAGGGATCGACTATGAGGAAACCATTTCACCTGTAGCAATGCTCAAGTCCATCTGAATTCTCTTGTCGATTGCTACGCATCTTGATTTTGAAATCTGGCAAATGGATTTCAAGACAGCTTTCCTTAACGGAAGTCTTGATGAAGAAATCTATATGCAAAAATCCCAAGGCTTCATTGAAAAAGACCAAGAACACCTAGTTTATAAGCTCATGAAGTCCATTTACGGACTCAAACAAGCATCTAGAGCTTGGAACCAATGTTTTGATCATGTTATAAAGTCTTATGGGTTTGATCAAAACTAGTTCGAAAGTTCTGTGTATAAAAAGCGTGTCGGAACTGCATTGATATTCTTAGTACTATACGTAGACGACATTCTGCTCATCAGGAACGATGTAAAGGTGTTATCAGACTTAAGGGCATGGCTTTCAAAATAGTTTGATATAAAGGACTTAGGGGAAGCCGAGCACATCCTTGGGATCAAGATCACTCGAGATTGCAAGAAAGGGATGATAGGCTTATCGCAAGCTTCATACATAGACACTGTCTTGAAACGATTCAGCATGCAAGATTCCAAGAAAGGCTTCGTACCTTTCAGGCATGGAATCCATCTATCCAAGGAAATGTGCCCTAAGACACAAAAGGAGATAGATGACATGAAAGGCATTCCTTATGCTTCGGCTGTCGAAAGCCTTATGTATGCAATGTTGTGCACGAGACCGGATATCTGCTTTGCCGTTGGCATGGTGGCAAGATATCAAAGTAACCCGGGGAAAGAACATTGGACGGCAGTTAAAAACATTCTGAAGTATCTGAAAAGAGCTCGAGATAGAATGTTGGTTTATCAGTCAGATAGTCTAATCCCCATCGGCTACACGGACTCGGATTTTCAATCAGACTTAGATTCCAGAAAATCTACCTCCGGTAGTGTGTTTTGCATGGGGGGAGGAGCCATGACATGGAGAAGCGTTAAGCAGAAATGCATCGCTGATTCTACCATGGAAGCCGAATATGTAGCTGCTTGCGAGGCAGCGAAAGAAGCGGTTTGGCTCAAGAACTTCCTAGTGGACTTGGATGTAGTTCCGAATTTGCCCAGCACAATCACTGTTTTTTGTGATAATGCAGGAGCAGTTGCAAATTCAAGGGAACCAAGAGCCCACAAGGCCAGCAAACACATTGAAAGGAAATACCATCTTATACGAGAAATCGTTAAGAGGGGAGATATAGAGGTGGCAAAGATCGCGTCAGAAGACAACCTAACAGATCCATTCACAAAGGGTCTGCCTCAGAATACATTCGAGAGACATGTGGAAGGAATGAGTGTCAAGACCATTGCCAATCTGCTTTGAGTATAAGTGGGAGACATTATTAGGTTCGTGTAGGTGACATTATATGTCACGTATTAGGAACTACACGAGACATGTTGTAATATACTGAAAAGTAGACTTTGAGTATAAGTGGGAGATTGTTGGGATTATACTGGAAAGTATGCTTTTACTTTGTATAATCAAACTGAATTTCGGTCTTATTTACTGAAATAAATTGTTTATCACAGATGCTTTAAATATCATCGAATGTTATATATATTTACTGCATAACTGTTCAATAAATAGTACGTGTTACATTGTAGTTAATTTAGTGATACCAGATCACAGAAGATTAAATTAACAGTTCCTTGTAACCAAAAGTACACCATTCACGACCTAGATGGAAATGAACAATCCATCGTGAAAGGTTGAAGTGTAAGGCTCAACTTGGCTTGTCTTGACCAAGAGATTACACTAGTGCATGTTTAGTGCACTGAAGAGGACCTACAGGAGGACAAATTCTTCAGAACTGAACTAGGAAGAATTAGACCACAATGGTTCGTTATTTCTTAATCTTCGTCCCTTAAATAGGATCGCGTGTGGTTAGTAATTATTGCTTTGACTTATTACGGGTAGAGAATCAACGAGATTCGATACTTTATATCTTGGGCAATATTATTGGTCACATGCGATTGCTAAGATTTAACACGGAGAATCGTGTGCAAAGCACGCTTTGTTTCGACCCCCCTTGGGAGGTTCATAAGTTTTATCATACCAAATCTTGCAAGTGGAACTATTTTCCGGTATGGATAATAATGTTGAACCGTTCCTTTACCAAGGATAAAATATATTAATTAATAGAAAGTTATTTCAGTGGCTTGAATTAATTAATGGGCTAGATAATCTTAAACACGAGAAATAATAACCGGGAGCCATATTGACTGTAATATGGATTAAGATGGATAGTGCAATATTAATTATGTAGTGGGATTAATTAATATTTATGGGCTTGAATAATATTGTGGCTCAATATTGATAATTCAAGATCAATTGGAAGGTCCAATCTTAATTCTCCTAAAGGCCCCTCAAGTAGCCCAACATAAAGTCCAATAACTGAAAAAGGTGTTTAAAAATAAAATAAATTTTGTTGCTATTTTTCCTCATTAATTTCAAAAAATATAAATAAAAGGGGAGAAAGATTTTCTTTGAATTTTGTTATGGAATGAAGATATGTATTCTTGAAATACAAGATTATCTCATTAAATTCAAGAAATCTCCCACTTGGTTATTTATATGTTAATTTTCAAAAATTTTGAAAGAATAAGGGAAAGAAAGATTTTCTTGATTTTCTTGAAAAGATATTATGGAAGATATGTATTCTTGCAATACAGGTATATCTCATAAATTCAAGAAGATCCAAATCTTGGAATCTTTATCCTTATTTTTTTCAAAAATAACCATAACAAGAGAAGGTGGGATTTTATGGAATATTTTAATTATGGAGAAAAGAATATAGGAGATATATTCAAGATTTCTTGGAGATCAAGAAAAGATTTTTTCCTCCCTATTCCATGACAAAAATCGGCCACCACCTATCTATAAATAGGGGATGATTTCTTCATCCCCAAGTACAATTCCATGTGCTGGAAAAATTAGTAAATCCACAAAGGTGGTGCAACAAATTTTTATTTTCCCTTTTATTAATTGTTCGCGAGCTTCCTTCCACCAGATTGACGAGCAAGGACTAGGGAATACTTGGGAAGGCTTTTTGGTGCGTTTTTATCCACGAGACCATTGCCACTCCAAGAGGTTAGTTCACGTAAACCCGTAGCAATTCCACATGCGTAGGATTTATGTGAACTGTTTATATGCATGATTTGTTGTTGAATTGTTATTTGAATTAATATAGGATTAATTCATGCTAGTAATAATTGTTAGAATTAAATTTGTATTTAAATATTCATCCCGAATAGATCCGTGCAATTAATTTCCCAACACAATGTTGTGCACGAGACCGGATATCTGCTTTGCCGTAGGAATGGTAGCTAGATATCAAAGTAACCTTAGGAAAGCGCATTGGACTGCGGTAAAGAACATTCCGAAGTATCTGAAGAGGACACGGGACAGAATGTTTGTTTACCAGTCAGACAGTCTAATTCCCATCGGTTACACCGACTCAAATTTTCAATCAGATGTTAACTCCAGAAAGTCTACCTCGGGTAGTGTGTTTTGCATGGGGGGAGGAGCCATGACATGGAGAAGCGTAAAGCAGAAATGCATCGCCGATTCTACCATGGAAGCCGAATACGTAGCTGCTTGTGAAGCAGCGAAGGAAGCGGTTTGGCTCAAGAACTTCCTAGTGGACTTGGACGTTGTCCCGGATTTGCTCAGCATAATCACGATCTACCGTGATAATGCCGGAGCCGTTGCAAATTCGAGGGAACCAAGAGCACACAAGGCCAGCAAACACATTGAAAGAAAATACCATCTTACACGAGAAATCGTTAAGAGAGGAGACATTGAGGTGGCAAAGATTGCATCGGAAGACAACCTAGCAGATCCATTCACAAAGGGTCTGCCTCAGAGTACATTCGAGAGTCATGTGGAAGGAATGGGTGTCAAGAACGTTGTCAATCTGCTTTGAGTATAAGTGGGAGAAATTATTAGGTTCGTGTAGGGTGACATTAGATGTCACATAGAACACGAGACATGATATAGTATACTTAAAAGTAGACTCTGAGTATAAGTGGGAGACTGTTGGGGTTATACTGAAAAGTATGCTTTTACTTTGTATAACCAAACTGAATTTTCTTATTTATTTACTGAAACAAATTATTAATCACTGTTGCATTTAAATATGAATGAATGTTATACATATTTATTGCAAACCCATTCAATAAGTCAGTACGTATTACGTTGTAGTTAATTTGGTGATACAAGATCACAGAAGATCAAATTAACAGCTCCTCATAATTAAGTACAAATGCACAACCTGGATGGTTTTTAAATACATATTTAAATTAAACAGATAATTACTAACATGAATTAATCCTAAATTAATTCAACATAATAATTAAACAACATGCGTATACGTAATTCACATAAATCCTAAACATGCTGAACTAGGAGTTACGGGATTACTAACCTCTTGTAGAAACAACCTTTTAGACGATGGATCAACCCAAGAGCCTTCCCAAATATATCCCAGCGTCCACGAACGTTATCCGGTGGGAGGATTTTCACGAACGATTTTAATGGGAGAGAAATAAAATATTTTGCTACCACCTTTGTGGATTTCTAATATTTCCAACACATGAAATTGCACTTGGGAATGAAGAGCTCATCCCTTATAAATAGGGAGGAGGGGGGCAAAAATTAGGGTTAGAAAAATAAGGAAGAAAATCTTTTCTTGGTCTCCAAGAAATCTTGAATATATCTTCTATATTCTTTTCTTCTTAATTAAATTTTCCATAAAAAATTCTTTTCCCTCTTCTTCCTCATATTTTCGAAAATTACAAGATATTAGGAGTCAAGATTTGACTTCTTGAATTTATGGGATAATTATGTATTCCTAAAATAATTATCTCTTTCCATAAAATATCTACAAGAAAATCAAGACAATCTTTTCTTCCTAATTAACTACAAAATTTCGAAAATTACAACTTGGAAATATAGCAAGCATATTTTCTTCTATCTCTCATTAATTGGACTTTATTTTGGGCTATTTGAGGGGCATTTAGGAGAATTAAGATTGGACCTTCAATGGACTATGAAGGTTTAATATTTTGGGCCAAATATTATTCAAGTCCATTAATATTAATTTATTCCACTATAAAATCAATATTGAACTATCCATCTTAACCCATATTACGATTTCACATATAACATGGCTCCTGGTCATTATTTTCCGCGTTTAAGATTATATTAGTCCATTAATTAATTAAGCCACTGAACAAGTTTTATATTAATTAACATCTTTGTCCTTGGAGTAAAGACAGCTCAACATTATTATCCATACAGGAAATAAATTTCCACTTGCAAGATTTGGTATGATAAAGGATATGAGCTCACCAAGGGGACAAGACGTACTTGCACGCGATTCTCCGTATTAAATGTCAGCAATCGTCATGTAATTAATAATATTGCACAACATATAAGGTATCAAATCGCATTGACTCTCTTCCCATCATAAATCAAAGCAATAGTTATTAATTTCACACGATCCTATTTAAGGAACGGAGATTAAAACGCACCACTGAGGTCTAATTCTTGTATATTCAGTACCAAAGAATTTGTCCTCCTGTAGGTCCTCATTCAACAAACCTAAATGCGCTAGTGTGATCCCTTGGTCAAGACAAGCCAATCTGGGTCTCACACTTCAACCGTTCATGATGGTTCGTTTATTTCCATCTGGGTTGTGAATTTGTACGTAATTACGAGGGCTGTTAATTTGATCTTCAGTGATCGGGTATCACCAAATTAACTACAACGTAATACGTACTGTCTTATTGAACGGGTTTGCAATAAATATATATAACATTCATTCATATTTAATGCAACAGTGATTAAATAATTTATTTCAGTAAATAAATAAGAAACTTCAGTTTGGTTATACAAAGTAAAAGCATACTTTTCAGTATAACCCCAACACAAACACCACTGCTGCAAGCTCCAGGTCATGTGTACGGTAGTTCTTCTAGTATTCTTTCAACTGTCGGGAGGCATACGCTATAACTTTATCATTTTGCATTAGCACACATCCAACGCCATTCTTTGAAGCATCACTGTAAACTTTGAAACCTCCAGTCCCTGATGGAATTGTTAAGATAGGTGCTGATGTTAGTCGCTTCTTCAATTCTTGAAAACTTCGTTCACACTCTTCAGTCCATTTATAAGTCACACTCTTCCTAGTCAACTGTGTCAATGGAGAAGAAACTTTAGAGAACCCCTCCACAAATTTGCGATAATACCCTGCTAAACCAAGAAAACTGCATACTTCTGAAGGAGTTGTAGGTCGTGGCCAATTAGTGATTGCTTAAACTTTGCTTGGGTCAACTGAAATCCCTGCTCCTGATATCACATGTCCCAAGAAAATAACTCGATCTAACCAGAACTCGCATTTCTTGAATTTTGCGTACAACTGCTTTTCCTTCAACACTTCTAATACTTTCCTCAAATGCATGGCATGGTCTTCTTTCGTCTTTGAGTAAATCAGGATATCATCAATGAACACAATAACAAATCTGTCCAGGAAGTCTTTAAATACCCTGTTCATCAGGTCCATGAACGTTGCAGGAGCATTTGTCAGTCCAAATGGCATCACTAAAAATTCATAATGTCCGTATCTCGTACTAAATGCAGTTTTAGGGACGTCTTCTTCTTTTATTTTCAGTTGATGGTACCCTGACCGCAAGTCAATCTTCGAAAAGATAGATGCATCTTGAAGCTGATCAAACAAATCATCAATTCGAGGCAAAGGATACTTGTTCTTGATTGTGATCTTGTTCAGCTCTTGGTAATCTATACACATCCTCAACGTACCGTCTTTCTTTCGAACAAACAATACTGGCGAAAAACTAGGTCAAATAAAGCCCTTCTCCAATAGTTCTTGCAGCTGTACTTTTAGTTCTTTTAACTCAGCTGGTGTCATTCTGTAGGGTGATTTAGATATCGGTGAAAACCCTGGTTGCAACTCAATCAAAAATTCAATCTCACGATCTGGTGGTAAACCTAGAAGATCCTCTGGAAACACCTCCGGAATTCTTGCACAATCGGTACGTCATTAACAGTTGAACAAACTTGCCCCTCGATACTCATCACGCTTACCAAATAGCCCTCACATCCGCTTTTCAATAGTCTTTGTGCTTTGACCGCCGATATCACGTGAACTCTGAAGCCCTTCTTTATTCCAACAAAGGTAAAAGGTTCTTCTCCCACCAGTTGAAATGTGATACTCTTTTTCTGACAATCAATTGTAGCACCATATTTTGATAACCAGTCCATCCCCAATATCACACCGTAATCATTCATATCTAACACAATTAGATCTGCACACAGTTCTCTGCCTTCTATCGGAATTACACACCCTCGAAGAATCTGATTGGTTTGTCTCGAGTCACCAGAAGGAATCACATCGAATCGGCCTTCTGTTAGGTTAGGTGGTCTACCCAGCTTTCTCACATACTCAGTGGATGTAAATGAATGTGTAGCTCCAGAATCAAATAACAGAAAAGTAGAAATGCTAAAAATAAAAATTTTACCCGTAACCACTGGATTGTCTTCAGTATCTTCTTTAGTCATAGTGAAAACTCAGGCTGGAGCTCTCCCCTGCTCTTTCTTTCTATCTTTATTCGGACACATACTAGTTATATGTCCTCTTTGTCCACACGAAAAACAAGTCTTGATGCTAAAAGGGCAATCTCCACCATGCGATCTTCCACAGTTCAGACATACAGGTGGTGGTGGCGGCGACGGTACTCCACCCTGATTAGTCTTGAAACGTTTTTCTGGACTCTTTATTCCGGTCTCTGTCCTTGTCTTGGTTGGAAATTAGGTCTTGGCCTCTGAAATGGTAAAGGTCTCTTTCTGTTATCTCCACTCCACTGCGGTGCTTGCTTTTGTTAACTCTGGCGTTGGATGTCTTGGGCTTGTCTTATGCGCAATTCTGCTTGCTCCGCTACCTGTGCCCTCTCTGCAACCTGAGAATATGTTACCCCTTGAAGTCCTGCCATGCTTACATCCCGATAAAGTTCTGGCCTTAAGCCTTCGAGAAACCTCTCAACCTTAAATTCTTCAGTACGCATCATGTGTTCAGCAAACCTGGATAACTGCTCAAATTTACGGAGATAGTCTGTAACGGTCATCGTCTCCTGTTTCAACTGTATGAATTCGTTCATCTTCATTATTCTGATAGGAGCTGTGAAGTACTTGTTTCTGAAAATCTCTTTAAATATCTCCCAAGTCATCGTAGTAACATCCTCGATACTTTTGACAGTGTCCCATCAGTGCCCAGCACTACCACACAGCATAAAAGAGGCACATAAAACCTTCTCCACTTCAGGTATTCTGCTATATTGGAACATGTTATCCAGAGTTCTCAGCCAATCTTCTGCAATAATGGGATCAGTGGCATCTTCAAACACCGGGGGATTCAGTTTTCAAAATCGTTCACAGACCATTTCAGCAGGCTCAACTCGAGGTTGTTGTTAGTTAACTTCATAACGTTGCTGTCTATCGGCGTCCCTTTGTTGAATGAGGTTCTGAATCTGTTGCGACTGACGCTCAACTAGGTCTGTTAATCGAGCAATGATATCATCTCTACCATTGCCATTACCTTCACCTTCATTTCCTGACATACCTGTTTAACAACACCTCCAGTCCTACACCACATGGCCAATATAATTCATGATGCATATAATATAAACAAAATTTAAATAAACACTTACTGGAGTAGCTGTGCTTCCTGATTTTTGAGCTCGTGTACATAGACAGTGTACAGGATGCAAACCGTGCTCTGATACCACCCTGACACGACCAACCTTATATAACTAGATATAATACGAACATAAATATAATTCAAATGGCCAATATAAATATCACATAAATATGATTCGAACGTGAGGCCCATCCTCTTGTGGCCCAATAGGGATTCTCCTCGCACATACGCCCCCTATGTCCACCAAGAAGTCACCCCACCACGCTGAATCATAATGGTGCAGTCCGAGGATCCACCCTCTAACGGCCCAGCAAGGTCCATCACCAAACTCGACCCTTTGTCCGCTTAAGAAGTCCCCTCACTGAACACCCACACAACATATCACAAACACTCGATAAGGGTTCTCCTCGCACGTACGCCCCTTGTGTTTCCAGTGTATACCAGTAGCCAACACACACATCATCTGCTCATATATCATCTCATGATAATGCATGGTATGCAATGCAATGCAATGCAACACAAGATATCTCACAAGATTCACAAACCGCCGAACTCACAGGTTCGATTCATATAACTTTCGAGCTCACAAGCTCATTCCACAATAATCACTAAATATCAGTAAATCTCACAATTCACATAAAATTCACATATTGTCAATTATACACAAGTTAATCACATAATACTATGTTTATGCATTGTAGTTGCAAATTAATTTCTACTTACCTCGAATCCGACAAATATTGCTACCTCGAACTCCTAAACTACCTTATCGAGCTCAACTATATTGATTGCACGACCTTAACGTGTAGTGTCTTGACCTCGCCTTCCTCTATCTTCCTGTTCTTCTCTTCTTCTTCTTTTTTCCCAATCTCTACTTCGCGCGAAACCCTTTTCCTGTCTCTTTCCTTTTTTTCTTCTATGCGTGTCTACCTAAACATGTGTGTGTGAATTAATTTCCAAGGACTAGCTAGAAGGTTCCCACTAAACCGCCTTACCTTTCATAATCTTGAAGGTTTCACCTTTTATTATTATTTTATAATTATTACACTTATTATTTCTAAATGAATATATATATATATATGATTTTGATATGGAGCCTAATATTGGGCTCCTTATGGAGCCTAATAGATTTTTTACCCGGTCCGAACCCAACTCAACCCGACTCAAAATCGGCCCAAGTGGTTCGTGGTTCACCCGGCCCGAACGGTTGATGGTTTAGGGTTTACGGTTTATGATTTAGGGCTCAGTTTGAGAATGCCACATAAGCTATTAGGCTCCATAAGAAGCCTAATATTAGGCTCCATATCAAAACTATATATCAAAACTAAAGGTGTATTCGTGTAGTTAGTATACTAATTTTCACTCCATAAATTATTCATTTACCATTCTTATGTTAATAATTTTTAATGCAATATACATGCATGCAATCATATATATACATAATGCGCATGTGCCTATATATATGCGTAAATTCACTAATGCATCTACACTGTTAAAATTATTTATTTATTGTTTTGTATTTTAATTAACATTATTAAGCACTGATTTATTTATGAGAGTCACTTAAACTCTAATAAACTAGACAAATTAACTTTGAGTTTTCTCGCCACTAATTACATATAAGTGTGACAAATAAAGCAATTTAAACGCAAATAAATAATGCATAATCATAATAACACATAATTTATATGAACACATACGTAAATAATATAAATTGCACGCAATGCATGAAATATATTGGCCAATCAGTAGTGAGAAGCTCGGGTATCACAGTGATTTTATATAAAAAAAAAATTACTCTCTCCCACCAATCTTATGTCTGATTGATGTGGTACAAGTTTTTAAAAAAATAGATAAAATAAGAATATTATGAGTATTGTGGGGTCCATTTATAAATAAAATGATTGTTTGTGAGTGAAGTAAATGATATTTGAAGTAATTAAGTGGTGGTTGTAGGATAAATATAAAGTAACTTTTTCCATAAAATGAGTGTGCATAAATTGATGGACAGATGAACAAGGCAAGTTTGCATAAAATTATTGGATGGAGAGAATATATTTATCAAGTGTTAAATCTTTCATTTTAGGGTAGTCTTCAGTGCACCATGCAATTCAAGTGCATTTTTGAAACGTGCAATTTCTTTTTTGAAACATTCAATTTGTTTTAGTACAAATAAATAAGTTGGACGTGTTAAAAAAATAAAAGTGCATAGTGCACCTGATGCATATAAGACTTTGCATTCAAATTTTACATTCATTTGTTTTCTTCTAATTTTATGAAAGTGGAATAAGTAATGAATCCAGGCTTGAGGTATCCAATTTGAACTTAGATCAACTCTTGAGAAGTGTCAATCCATACAGAATTTAGTTCTGCCTTAAAGTGGGGCCCCGTTAATGAATGGTGAATTCTGGTTCTCCAAATTAACCAATTCTTAAGCCGGTTACCAAATTATAAAAGGAAATACTGGAGTGGACTGTGGACTGTAGACACATGCAGATTAATGGTGAACCATGGAGGCAATTGATGAAAAAGGACCACCTTGTTCGTGGAGAAGCAAGTACCACAACAATATAACCATTATGGTCAAGGGAGAATATATAATCTTAACTCTCATTTATAATTCGATAATATCTTATCTTGGCGCAGCAAAATTGATAATTCATTAATGCCCCCGTTCTCTCTAGAGAGTTGGCCCCGGAGCGGCACGGACGAGGATATATATATATATATATATATATATATATATATAATTCAAAGAGTTTGAATCACAAACAGCTCATAATTTTAACTTCAAATAAATTTAGTCTCATAAGTTTTTTTTATCATCGATTTAGTCTCAATAATTTTGACAATGTACAATTTTAGTTTCAAATCGAATTGAAAAACTCAAAACGACGTGGTCTTGCCGTTTCAATTTGGTGCTTTCTGGCGATGAGGTGACTAGACTGCCACGTGTGTTTTTAATTATGTTTAACTAATTCTTGTCGTCAATTATCTTTTAATTTTATGTTTTTAATTTTTTTAATTATATGCTTGAAATTCCAGTATTTTAAAAAAAAGTATACGCGACAGTTCAGTCACAACATCCTAGCAAAACATCGTCGTTTTGAGTTTTCCCACTAAAATTGAGACTAAAATTAGACATTATTAAAGTTATTTTTACTAAATCAATTATAAAAACAAAATTTATGGGACTAAAACTATTTGATACTAGACTTATGAGACCAATTGTAATTCAAACTTTATAATTCAATATGTTGTATATTTTACAATTATTGTCGATAGCAATGTTTGCGACTTTCTGCATAAGCTTGGCCATCCGAGAGAGATGTAGGTTCATATTTTTTCAAATCCAAAATCTTAACCAATTTTTTTCAAATTTTTTTCCACATCCTTTCTTTTTTGGAAAATTGATCTATGACTTTGCAGATAATTCCATTTTTTTTGCCATTTTTTTCCAAATCCCTTTATATTCCTTTTTTTTTCTCCCATGTTTTTTCAATTTCAAAATTTTTGCCAATATTTCCAAAAAATATTCCACATCCAAATCTTCTGAAAACTTGAATGATGACTTTGCAGATAAAACGACAAGAAGTTAAATTTTTTATAGTTTTTGTGTAGATAATTTCTTCATTTTTTGCTAAATAATGAACTATATTTTTTGTTGATTTTAATTGATAAGCTTGAAATCAATTACATCATAGGTTAAATAATCAAATCTAATTCATATTTTTCAGCTTTTATCAATTCTAGTATATATTTTTTTCTCTCTAAATTATAATAATATAATTAAACTATGAAATTAATATTCAAAATATGAGTTTGTGATGAACTTATAAATTATAGTAATACAATTAAAATTATTAATGCTTAAAAATGACCCGGCACTCCACTTTCAGTAAGGTCCATCTAATGATTAATATGGTCATCGGAGTTCACTATTTTTATTGACTTGTAAATATTAAAATTAAAAAAAAAAACATCACCACTTAAAATTAGAAAACAGTGAACCGAGATGTTTTTATATCCCATATTTTTTAATCATAAGTGATGGTATTTTTTAATTTTTTTTTACTTTAATATTTACATGTCATCTAGGCAGGTGAACTCTGACGACCACATCAAACAGACCTTGCTGAAAATGGTAACTTCGGATGTCTTTAAGTATTAAGTGAAAGTATTTGCTCAATTTATAGAAAGAAAAAATATATGTGCTAAAATTGATGAAAAACTAAAAGTATGAGTTAGATTATTTGGCCTACATTATATGGCTAGTACCTAGTCCCGCGAACTACGCGGCATGAAAAGAAAAATTATATTTTTGTTTTTAGGTCAAACATTAATTAAAAAAAAAAATAGTTTTACCATATGCAAATAAAACTGAAACTTATATTCAAAATATGAGATTGTGATAAACTTATAAATTATACTCGCTTCGTCCCATTAGTTTGTTCACATTACTTATTTTTCTCGTGTTTTAGCGAGCAAGTTGTTTATTAGTATTTGAAATGATTAATCGATTTTTAAGGGGGATGATAGATCTACCTCTCATTTATTATATGTCTCCTTAAAATTGACTTTATCATTTTAAATACTAATAAAAATCTTGCTCGCTGAAACACGAAAAAACAGTAAATATGAACAAACTAATGGGACGGACGAGGGAGTAGTAATTTAATTAAAGATTAAATAGACAAATATACTTAGATAATGACATTTACATATTATTACTTTTTTATAGTATTAATCTATCTATATATTATATACTTTTAGGTATTATATATACATATATACTTTTAGATATAAATTGTTTATTATCAATTTAAATATTATCACATTATTAAGCAATTATAATATTTATATTAGTATTACCAATAATATAATTATTACACAAATCCAATTATTATCATATATTTATACTAATTAACATTAGTAAAATAATACTTCGTCATCTCTCAAAAATATGAATAAATTTTCACTCATCCTACTACTATATCCCAACCATGTCACACATATTTAATTTTCATTGTAGTTTCACCCATGGGGATGACTTTAACCAAATTCCTTTAAAATAGTAATTTGTTTTCACATTAATATATTTTTATAAAATTTGGAAAAATTGTACATTCAAAATATTGTATTATATATCATGTTAAATTCAAATCATATGTAATATAAAAGAAAGAAGGGTCCGGTTATATGCACCCCCATTATTAATAGATACGCCCACAAAAAATATTAACTACCCATTATACCATTATATTAAAATCTTAAATACTCCTTTTCTTTTTTAATTAATCTTTTTTTCGCCACATCCTTTCCCCTTCTTCATATTGCCGCCGGCCACCGCCCACCGCCCCCACTCTTACTCTTACTCCACGCCCCAACCTCACACAAATCCCAATTCCCACGTCCCTCACGTTACCAGCCCCTGCACATCCCCCCTCCTTTTCATTAGCAGAGACCAAGTTCTTACCAGGCAAGATGATTTATACCTTTCTCATTTTTTTATTCTTCTTTTCTCAATTTTTTTTTTCTGATGGATCTAATTTTCGACTAACCAGATTCGAATATCAGATTTATTTCAGAAAAAACCCGATCAAAATCAGTTTATTTTTCGACAAGAAACGATTGAACATCATCTGCTGATTTTGTAGAACAACGATTTTGCCTTTTCTTTTCTCAAGATATTCAAAGTTTGACAGACTGTGAAAATGACATAATTGAGGAAGAGAAGAATGATGTCTTGGGTGTAAAATGAGACATACAATAGCGGCAGAAGTACAGCGGACGACGGTGAGCACAGCGTGGAGGCGAACATTTGGTCAAAATTAGAAATTTTAGGGTTTGAATATTTAAAAATTAAAATGATAAGGGCAGTTTAGGACTTCCAAAAGAATTTTTTTTTTGAGTGAGTGTATATCCTTATAATGCGGGCAGTGGCGGACCCATGATTTCAAATTCCGGGTACGATCGATTTTTTTGGCTTTACTGTTGAGTAGGTCCCCTATGTACCAGATGCACTTATAATTCAAGTGTATTTTGGAAATGTGTTCAATTGAGTTTCATGAAATATTCAACTTATTTACACTGAAAAATGAAACTTATTTTATACTGAACGAGTATAATGTTTCAGTGTAAAAAAGTTGAACGTTTCAAAAAAATAAATTACATATTTAAAAAATACACTTGAGTTGCGTGATGCACCTCATGCATATAAGATTTTTTTTTATGTCTTGTCTCACATTTCCTAACTAAATTATACAAAGATAAGAATATAATCATATATATAAACTATAATTTTTATAAAATATTCACTATTGCAAAATATAATAAGACCTAATATATTTAGCACCAATATCAAATCATCAATTTAACTCAGAAATTCAAGTTATATTTCTCTTATTCTCTATGTTTCTTCAGGGCCCACATCATAACGTACGAAAAAGAAGAAGTCACCCTAACTGACAATACACGATGTAAAAGAAAAACTACCGTAATGTCGTCGTCTCGCCAATATCCCTGAGATTAGAATACATATATAATATGTATATTCTCTTAGATATTTTTTCCCTTATCTATATAATACATATATAATATATATTAAAAAAAAAGGATTTGGGGTACAGCTGTATCCCCTTGTACCTTAATAGGTCTGCGGCTGAATGCGGGTGTGAATAACCGGACCCAAGAAAGAAAAATAAGGCCAATCCATAAAATGTAAGTCCAAGATTAAGCACAATAAGCGAACCACAACTCAGTCCAAGATTAAGCACAATTACAGCCCAACATAAGGTAAGTCCATAAAATGTCCATAGGTTTCGGTTATATACGCCCCCAGTTTATAGATAACCAATTTTATGTTTAATTTATGAAATTCCGATCCTGTCCTTATCAATTTAAATTTAAAATATCTTAACTCTAAACCCGAAGTCGGCGGCAGTCGCCGCCCACTCCCCGTCGTAGCCGTTTAGCACTGTTTATAGTTGACTTCTAGTTTTCACACGCAAAAGGTGATTATCATCTCAACATGATTTTCATAAACTTAAATCAAATTTTCAGATAGAATCGATATGAAAATTCTTGTCACTAATCGCAGCCGGAAAATTCTGATAATTCCTGTCACGCATCGCTGCCGCTGCCTCTGCCTCTTCCACAACTTAACCATCATCGTCGCACCAAACTTAAAATTCCATCCCATCAAATTTCCAAAATAGAATTTATCTTTATTCACGAAAATAGGCAGACACACAATTGTCCCACCTCAATTTCCAGTACGAAATACCGTATATACCCTCAAAATTTTTAAAATTTCATAAATACTTTTAACAGTATAAGAAAATAGAGAAAATCGAGAATTGTCTACATTTTTCTACGAAATGGAATAGCTCAAGCAGTTAGAGCATCACTACTTTTACCGTGAGGTCATGAATTTGAATCATCATTTGTCCGATTAAGACTAAACACTAAACATTTGTCTGTTAGAGCACCCAAGAATCCGCAAAGAGAAGCCGCCCAAAACCCAGCTAAACACGTTGATCACAGTGGCAAACGAGTGTACAAACCACATAAATATACACTACATACAAAGTCCACAATCATATTGTTGATGTTGCACGGATGTTGTTCCAAATGTTGGACAACATTCTGCACAACATCATAAATTTGTCATTTCTCTTAACATTGACTATGTTTTATTAGATGTGTTTTTCTATGTTTTCTACATTGCAGGTTGAAGACAATTTTGGATTTTTTCAAGCGGTTGCACTGTGGTGGAGTGAGAATAGAGAGATCATGGGTGGTTACACCAAGATCATGGAGATAGTGGAGGAGAAGTTAAAGGCTATCCTAGCTTAGTGGATAGAACAATGCAGTTGATCTGACTGCCTATAAATAGACTGCAATGGTCAACATTCTAGTTTCGAGGAAAAGTGAAATACCATTTGCTCTACTCTAAACTTTAGAGAGTAACATCCGAGACACAACTGAAAGTACAATCCAGAGAGTTTGTATCTAGTAGGAGTGTGAGGGTCGTTGTTATTCTATTTGTACTAGTCGAGGGAATACAATCTCTCCCATCAGTATTGTGTTTATCTTATTAGATCAAGTTTTAGGTTGAATAAGATCACTAGTTACTTGATTGAGTAGATTGATTTTTGGTGTGTAGTTTTTCACTACACCTTTTAGGATCTTGTAAGAGGTTCTTGTGTATCTCACTACTTGTTATAGTGATGTTTTTAACCATGAGGTTCGTATAGTCTGAATTAAGACTATACACAATTTTGAAATCCTTTGCACTGCGTTTTTATACTTCCGCTGTCATATGTTGTGTTGGGGAATGAGTTGCACAGATCTATTCGGGGTGAATATTTAAATACAAATTTAATTCTTTAATTATTACTAGCATGAATTAATCCTATATTAATTCAAATAATAATTGCAACAACATATCATGCATATAATAAAGCCACGTAAAACCCACGACGCGGAATCTACGGGTTTACGTGAACGCACCTCCGGGATGGCGTTGAATTGATTCGGACGGACTAACCAAAAAGGACTTCCCAAGTATTCCCCTTAGCCCTTGCTCAACTATCCGGTGGAAGGACACTTGTCGAACAATTAACAAAAGGAAAAAATAAACTTTGTTGCACCACTTATGTGGATTTGCTAATTTTTCCAGACATGGAATCAGACTTGGGAATGAAAGAATCATCCCCTATTTATAGGAGAGAGGTGGTCGATTTTTTCAAAGAGAAAACCAATGTGGGAAAAGACTTTTTTCGATCACCAAGAAATCTTGAATATATCTCCTATATTCATTTTCCCATAATTAAAATATTCCACAAAAATCCCACCTCCTCTAATTATGGATTTTTCGAAAATTAATGATGCAAGAATCCAAGATTTGGATCTTCTTGAATTTATGAGATATTCTTGTATTTCAAGAAATACATATCTTCCATAATATCTTTTCAAGAAAATCAAGAAAATCTTTCTTGCCCACTATATTTCAAAATTTCGAAATTCTCTTATGAAATAACCTAGTGGGAGATTTCTTGAATTTAATGAGATAATCTTGTATTCCAAGAATACATATCTTCATTCCATAACAAAATTCAAAGAAAATCTTTCTCCCAACTTATTCATAATTTTCAAAAATTTAGAGGAAAAATAAGCAACAATATTTATTTTATTTTAATCACCTTTTTCAGTTAATGGACTATTTGTTGGGCTACTCAGGGGGCCTTTAGCAGAATTAAGATTGGACCTTCTAATGGGCCTTGAATATCTAATATTGAGCCACAATATAATTCAAGCCCATAAATATAATTAATCCCACTACATAATTAATATTGCACTATCCATCTTAACCCATATTACAGTCAATATGGCTCCCGATCATTTTTTCCCGTGTTTAAGATTATCTAGCCCATTAATTAATTCAAGCCACTGAAATAGCTTTCCATTAATTAACATCTTTTATCCTTGGTCGAGGAACGGTTCAACATTATTATCCATACCGGAAACTAATTCCACTTGCAAGATTTGGTATGATAAAGCTTATGAACCTCCCAAGGGGGCAAATCAAACAAGCGTACTTGCACACGATTCTTCGTATTAAATCTTAGCAATCACATGTGACCAATAATATTGCCCAAGATAAAAAGTATTGAATCTCTTTAATTCGCTACCCATGATAAGTCAAAGCAATAGTTACCAATCCCACGTGATCCTATTTAAGGGACGAAGGTTAAGAAATAACGAACCACTGAGGTCTAATTCTCCCTTGTTCAGTTCTGAAGAATTTATCCTCCTGTAGGTCCTATTCAGTGCATCAGTCATGCACTAGTGTAATCTCTTGGTCAAGACAAACCAATCTGAGCCTTACATCTCAACCTTTCGCGATGGTTTGTTCATTTCCATCTAGGTCGTGAATGATGTACTTTTAGTTACAAGAGACTGTTAATTTAATCTTCTGTGATCTGGTATCACTAAATTAACTACAATGTAACACATACGACTTATTGAACAGTTATGCAGTAAATATATGTAACATTCAATAATATTTAAAGCATCAGTGATAAACAATTTATTTCAGTAAATAAGTCTGAAAATCCAGTTTCGATTATACAAAGTAAAAATCATACTTTTCAGTATAATCCCAACATGTTGTTTTACATGTTGTATAACATTTTCAACAACACTCTGAAAATACATGCACACACACTCTCAATTGGCGCCAGAGCCATAAACTTGATACACTAAGTTAAAGTGTTTTAAAGTGTATTTTTGCAATGGATTATCCACTGACTCCTTCTTTAAAACCTCCAATTTTGGATGGATCAAATTATCCTTATTGGAAACCTAAAATGCGCATGTACATTAAGTCTATAGATGAGAGAGCATGGCGTAGTGTGTAATCTGGTTGGAATCCACCAAAGACAATTGATGATAATGATGGAGAATCGCAAGTAAAAAATGAGATTGATTGGTCCAATAAGGAATGTACATCGACCATTTTCAATTCTAAAGCCCTTAATGCGATTATTACTGCTACTGATGTTTCTATGTTTAAACTGATATCTAACTGTGTTTCTTCTAAGGATGCATGAGAAATATTGCAGGAACATTGTGAAGGATTAGAAAGTGTTCGAAGGACTAGACTCATAATGTTGGGACCAAGTTTGAAAACTTGAAGATGAAAGATGATGAGAACATTTCATCATACAATGAAAGGATAAGTGAGATTCCTAATGAGTCACACTCACTCGGTGATCCAATTTCAACACTCGGTTAGTTAATAAGATACTTAGAACTGTTCCTAAACGATTTGATGCTAAAATATGTGCAATAGAAGAGTCTAAGAACACTGATTTATTGAGTCAAAATGAGTTGATTAGAATTTTGAAAACTTATGAGATTAACTCAAATATGTTAGATGATGATAATCATGAGAAAGATAAAGACAAGAAAGTACTTGCTTTTAGAGGTGAAATTTCTGATAATGTTGGTAAACATCTTTATGTTACTGAAGTTGATTCTGATGATGATGTATCTGATTTATGTGATGAAAATATTTCTGAACAATTTGCTCTTATCATTAAGCAATTCAAATCTTTTCTAAAAGGAAAGTTCAGAAGACCTAATGGTAATTTTCAACCAAAAGATTAGTCTAATCAGAATTCATCTCCCTTTGATAAAAAACTTGTTCCAAGTCAGTCTTCCAGTTTCAATCAACCTAGACAATTCAATAAGGATAACAAGTTCAAGTATGATCCTGAGTACAGAAAAAATGTTAAATGTGATGCATGTTCTTATGGTTATTATGCTAATGAATGTGCTAATACTATGCTTAGGAAGAAGATGAACTTTAATGCTACCTTAAGTGATGATTCTGATGATGAAACTGATGCTGGTAAATATGAACTAAGTGTTATGTCTGCTAAAATAGTTTATGATGATACATTTGATGATGATCTCAATGATTATTGGTCTGAAGCAAATTCAGATGTTAACACAACATCTAAAACAACATTTACATTTTGAATGATGGAGATCAGTTGCACAAGTTTGATTCTAAGAGTGATAAATGATTTTTCTTAGGATATTCTAAGAATAGCAAGGCATATAGAATCTATAACTTGAGAACTGATACAATGCAAGAATCTGTTAATGTGGTACTGGATGAACTTGCAAGTCTTGCAAGTAAAAGTGTTGAAGATAATGCATCAGATTTGATAGAAGTATCCAGAAATACTAATGACAATGAAGATAGAAAGGATGTTGATCAGAATGTTCCTTCAATATCTGATGCAACATTACCCAAAAGTTCAGATACTGAAAATCTATCACAAGAATCACAGTATCCAAAATATTTGGTTCCCTCAACAAAGATAATGAAAAGTCATCCATCAGATCAGATCATTGGAGAAGCTACCACTGGTTTTCAAACTAGAAGAAGAATGGGTATTCACATCAATAACTTTGTAAGATCAGTTTGCATGTCATCCATATGCAATCAGGTAACTTATGAGTTTTATCATTCTGCAATTGAAAAAATGTGAAAGAAACTCTTAATGATGAAAACTAGATTAATGCTATGGGTGAAGAGCTAAATCAGTTTGAAAGAAATGATGTTTGGACACTTGTACCTAGACCTAATCCTGATGTTAATGTCATGGGAACAAAATGGATTTTCAAGAATAAAACTGATGAATCTGGTAACATTGTAAGAAATAAGACTAGATTGGTTGATCAAGGTTATACTCAGTTTGAAGGAATAGACTTTGATGAAACATTTGCTCTTTTTGCTAGAATAGAATCTATTAAATTACTTCTTACTATTGCATGTTTCATTAACATTAACTTGCATCAAATGGATGTTAAAGCTGCTTTCTTAAATAGTATTCTGGATGATGAAGCTTATGTTGAACAACCTAAATGTTTTGAAAATCTAGAATTTCCTAATCATGTTTACAAGTTAAAGAAAGCTTTGTATGGTCTTAATCAAGCACCTAGTGCTTGGTATGGAAGACTTACTGATTTCTTACTTGATTTTGGATTTCTGAGAGGTGAAGCTGATAGAACCCTGTTTATTAAAAATTCTAAGAGTGATATCATGGTTGCTCAAATATATGTTGATGATATTGTATTTGGTTCAACTTGTAATGATATGTTTGATAGTTTTGTTAAAGAAATGGTCGAGAACTGAATTTCTTTTTAGGTCTTCAAATCAAACACATGAAAGATGGTATTTTCTTTTCTCAAAACAAATATGCTAAGAATTTGGTGAAAATGTTTGGTCTTGAAAGTGCTGAAACTATGAAAAGCCCTATGGGTTCAACTCGAAAGTTGAGTAAAGACTTGATTGGAAAAGATGTTGACCTTACTATGTATAGATCAATGATTGAAAGTCTTTTGTACTTAACTTCTAGTAGGCCACATATTATGTATAATATCTGTCTTTGTGCTAGTAATCAAGCTAATCCTAAGGAATCGCTTCTTAATTCTGTGAAAAGAATTGAAAGTGTGTGTGCGTGTATTTTCAGAGTGTTGTTGAAAATGTTGTGAAACATATAAAATAACATATGACAGCGGAAGTATAAAAATGCAGTGTAAAGGATTTCCAAAATTGTGTATAATCTATAATCAGACTATACGAACCTCATGGTTAAAAACTTCACTATAACAAGTAGTGAGATATACACGAACCTTTTACAAGATCCTAAAAGGTGTAGTGAAAAACCACACACCAAAATCAATCTATTCAATCAAGTAACTAGTGATCTTATTCAACCTAAAACTTGATCTAATACGACAAAATCAATACTGATGGGAAATGTTGGGATACACTCGACCAGTACAAATAGAGATAGCATCGAACCTCACACTCCACTCATGGTTGTGTCTCGAATGCTACTCTCTTAAGTTTGGAGTAGAGCAAATGAGATTTCACTTTAACTCAAACTTGAATGTCGACCAATGCAGTCTATTTATAGACAAACGGACCAACTGTATTGTCCTATCCACTTGGTGTGGACAACCTTGAATATCTCCTCCACTATCTCCATGATCTTGGTGTAACCACCCATGATCTTTCTATTCTTACTCCATCAGTGCAACCGCTTGACAATATCTTAAATTGTCTTCAATCTGCAATGTATGAAACATAGAAAAACACATCTAATAAAATGGAGTCAGTGTTAGGAGAAAGGGAAAATTTAAGATGTTGTGCAGAATGTTGTCCAACATATGGAACAACATCCGTGCAACATCAACAAACTCCCCCAATTTGGCCTTTCTACTACAACACACCCGATATTAAAAACAACATCCGAACTTATGTCAGGAAAGAAACAAATAATAGACATTCAGAGAACAACTACTATTCAAACAAATCATAATTTAAAAAACAAACAACAAGCACAAGCATTAAGTACATCAGCAGTGTACTTAGGCCAAAGTATTCAACATAAAGTAAATGATAGAAACATAAACCTATCAACTAATTGTCCATTAATAGAGTTCATAAAGTAAAGAGCAGTAAATAAAAGATTGCAATACAGAAAGGAATTTTTAAAGTGAAGTATAGGGAAGGACTGTGCCATTGGAATGACTGCATCTCCATAATCTGCAAATGCTCCCCCATACATCAAAAACTTCCCCTGTCTTGAATCTGTTCACCAATTGTCAGGACCATACAACTCATCAAGCATAGCAATACTCTCAGGAGACATATTCTCCCTGTCTGGAGTCTTTCTCAGATCTTCAACAGTGCTATCATTAGCTGTATCTCTATCTTCAATTGGTGCAGGGTCAGGAATAATTTGTTCAGCAGCAACAACATTAAGTACATCTTTCACAGCATCATTAACAACATCTTGTACAACATCCTCAACCTCTCTGTCTTCAGCATCATTCTGATCATTTTGTGCATCAGCACCACCATCATCCTCAGCATTATCACCAACATCTGGTGCATCATCCTTCTCACCTGCATGACTAGATGGACCAGCTCCATCATCACCACCATCATCAGGTGATCCTCCCCTGTTGGAGTAGAAAGCAGGTTTCTCCAGAAGGTTTGCTGTTTAAGTAGAGCATCTATACTGTGCTGGATGGATTGAATTTGATCAGTAATAAAAGAATTAGTAAATGTGACAGAAGGGATACCATTACTTCTGGTGACTGTGTAAGGAATGTTGCCAACAGAATGGGCAACATTTTCTGTCTGCTGTTCAGGATCTTCCAGAGTTAGATCAACTACAAGGTTACCACATTTCAGAATAGGAGAAATCCCAAAACTAGGGATAAAACCAGCGATCTTCTCTCCTCTAGGTCTGCCAAACTCCAACTTATCCAAGAACTGACAGATCACTCTTGGATATGGGAACATTCTACCATCACCATGTTTTCCAGCAAGAGACATCATATTATCAAATATGATTTGTCCCATATTAAACTTGTTCAGATGAACAATCTTGTAAAGCAGGAAAGCCTGTTCTTTAGTAAGCACAATGGAATTTCTAGAAGGATACCAGTTTGAGACCAACAGTTTATGCATCACATAATAGAGAGAAGTCAATTTTGCAGCAGAAAATTACAATGTCCATTCAGAATATCTTCCACCAGTTATCACAGACAACACCTCACCAATTTCTAGATCAATAGGTTCTTCCTCTACATTCCTAGTCCTTAGGAAAATGTTGATGAGCCTAGGAGTGATGGTAACAACATTATACCTACACCTTGCTTTCCCATAATTTGAAGATTGTCTATTACCACAACTCTTCTTCAAATTAGCATAGAATTCAGCAACCCAAGACACATAGTATAATTTAGCATATTGTAGAGCATGTAGTAAGGATCTTTCTTCTAGAAAACCTATCATATTGTTGGCTTCAAATTCAGAAAGTTTAATGATTCTTTCATCAACAATATGTCTCTTTAGCATGGTTTTCACAGTTCTAGACCTCCTATCAAATTCAATTCTATCATCAGGGTCAGAGTCAGATTCCATTACCTCATCAAAAAGTTGATCAAACTCATCATCAGTTTGATCTTCAACAGGGTCATCTTTTTCAGGTTCCTCTTCCTCAGGTTCCTCTTCCTCAGGGTCATCTTCTACAGGTTCCTCTTCTTCAGGTTCCTCTTCTTGCTCAAAATAAGATGATTCAGCAACATCTGCAGCAGCATGAACATGAGGATCATTTCTCCTTTTTGTTCTCCTCTCCTTTTTAGCCATCAACTCCTCCATTGTCAGATCATCATCAGAATCCTTTGGCTCAGCAGGGACTTCTGGAATCTCAATCTCTTCATCTGAATCATCAACCTGGATGGGATCATCAACACCACCACCAGTTCTCTTAGGACGCTTTTCAGTGTAGTCCACCTTCTTTCCAAGGTTCCTTTGTGAGATTCTCCTCTTTCCCCATTTTCCAGCACCTCTTTTGGAAGCCAATTGCTTCTTTCTCAACCGAATGTTCTTTAATTTCTCCTCCATTCCTTCTGAATCAGAGGAATCAACTTTTTTCATCTCACATCGGTCGTTTGAGTAGGGTTTTCAACAGGTTTTGGAGAAGTTTCAATAGGGATTTCTGTGGCTAAGGGTTTTGCAGAAAGATCAACAAAGTCATTAATGTTGACTTGTCTTTTGCCAACAAAAACATCAGGAAGACATGAAGGTTTTTCTCAAGCATCTGTTCGATGATCAGTCGAATCAAAGATTAAGGGGTATCTTCAGGAAATTCGTATGGAGTGGGTTTTGGTATGGATGAAGACGATGATCCACCAACATTAGTGGAATCATAATCTGAGTTTTGAGCGGCCATTTCTGCAAGTAAGTTCAGAGAATTCGAGTTTGCTGGAGAAGAAGGATTAGAACGAGGGTTTTCGTGTGAAGGGTTTGCGTGTGAGTGAGAATGATCAGGGAAACTCGAAAGGTTTAAGTTATCAGCCATCCCACCTTTTTTCTGTCCAATCAAATTAAAGTACCGACAATTAAAATAATGAAATTAGAAAATAGGAGGGAAAAGATAGCAAATGACCGAAAATAAAGTAATAACATAAGTAAAATCAACAAACCTCGATTCCTATGTGCAACACAATAAGGTTTCAGCTTTCAGTATCAGATAACACAAATAAGTCGAACTTAAGTAGAGAACAAAGTGGAGGTTATTACACATAAAACCACAAAGAAACCAACCAAGAGTGGGACAGAGAAACCACCCACTAAGGCAAATGTGATCGTGTGTATGTGTAAGAGACCGCCAAAATTATTTTCGAAAACCAGAGACCATATCCAAAATTAAATAAACGCAAATCAGTCCAAATAATTTGTTTAAGCTGCAAAATTAACTTATCAAGAATATTAAACGAATCATGTATGATAGATAGAGTTCGAATCACATAAGGTTTTACAAAATGTCGGCACACATATATCTCAACACTCAATTTTGCATGAAATTCATCATCAAAGTGTTGCATATTTGGAATTTTCTTTTAAACACATGTTCACATTGATCCACCTTTTCAAGAGAGAACATCGTAGTAGCGAGCTCCGTGTCCCATAATTACTCAGCGGATTGTGAATAACATGGATGTATGTTTAATCACCTTTTGAAAAGATCGTAGTAGCGAGCTCCGTGTCCCACAGTTACTCAGTGATTACACTTCTAAGTTGTGTTTTATTTTTCAATGCATTTAAGATATATGCCCAGGACTCTGTATCTAAACTATGATTCAACAATAAGATCATAACACTATCATTTAAAGTTCAAAAATAAGCAAATCAACAGACAAACTCATTATCAGAACCACAATGTTGCTTCAAATGTTGGAAACATTTGTCACAACATCTAGTGTTTATTTTCAGATATAGCAAAGACCAAGAGCTTTTCTAAGTGAAGAAAACCTCTCATTATCAAGGGCTTTTGTGAAAATATCAGCAAGTTGTTTTTCAGTAGAAATGTATTCTAACTTCACAACTTCTTTCTCTACAAGATCTCTTATAAAGTGATGTCTTATCCTTATATGCTTAGTCAAAGAATGTTGCACAGGATTCTTGGAATATTGATAGCACTAGTATTATCACAATAAACAGTCAAAATACCACTTTCCAACCCATAATCATCAAACATCTTTTTAAGCCATACCAGTTGAGTGCAACAACTTCCAGCAGCAACATATTCAGACTCAGCTGTTGATTGTGAAACACAGTTCTGTTTCTTACTATGCCAGAATATAATGTTGTTTCTCATGTAGAAACATCCTCCACTAGTACTTTTTCTGTCATCACAATCACCTGCGCAATCTGCATCACTATAGCCACTAAAGAGCAATTAGTATCCTTTGAGTACCAAATACCTAGATCACATGTTCCAGCTACATATCTTATAATTCTTTTCACAGAATTGAGATGTGATTCCTTAGGATTAGCTTGATATCTAGCACAAAGACATACACTATACACTACTAGAAGTTAAGTATAAAAGACTTCCAATCATTGATCTATACAAAGTAGGATCAACATCTTTTCCAATCAAGTCTTTACTCAACTTTTGAGTTGAACCCATAGGGGTTTTCATAGTTTTAGCAGTTTCAAGACCAAACCTTTTCACCAAATTCTTAGCATATTTGATTTGAGAAAATAAAATACCATCTTTCATTTGTTTGATTTGAAGACCTAAAAAGAAATTCAGTTCTCCAACCATGGACATTTCAAAAGTACAGGTCATTTCTTTAACAAAACTCTCAAGCATATCATTACAAGTTGAACCAAATACAATATCATCAACATATATTTGAGCAACCATGATATCATTCTTAGAATTTTTAATGAACAAGGTTCTATCAGCTTTACCTCTCAAAAATCCAAACTCAAGTAAGAAATCAGTAAAACTATCATAGCAAGCTCTAGGTGCTTGTTTCAGACCATACAAAGTTGTCTTTAACTTGTAAACATGATCAGAAAATTCCATATTTTCAAAACCTTTAGGTTGTTCAACATAAGCTTCATCATCCAGAATGTCATTTAAGAAAGCAGCTTTAACATTCATTTGATGCAAGTTAATGTTAATGAAACATGCAATGGCAAGAAGTAATCTAATAGATTCAATTCTAGCAACAGCAGCAAATGTTTCATCAAAGTCTACTCCTTCAATCTGAGTATAATCTTGAGCAACCAATCTAGCCTTATTTCTCACAATATTACCAGATTAATCAGTTTTATTCTTGAAAATCCACTTTGTTCCTATGACATTAATATCATAATTAGGTCTAGGTACACGTGTTCAAACATCATTTCTTTCAAAGTGATTAAGCTCTTCATGCATAGCATTTATCCAGTTTTCATCATCAAGAGCTTCTTTCACATTTTTAGGCTCAATTTCAGAATGATAACACTCAAACGTTACCTTATTGCATATGGATGTTATGCAAACTGATCTTACAAGGTTGTTGATGTGAATACCCATTCTTCTTATAGTTTGTACACCAGTGGTAGCTTCTCCAATGATCTGATCTGATAGATAATTTTTCATTATCTTTGTTGAGGGAACCAAATGTTTTGGATACTGTGAATCTTGTGACAGATTTTCAGTATTTGAACTTTTGGGTAATTGTTGCATTAGATGTTGAAGGAACATTCTGATTCTGATCAAAAAATTTACTATCTTTAGTGTCATCAGTATTTCTGGATACTTCTATCAAATCTGATACATTATCTTCAGCACTTTTACCTGCAAGACTTGCAAGTTCATCAAATACCACATTAACAGATTCTTGCATTGTATCAGTTCTCAAGTTATAGATTCTATATGTCTTGCTATTCTTAGAATATCCTAAGAAAAATCCTTTATCACTCTTAGAATCAAACTTGTGCAACTGATCTCTATCATTAAAAATATAACAAACACAACCAAACACATGACAATATTTCAAATTTGGTTTCTTGTTATTCATAATCTCATAGGGAGTACAATTACTACCAGAACGAATATAGACTCTATTCACAATGTGACAAGCAGTATTTAATGCTTCTGCCTAGAATTTCTTAGAAAGACTTTTTGAGGTTAGCATAACTTTTGCAATTCTTGCAAAGTTCTATTCTTTCTTTCAGCAATTCCATTTTGTTGAGGAGTTTTAGGTGAAGAAAACTCTTGCAAAATACCTTTCTTTTCACAAAAATTAGTAAACAAACTGTTTTCAAATTCTCTTCCATGATCAGACCTTATCCTACTGATCTTTAAACATAAAATAATTTTAAACCTTTTGTAAAGAATTTTGAACTCAGAAAAGGTATCTGATTTTTCTTTTAGAAAAATAACCCAAGTATATCTAGAAAAATCATCTACAAGAACATATGAATACCTCTTTCAACCTAAACATTCAGTTTCCATAGGACCCATTAGATCCATATGAATCAACTCACAACACCTGTTTGTTGTACATGCTGACAACTTTTGATGTATTGTCCTTACTTGCTTACCTTTCTGGCATGGTCCACAGATTTTTTCTTTTTCAAAGTTAAGATCAGGTAAACCAACAACAGCACCTAGTCAATGCAATTTCTGAATACTTCTGTTATTAGCATGACCAAGTTTTTGATGCCACAAAATAATATTATCTGCTTTAGCACTTTTACAAGTATGATTTGAACCAATCAAATAACAATTATCAGCAGATCTTTTGCCAGGCATTGAGCAATCATCATTTTTATCAAGCACATAGCATGAATTCTTGTCAAACTTTACATGTAAATCATCATCACACAACTGACTAATACTAATCAGATTAACAAGTAAACCTTTTACATGTAACATATTTGTCAACTTTGAAAAACCAGGAACATTCAATATTCATTTTCCAACAACTTTACCTTTTGAACCACCACCATATGTAACATGACCACCATCACAAGATGTATAATTAGACACATAATCAATTTGACCAGTCATGTGTCTAGAACAACCACTATTAAAGTACCAAGATCCAGGAACGCGTGCTTTTTAGTGTTGTTAACTTGTTTTATAGGGTGTTCAATTTTATCAGGTAAAACAATTCCAGCTTTTAAGTCTCTTCTTAACTTAGAACAGTATGGGCGAATATGACCTACTCCAGCACAATAAAAACAGACATACTCTTTAAACAAACCATCATATTTCTTTTGTATACCTTTCACAGATTTTGGCAAAGAAGTTCTAGCTTTTACAAAAGGAATAGGTTCACAGGATATAGGAGTATTCTCAAAAGTTTTCACAAAACCAAGTCCAGCATTATCAGATCTACCAATCATTAATGCCTCATTCAATTCAGTAGTGCTTGCAGAAAACTTTTTAAAACTTAGAGTAGTGCTTTAAAGTTCATCTTTCAAGGCAGAAATTTCCACATCTTTTCTAGTTAAAAGAACTTCAAGCATTACAAGATTTTCTTTTAAATCTGAATTTTCTAAAGATAAGGAACTCAACACCTATTTTTTGAGTTTCTAAATTAGTTTTAAACTTCAGATATTCAGAGTTACAATCAACAGAACTTGATGTTTCAGCATTCAGAATAGTTCCAGCAAACCAGTTAATCTCAGAATCATATTTACTGAATATTGTTTCAGATGTTATATGAGCATCTGAATCTGCTTCAGGCAAATAATCATCGAGATCATCATCAAAAGTATCATCATAAACTATTCTAACAGACATAGCACTTAGTTCACATTTACCAGAATTAGTTTCATCATCAGAATCATCACTTAAGGTAGCATTAAAGTTCATCTTTTTCTTGAGCATAGTATTAGCACATTCATTAGCATAATGACCATATCAAGAACATGCATCACATTTAACCTTTTTTTTGTACTCAGGATCATATTTGAACTTGTTATCCTTATTGAATTGTCTAGGTTGATTGAAATTGGAAGACTGACTTGGAACAAGCTTTTTATCAGAGGGAGAAGAGTTTTGGTTAAACTTATCCTTTGATTGAAATTGACCATTTGGTCTTCTGAACTTTCCTTTTAGAAAAGATTTGAATCGCTTAGTGATAAGAGCAAATTGTTCAGAAGCATTTTCATCACATAAATCAGAAACATCATCATCAGAATCAACTTCAGTAACATAAGGATGTTTACCAACATTATCAGAAGTTTCACCTCTAAAAGCAAGTACTTTCTTGTCTTTATCTTTCTCATGTTTATCATCATCTAACATATTTGAGTTAATCTCATAAGTTTTTAAAATACTTATCAACTCATTTTGACTAAATAAATCAGTGTTCTTAGCCTCTTCTATTGCACATATTTTAGCATCAGATCGTTTAGGAACAGTTCTAAGTATCTTATTAACTAACCGAGTGTTGGAAATTGGATCACCAAGTGAGTGTGACTCATTAGCAATCTCACTTATCCTTTCATTGTATGATGAAATGTTCTCATCATCTTTCATCTTCAAGTTTTCAAACTTGGTTCCCAACATTCTGAGTCTAGTTCTTCGAACACTTTCTGATCCTTCACAATGTTCCTGCAATATTTCCCATGCATCCTTAGAAGTAACACAGTTAGATATCAGTTTAAACATAGAAACATCAGTAGTAGTAACTCCTATGGCTTAAAAAGATGTTTGATGATTATGTGTTGGAAAGTGATATTTTGACTGTTTATGGTGATAATACTAGTGCTTTCATTATTTCCAAGAATCCTGTGCAACATTCTTTGACTAAGCATATAAGTATAAGACATCACTTTATAAGAGATCTTGTAGAGAAAGAAGTTGTGAAGTTAGAATACATTTCTACTGAAAAACAACTTGCAGATATTTTCACAAAAACCCTTGATAATGAGAGGTTTTCTTCGATTAGAAAATCTCTTGGTCTTTGCTATATCTGAAAATAAACACTAGATGTTGTGACAAATGTTTCCAACATTTGAAGCAACATTGTGGTTCTGATGATGAGTTTATCTAATATGTATTTACTTATTTTGAACCTTAAATGATAGTGTTTTGATCTTATTATTTGAATCATGGTTTAGATACAGAGTCCTGGGCATATATCTCTTAAATGCATTAAAAATAAAGTACAACTTAGATGTGTAATCACTGAGTAACTATGGGACACAAAGCTCGCTACTATGATGTTCTCTTTTCAAAAGGTGATTAAATATACATCCATGTTTGTTCACAATCCATTGAGTAACTATAGGGCACGGAGCTCGCTACTACGATGTTCTCTCTTAAAAAGATGGATCAATGTGAACATGTGTTTAAAAGAAAAATTCAAAATATGCAACACTTTGATGATGAATTTCATGCAAAATTGAGTGTTGAGATATATGTGTGCCGACATTTTGTGAAACCTTAATTGATTGAACTTTATCTATCATACATGATTTGGTTAATGTTCTTGGTAAGTTGATTTCGTGGATTTAACGAGTTATTTGAACTGTATTTGTGTCTATTTAATTTTGGATATGGTTTCCTGGTTTTGAAAATATTTTTGGCTGCTCATTACACATCACACGATCACAAACTTGCATCTTAGTGGGTGGTTACTTTTGTTCCCACTCCTGAACGGTTTTTATGGGAATGTGTAATAACCTCCCTACTTTAATTTCTACTTAAGGTCATTTTTGTTTGTACAGTTTAATACCGAAAGCTGAAAACATTATTGTTGCGCATAGGATTCAAGGTTTGCTTGATTTACACTTGTGTTATTTCATTATTTTTGGTCATATGCTTCTTTTCCCTCCTATATTTCATAAAATATTATTTTAATTGTCTTTGTATTAATTTGATTGGACAGAAAGGTGGAATGGCTAATGATCAAAACCTTTCAGTTTCTACTCCTGAGAACTCACTTCCACATTCAAACCCTCAAACTCGTTCGAACCCTTCCTCTCCAGAAAACTCGAACCCATTAAAATTTCTCCCAGAAATGGCCTCAATGAACCCAGATTATGATTCAATGAATGTTGGTGGATCATCGTCTTCGTCCATCCCAAAATCCATTCTATACGAGTTTCCTGAAAATACCCCTCACTCTTTGGTTCGATTTGTCATTGAACAAATGCTTGAGAAAAACCCTCTGATTCTTCCTAATGTCTTTGTAGGGAGAAAGCAAGTCAACATTAATGACTATGTGGATCTCTCTACAAAACCCTTAGCCACATAAATCCCTGATGAACCTTCTCCTAAACCCGCTAAAATACCACTCAAAAAGCTGATGTTGAAATGCATGATGCTGATTCCTCCAATTCAGAAGGAATGGGGGAGAAATTAAAGAACATTCGGCTGAGGAAGAAGCAGCTAGCTTCTAAAAGAGGTGTTGGGAAATGGGGAAAGAGGAGGATGTCTCAAAGGAACCTTGGTAAGAAAGTGGATTACACTGGAAAATGCCCCAAGAGGACTGATGGTGGTGTTGATGATCCAATTAAAGTGGAAAATTTTGATGATGAGATGGAAATTCCAAAAGTTCCAGTTGATGAGCCAAAAGATTCAGATGATGACTTAACCATGGAGGAATTGATGGCAAAGAAAGAAAAACAAACCAAAAGGAGAAATGTACCATCTGTGAATGTTGCTCCTGATGCTGCAGAACCATGTAAGAATGTTGAAAGAGATGATTTTGAGATAGATGACTCTGAAAAAGAAGAAGCTGAGGCAGATGATTCTGAGGAAGAAATGAATCCTGAAGAAGAGGAATTTGAGGAAGATGTCCCTGAAAAAGTTGATGAAGCTGATGAAAATGTACAAGAAGATGAGCCTGTTGAAGATCAAACTGCTGATGAGTTTGATCATCTCTTTGATTCTGATGAGGTAACAACGCTTGACTTAGACCCTGATGATAAAATTGAATTTGATAGGAAGTCAAGAGTTGTGAAAACCATGTTGAAGAGGCATATTGTTGATGAAAGAATCATTAAACTTTCTGAATTTGAAGCCAACAATATGATAGGATTTCTAGAGAGTAGATCCCTATTGCATGCTCTTCAATATGCTAAACCATACTATGTGCTTTGGATTGCTGAATTCTATGCTAATTTGAAGAAGAGTTGTGGTGATAGACAATCTTCTAATTATGGGAAAGTAAGGTTTAGGCATAATGTTGTTACCATCACTCCTAGACGCATCAATATTTTCGTAAAGACTAGGAATGTGGAGGAAGAACCTATTGATCTAGAAATTGGAGAGTGATGTCTGTGATAACTGGAGGAAGATATTCTGAATGGACATTACAATTTTTTGCTGCCAAATTGACTTCCCTCTATTCCGTGATGCATAAATTATTGGTCTCAAACTGGTTTCCATCTAGAAACTCCACTATGCTTACTAAATAACAGACTTTCCTACTATACAAAATTATTCATCTGAACAAATTCAATATGGGACAAATCATATTTGACAATATGATGTCTCTTGCTGGAAAACATGGTGATGCTGGATTGTTTCCATATCCAAGCTTGATCTGTCAGTTCTTGGATAACTTGGAGTTTGACAGACCTAGAGAAGAGAAGATAAGTGGTTTTATCCCTAGTTTTGGGATTTCCCCAGTTTTGAGAGGTGGTAACCGTGTAGTTGATCTATCTATGGAGGAACCTGAACAACAGACAGAGAATGTTGCCCATTATGTTAGCAACATTCCATACATAGTCACCAGAAGTAATGGTATCCCTATTGTCACTTTTTCTAATTCTTTTATTACTGAACAAATCCAATCCATCCAGCATAGTATAGATGCTCTATTTAAACAGAAAACCTTATAGAGAAGCCTGCTTTCTACTCCAATAGGGGGAGGATCACCTGATGATGGTGACAATGATGGCGGTGATGATGGAGTTGTTCCATCTGGCCATGCAGGTGAGAAGGATAATGAACCAGATGCTACTAAGGATGATGATGGTGCTGCTGCACAAGATGATCAGAATGCTGCTGATGATAGATATGTTGATGAGGCTGTTCAAGATGCTGTTAATGATGCTGTAGAGGAAGCTATTGAAGAAGCACTCAATGATGTTGCTGATGAACAAATGGTACCTGATGAAGCTGAACCAGTTGAAGATGATAGCCCTGATGACACTGATGATGAGCTAAAGAAGACTCCTAACAGGGAGAGTATGTCCCCAGAGAGTGTTGCTATCATTGATCAGCTATATGGAGCTGATAACTGGCGAACAAATTCAAGACAGGGGGAGTTTTTGAAGTATGGGGGAGCATTTGCAGATTATGGAGATGCAACCATTCCAATGGCCCAGTCCTTCTCTATATTTCACTGTAAAAATTCCTTTCTCTGTTGTAATCTTTTATTTACTCTGTTAATGGACAACTAGATGATAGGTTTATGTTTATGTCATTTACTTTTTGTTGGATACTTTGTCTGCCTAAGTACACTGCTGATGTACTTAGTGCTTGTGTTCGTTGTCTATTTTTAAATTATAATTTGGTTGAATAGTAGTTGTTCTATGAGTGACTATTATTTGTTTCTTTCCTGACACAAGTTCGAATGTTGTTTTTAACATCAGGTGTGTTGTAGGAGAAAGGCCAAATTGGGGGAGTTTGTTGATGTTGCACGGATGTTGTTCCAGATGTTGGACAACATTCTGCACAACATCATAAATTTACCCTTTCCCCTAACACCGACTCCGTTTTATTAGATGTATTTTTCTATGTTTCCTACATTGCAGGTTGTTGCCGTCGTCCGTCCAGAACATGGGATGTTGCCGCCGTCCCTCTAGAACTTGGGACGTTGTTGTTGTCCCTTCAGAACTTGGGACAATGCATGGGACGTTTCCTCCATCTCTCCAGCACTTGGGACGTTGCCGCCGTCCCTCTAGAACTTGGGACATTGTCGCATTCCCTCCAGAACATGGGACTTTGCATAGGACGTTGTCCCCGTCCCTCCAGAATATGGGAATGTGCATAGGACGTTTTCCGCCGCTGTACTTTCAGAACTTGGGACGTTGCCGCCATCCCTCTAGAACTTGGGACGTTGACGCCATCCCTCCATAACTTGGGATGTTGCCGCCGTCCCTCCAGAACTTGGGATGAAACCGCCATCCATTTAGAACTTGGGATGTTGCCGTCGTTCCTCCAGAACTTGGGATGTTGTTGCCCCCGTCCCTCCATAACTTGGGATGTTGCCGCTGTCCCTTCAGAGCTTGGATAGTGCATGGGATGTTGCCGCCGTCCCTTCTGAACTTGGGGCATTGCCTCCGTCCTTCTAGAACTTGGGACATTGCCGCTGTTCCTCCAGAACATGGGACTGTGCATGGGACGTTGCTGCCGCCATTCTAGAACTTGGGAAGTTGCCGACATCCCTCCAAAACTTGGGACAGTGCATGGGATGTTGCCGTCATCCCTCCAAAACATGGAACGTTTCCGCCATCCCTCCATAACTTGGGACGTTGCCGCCATCCTTCCAGAACATAGGACGTTGCCGTCGTCCCTCTAGAACTTGAAATGTTGCCTCCGTACTTCCAGAACATGGGACAGTGCATGGGACATTGCCGCCGTCCCTCCAGAACATAAGATAGTGCATGGGATGTTACCATCGTCCCTCCAGAACTTGTGACGTTGCCTTCCTTCCTCCAGAACTTGGGACTTTGGCACCGTCCTTCTAGAACTTGGGATGTTGTCGTCGTCCCTCCAGAACTTCGGTCAGTGCCTGCGACGTTGCCGCTTCTGTCCCTCCAAAACGTTGCTGCCGTCACACAAAACTTGGGACATTGCCGCCGTCCCTCCAGAACTTGGGACGTTGCCGCCGTCATTCTAGAACTTGGGACGTTGTCGTCGTCCATCCAGAACTTCGGACAGTGCATGGGACATTGCCATCGTCGTCCCTCCAGAACTTTGGATAGTGCATGGGACATTGCCGTCGTCGTCCCACCAGAACGTTGCAGCCGTCCATCCACAACTTGGGACATTGTTGCTGTCCCTCCAGAATTTGGGACGTTGCCACCGCCCATCCAAAAATTGGGACGTTGTCGTCAACCCTCCAGAAGTTGGGACACTGTATAGGACGTTGCCGCTGCCGTTCCTCCAAATGTTTCCGCCGTCCTTCCTTAACTTGGGACATTGCCGCCGTCCCTCCAGAACTTCAGACGTTGCATCGTCCCTCCAGAACTTGGGACATTGCCGCCATCCCTCCAGAACTTCAAAAAGTGGATGGGACGTTGCCGTTGGTTCTCCAGAACATGGGACGTTGTCGCCGTTCCTCCAAAATGTTACCGTCGTCCCTAAAAAACTTGGGACGTTGCTGCCGTCCCTCTAGAACTTGGGACGTTACCATCGTCTCTCCAAAAATAGGGATGTTGTCATAGTCCCTCTACAACTTGGGATGTTGTCGTTGTTCCTCCAAAACTTGAGACAGTACATGGGACGTTGCCGCCGTCCCTCCAGAACTTGTGAAGTTGTCATCGTCCCTCCAGAAAATGCCGCCATCCCTCCAAAACATGGGACATTTTTTACAATATCCCTCCAGAACATGGGATAGTGCATGGGACATTGTTCCCGCCGTTCCTCCAGAACATGGGACGTTCCCGCCGTCCCTCCAGAACGTTGCTGCTGCCCCTCTTGAATTTTGGACATTATCGTCTTCCCACCAGAACTTGGGACAGTGCATGGGACATTGCCGCTATCGTCCCTTCAGAACTTGGGACGTTGCCTCCGTCCCTCCAGAATGTTGCTGCCGCCCCTCCAGAACATGGGATGTTGTTGTCGTCCCTCCAGAACTTGGGTCGTTGCCGTTGTCACTCAAAAAATTGGGACATTATCGTCGTCCCTCCAGAACTTAGGAGAGTGTATGGGACGTTGCCGCCGCTGACCCTCCAGAACTTGGGATAGTGCATGGAACATTGTCGCCGTCCCTCCAAACTTGGGACAGTGTATGGGACGTTGCCGTCGTGCCTACAAAAATAGGACGTTGCTGTCGTCCCTCCAAAACTTAGGACATTTCCGCCATCCCACCAGAACTTGGGAAAGTGCATGGGACATTGCCGCCGTCCCTCCATAACTTGGGACGTTACCGTCATCCCTAAAGAATGTTGTTGCCGTCCCTCCAGAACTTGGGACGTTGCCGTCATCCATCCAGAACTTGGGATGTTGCCACCGTCCCTCAAGAAATTGGGACTTTGTCATCGTCCCTCTAGAACTAGAAACAGTGCATGGGACGTTGCCGCTGCCGTCCCTCCAGAACTTGGGATGTTGCCGCCATCCCTCTAGATATTGTAACATTGACGCCGTCCCTGCATAACTTGGGATAGTGCATGGGACGTTTCCACTGTCCCTCTAGAACATAAGATAATGCATGAGACGTTGCTACCGTCCCTCCAGAACTTGGGACGTTGCCGCCATCCTTTCAGAACTTGGAACGTTACAGCTGTCCTTCTATAACTTGGGACATTCTCATCGTCCCTCCAGAACTTCGGACAGTGCATGGGACGTTGTCATCGTCCCTCCTGAACGTTGCCGCTGTCCCACCAAAACTTGGGATATTGCCGCTATCACTCCAGAATTTGGGACGTTGCCACCGCCCATCAAAAAATAGGGACGTTGTCGTCATTCCTCGAGAACTTGGGACACTGTATGGGACGTTACTGCCACCATCCCTCAGAAATGTTGCCGACGTCCTTCCTGAACGGGATGTTTCCGCCGTCCCTCCAGAACTTTAGACGTTGTCGTCGTCCTTACAGAACTTGGGACGTTGCCGCCATCTCTCCAGAACTTGGGAAAGAGCATGGGACATTACCGCCGTCCCTCCAGAACTTGGGATGTCATCGTCGTCTCTCCAGAACTTGGGACGTTTCCGCCATTCCTCCAGAATGTTGCCGCTGTCCCTCCAGAACTTTGGACGTTGCCGCCGTCCCTCAAGAACTTGGAATGTTGTCGTCGTCCCTCCAGAACTTGGGACGTTGCCATCATCACTCCAGAACTTGGGATGTTGCCGTCGTCACTTTAGAACTTTGGACATTGTCGTCGTCCCTCCAGAACTTGGGACAGTGCATGGGACATTGCCGCCATACCTCAAGAACTTGGAAAGTTGTCGTCGTCCCTCCAGAACAATGCCTTCATCTCTCTGGAACTTGGGACGTTGCTGCCGTCACTCCAGAACTTGGGATGTTGTCGTCGTCCCTCCAGAACTTAGGAAAGTGGATGGGATGTTGCCGCCATCCCTCTAGAACTTGGGAAGTTGCCGTAGTCCCTCTAGAACTTGGGTTGTTGCCGTAGTCCCTCTAGAACTAGGGACATTGTCGTCGTCCCTCCAAAACATAGGACGTTACTTTGGACGTTGCCGCCGTCCCTCCAGAACTTGTGAAGTTACCATCGTCCCTCTAGAATAATGCCGTCATCCCTCCAGAACATGGGATGTTGTTGTCGTCCCTCCAGAACATGGGATAGTGCATGGGACAATGCCGTCGTCCCTCCAGAACAGGGACATTGCAGGCGTCCCTCAAGAACTTGGGACGTTGCTGCCGTCCCTCCAGAACTTGGGAAAGTGCATGGGACAGTGCCGCCATCCTTCCAGAATGGGTCCACCGTCCCTCCATAACTTGGGACGTTTCCGCCGTCCCTCTAGTTCTTGGGACGTTGCCGTCCTCCCTTAAGAACTTTGCCGCCATCCCTCCAGAATTTGGGGTGTTGCCGTCGTCTCTCAAGAACTTGCGATGTTGCCGTCGTCCCTCTAGAACTTGGGACATTGTCGTCGTCCCTCCAGAACTTGGGACAGTGCATGGAACGTTGGCGCCGCCGTCCCTCTAGAACTTTGGATGTTGCCGCCGTCCCTCTAAATATTGAAACATTGTCGCCATCCCTACATAACTTGGGACAGTGCATGGGACAATGACGCAGTCCCTCCAGAACATAAGATAATGCATGAGACATTGCTGTCGTCCCTCCAGAACTTGAGACATTGCCACCGTCTCTTCAGAACATGGGACGTTGTCGCCGTCCTTCTAGAACTTGGGACATTTTCGTCGTCCCTCCAGAACTTTGGACAGTGCATGGGACCTTGCCGCCGTCGTCCCTTCAGAAAGTTGCCGCCGTCCCTCCAGAACTATGGATGTTGCCGCTATCATTCTAGAATTCGGGACGTTACCACCGCCCATCCAAAAATTAGGACGTTGTCGTCATCCCTCCAGAACTTGGGACACTATTTGGGACATTGTTGCCGCCATCCGTCCAAAATGTTGCCACCATCCTTCCTGAACTTGGGATGTTGCCGCCGTCCCTCCAGAACTTCAGACGTTGCCATCGTCTCTAATGAACTTGGGACTTTGCCGCCGTCCCTCCAGAACTTGGGAGAGTGCATGGGACGTTGTCGCCGTCCCTCCAGAGCTTGGGACTTTGCCACCGTCACTCCTGAACTTAGGACGTTGCTGCCGTCCCTCCAGAACTTGGGACTTTGCCGTCGTCCCTCTTTAACTTGGGACATTGCCATCGTCACTCCAAAACTTAGGATGTTGCCGTCGTCCCTCTAGAACTTGGGACATTGGCGCCGTTGGCCCTCCAGAACTTGGGACGTTGCCGCCATCCTTCTAGAACATTACCGCCGCCCCTGTAGAACTTGGGACGTTGTCGTCATCCATCTAGAACTTGGGTTGCTGCTGTTGTCCCTCCAGAAATTGGGATATTATCGTCGTCCCTCCAAAACTTGGGACAGTGTATGGGACGTTGAAGCCTTCATCCCTCCAGAACTTGGGACAGTGCATAGGACGTTGCCGTCGTCCCTCCAGAACTTGGGACAGTGTATGGGATGTTGCCGTCGTCCCTCCAAAAATTAGGACGTTGCCATCGTCCCTCCAAAACATGGGATGTTGCCGCCGTCCCTCCAGAACTTGGGAAAGTACATGGGACGTTGCCGTCGTTCCTCCGTAATGGGTCCGTCGCCCCTCCATAACTTGGGACATTGCCATCGTCCCTCCAGAACTTGGGATGTTGCCGCCATCCCTCTAGAACTTGGGACGTTATCGTCGTCCCTCCAGAACATGGGACAGTGTATGGGACATTGCCGCCGTGCCTCCAAAACTTGGTACAGCGTTAACTTCCCATTCACTGTTCGATTCAAAATGCCCAAGTCCTGGAGAGATGACGTCAACATCCCATGCAATGTTCGGTTCAAAATACACAAGGCTCAGGGGGATGGTGACAACGTCCCGTGCACTTGTTTGGTTCAAAAATCCAAGTCCTACACGATGGCGGTAACTTCCCATTCACTGTTCGTTTCAAAATGACCAAGTCCTAGAGGGACGACGACAACGTCCCATTCATTGTTCGGTTCATGCACTGGTTCGGTTCAAGTGTTCAACTCCTAGAGGACAATGGTATCTTCCCATTCACTGTTCGATTTATATTGCCAAGTCCTGGTGGGACGGCGGCAACATCCCATGCACTGTTCGGTTCAAAATGCCCAAGACCCGGGGGATGGCAGCAAGGTCCCGTGCACTGGTTCGGTTCAAGCGTCTAAGTCCTAGAGGATGGAGGTAACTTCCCATTTACTATTCGGTTCAAAATGCCCAAGTCCTGGAGGAACGGCCGCAACGTCTCATGCATTGTTCGGTTCGCAACGCCTAAGTCCCGAGGGGATGAGAGCAACGTCCCATGCACTGGTTCTGTTGAAGCGTCCAAATCCTAGAGGAAGGCGGCAACATTCCATCCAAAACTCGGTTAAAACACCTAAGTGCCAAGGGGACGAGGGCAACGTCCCATGCATTGCTATGTTAAAAATGTCCAAGTCCTAGAGGATGGTGGGAACGTCACATTCACTAGATCGGTTCAAAACGACCCAATCCCGAAAGGATGGTGGCAATGTCCCGTGAACTAGTTCGATTCAAGCATCCAAGTCCAGTGGTAACTTCCTTTTCACTATTAGATTCAAAACTCCTAAGTCCTGGAGAGACGAAGCCAACATCCCATGCATTGTTTGGTTCAAATTTCCTAAGTCTCGTGGGGAGGGTAGCAACGTCCCATGCACTGGCGGTTCAAGCGTTCAAGTCCCTGAGGATAGCGGTATCTTTCCGTTAACTGTTCGATTCAAATTGCCCAAGTTCAGGTGGGATGGCGGTAATGTCCCATGCATTGTTAGGTTCAAAATGCCCAAGGTCCGGGGTGACGACGGCAACGTCTCGTGCACGGGTTCTGTTCAAAATGCTTAAGTCCTGGAGGGACGACGACAATGTTCCATGCACTATTCGGTTCACCCAAGTCCCAGGGGGACGATGGCAACGTCCCATGCACTGGTTCGGTTCAAGCATCCAAATCCTAGAGGACGGCGGTAGCATCCCATCCAAGGGGGCGGGGGCAACGTCCCATGCATTGTTTTGTTAAAATTGTCCAAGTCCTAGTGGACGGCGGCAACGTCCCATTCACTAGATCGGTTCAAAATACCCAAGTCCAAGAGGGACGGCGACAAAGCCCCATTTACTAGATCGATTCAAAATGCCCAAGTCTTAAGGGATCCCCGGCAACGTCCCATTCACTAGATCAGTTCAAAACGTCCAAGTCCCGGGGGATGCCGACAACATCCCATGCACTGGTTCGATTCAAAACGCCCAAGTCCCATGCATTGTTCAGTTCAAAATACCCAAGGCTCGGGTGGATGGTGGCAACGTCTCGTGCACTGGTTCAGTTCAAGTATCCAAGTCCTAGAAGATGGCGGTAACTTCCCATTCACTGTTAGGTTTAAAGTGCCCAAGTTCTTGAGGGGTGGTGGCAACGTCCCATGCACAGTTCGGTTCAAAATGCCAAATTCCCAGGGGGACGAAGACAATGCCCTATTCACTAGATCGGTTCAAAATGCTCAAATCCTGGTGGGACGGCGCCACATCTCGTGAACTGGTTCGGTTCAAGCGTCCAAGTCCTAGAGGATGACGGTAACTTCCCTCACTATTCGGTTCAAAATGCCCAAGTCCTGTAGGGTCGACGGCAATGTCCCATGCATTATTCGGTTCTCAACGCCCAAGTCCCGAGGGGACGGTGGCAACGTCCCATGCACTGGTTCGGTTCAAGTGTCCAAATCCTAGAGGACGACAACAACATCCCATCCAAAACTTGGTTCAAAATGCCTAAGTGCCAAGGGTACGGGGGCAACATCCCATGCATTATTTTGTTAATAATGTCCAAGTCCTAGTGGACGGTGGCAACGTCCCATTCACTAGATCGGTTCAAAAGGCCTAAGTCCCAGGGGGACGGTGACAATGCCCAATTAACTAGATCGGTTAAAAATGCACAAGTACCAGGGGGAAAACGGCAATGTCCCATTCACTATATCGGTTCAAAACACCCAAGTCCCGGGGGACAGTGGCAACATCCGATGCACTGGTTCGGTTCAAGCGTTCAAGTCCTAAACTACAGCGGTAACTTCCCATTCACAATTCGATTCATAACACTCATGTCCTAGAGGGACGACGTCAACGTCTCATGCACTGTTAGGTTCAAAATACCCATGGGTCGGGGGGATGGTGGCAACATCCCATGCACTAGTTCGATTCAAGCATCCATGTCGTAGATGATGACGGTAACTTCCCATTCATTGTTCGGTTCAAAATGACCAAGTCCTGGAGGGGCGGCAACAACGTCCCATGCATTGTTCGATTCAAAATGTCCAATTCCCAAAGGTACGGTTACAACATCCCATGCACTGGTTCGGTTCAAGCGTCCAAATCCTAGAGGGCGACAGCAACATCCCATCCAATAATCGATTCAAAATGCCTAAGTGCCAAGGGGATGGTGGCAACATACCATGCATTGTTTTTTAAAAAATGTCCATGTCCTAGAGGATGGCGGCAACGTCCCATTCACTAGATCAGTTCAAAACGCCCAATTCCTGGGGGGACGGAGGCAACGTCCCATGCACTTGTTTAGTTCTAGCGTCCAAGTCCTAGAGGACGGTGGTACCTTCCCATTAATTGTTCGGTTCAAAATCTCAAGTCCCAAGGGGATGGCGAAAATGTCCCATGCATTGTTTTGATCAAAATGTCCAAGTCCTAGTGAACGTTGGCAACGTCCCATTCACTGAATCGGTTCAAAACGCCTACATCCCAGAGGAATGGCGACAATGACCCATGCATTGGTTCGGATCAAACGTCCAAGTCTTAGAGGACGACAATAACTTCCCATTCACAGTTCTGTTCAAAACGCCCAAGTCTTGGAGGGACGGTGATAACGTCCCATGCATTGTTCAGTTCAAAACGCCCAAGACTCGTGGGAAAGGCGACAACATCCCTTGCATTGGTTCGGTTCAAGCATGCCCAAGTCCAGGAGGGACGATGACAACGATCCATGCTTTGTTCGGTTAAAAACATTCAAGTCCCGTGGGGTCGATGGCAACATCCCATGCACATATTAAATTTATGCGGCCAAGTCCAAGAGGACAATGACAATATCCAAAACACTAGATTAGTTCAAAATACCCATGTCCTGGGGGGACGGTGACAACTTCCCAAGCACTGCTTTAGTTCAAGCGTCCAAGTCATAGAGGACGATGGAAACGTCCCATGCCTTGTTTGGTACAAAATGCCCAAGTCCAAGGGGACGGCGGCAACGTCCCATGCACAATTCGGTTCAAAATGGCTAAGTCCAAGAGGGGCGGCAAAGTCCCGTGCACTGGTTTGGTTCAAGCATCCAAGTCCTAGGCGATGATAGTAGCTTCACATTCACTATTCGGTTCAAAATGACCAAGTCCTGGAGGGGCGGCAACAATGTCCCATGCATTGGTCGGTTTAAAATGCCCAATTCCCAAGGGTACGATTACAACGACCCATGCACTAGTTCGGTTCAAGCGTCCAAATCCTAGAGGTCGGCAGTAACATCCCATCCAATAATCGGTTCAAAATGCCTAACTGCCAAGGGGACGACGACAATGTACATGCATTGTTTTGTTAAAACTGTCCATGTCCTAGAGGACGGCGGCAACATCCCATTCACTGGATCTGTTCAAAATGCCCAATTCCTTGGGGGACGGAGGCAACTTCACATGCATTGGTTCGGTTTAAGTGTCCAAGTCCTAGAGGACGGTGGTAACTTCCCATTAATTGTTCGCTTCAAAATCCCAAGTCTCAGGGGTATGGCGACAACGTCCCATGCATTGTTTTGATCAAAATGTCCAAATCCTAGAGAACGTAGGCAACGTCTCATTCACAGAATCGGTTAAAAATGCCAAAGTCCTAGGGGAATGATGGCAATGACCCATGCATTAGTTCGGTTCAAGCGTCCAAGTCCTAGAGGACGGCAGTAACGTTCCATCCACTGTTCGGTTCAAAACGCCCAAGTCTTGGAGGGACGGCGATAACGTCTCATGAATTGTTAAGGTTCAAAATGCCCAAGACCCATGGGAAAGGCAGCAATGTCCCTTGAATTGGTTCGGTTCAAGCATCCAAGTCATAGTGGATGGTTGTAACGTCCCATTGGCAGTTCGGTTTAAAAAGTCCAAGTCCTGGAGGGAAGACGACAATGATCCATGCTTTGTTCGGTTAAAAACATTCTATTCCCGTGGGGACGGTGGCAACATCCCACGCACAGGTTCAGTTCAAGCGGCCAAGTCCAAGAGGACAATGGCGATATCCCAAACACTAGATTAGTTCAAAATACCCATGTCCTGGGGAGACGGTGACAACTTCCCATGCTCTACTTTACTTCAAGCGTCCAAGTCTTATAGGACGATGGCAATGTCCCATTTTTTGGTTTGGTTCAAAATGCCCAAGTCCAAGAGGACGGCGGCAACGTCCCATGCATTGATATGTTAAAAATTTCCAAGTCCTAGAGGACGGCGGCAATGTCCCATTCACTAGATCGGTTCAAAACGCCCAAGTCTCAATGTGATGGCGGCAACGTCCTATGCACTAGTTCGGTTTAAGCGTCCAAGTCCAGCGGTAACTTCATTTTCACTATTCGATTCAAAACTCCTAAGTCATGGAGGGACGACGACAATGTCCCGTTCATTGTTTGGTTCAAAATACTCAAGTCCCGGGGGGACGGTAGTAACGTCCCATGTACTGGTTCGGTTCAAGCGTTCAAGTCCTAGAGGACAATGGTATATTCCCATTCACTGTTCGATTCAAATCGCCCAAGTCCTGGTGGGATGGCGACAACATTTTATGCACTATTTAGTTCAAAATGCCCAAGGCCCGGGGGGACGGCGGCAACGTCCCATCCACTAGTTCGGTTCAAGTGTCCAAGTCCTAGAGGATGGAGGTAACTTCCCATTTACTATTCGGTTCAAAATGCCCAAGTCCTTGAGGGACGGCCGCAACGTCTCATGTACTGGTTCGGTTCAAGCGTCCAAATCATAGAGAAAGGCAGCAACATTCCATCCAAAACTCGGTTCAAAATGCCTAAGTGCCAAGGGGACGAGGGCAACATCCCATTCACTAGATCGGTTCAAAACGCCCAAGTCCCAGGGGGACGGCAACAACGCCATATTCACTAGATCGGTTGAAAATGCACAAGTCCTAGGGGGATGGCGGCAACGTCCCAGTCACTAGATCGGTTCAAAATACCCAAGTCCCGGGGGATGGCGGCAACATCGCATGCACTGGTTCGGTTCAAGCGTTCAAGTCCTAGAGTACAGCGGTAATTCCCATTCACTGTTCGATTCAAAACTCCCAAGTCCTAGAGGGACGACGACAACGTCCCATTCATTGTCCGATTCAAAATACCCAAGTCCCGGTGGGACGGTAGCCATTTTCGATGCACTAGTTCGATTCAAGCGTTCATATCCTTGAGGACAACAGTATCTTCCCATTCACTGTTCGATTCAAATCGCCCAAGTCCTGGTGGGACGGCGGCATCATCCCATGCACTGTTCGGTTCAAAATGCCCAAGGCCCGAGGGGATAGTGGTAACGTCTTGTGCACGTGTTCGATTCAAGTGTCCAAGTCCTAGAGGATGGAGGTAACTTCCCATTTACTATTCCGTTCAAACTGCCCAAGTCTTTGAGGGATGGCCACAATGTCTCATGCATTGTTTAATTCACAACGCCTAAGTCCCGAGGGGTCAAGGGAAATGTCCCATGCACTGGTTCAGTTCAAGCATCCAAATCCTAGAGGAAGGCGGCAACATTCCATCCAAAACTTAGTTCAAAACGCCTAAGTGCCAAGGGGATGAGGGCAATGTCCCATGCATCGTTTTGTTAAAAATGTCCAAGTCCTAGTGGAAGGCGGCAACGTCCCATTCACAGGATCGGTTCAAAATGCCTAACTCCTAGGGGGAACGCCTCATTCACTAGATCGGTTCAAAATTCACAAGTCCCTGGGGGACGGCGGCAACGTCAATGTCACTAGATTGGTTCAAAATACCAAAGTCCCAGGGGACGGCGACAACGTCGCATGCACTGGTTTATTTCAAGCGCTCAAGTCCTAGAGTACAACGGTAACTTCCCATTCATTGTTCGATTCAAAATGCCCAAGTCACTATTCTGTTCAAAATACCCAAGGCTCAAGGGGACGGTGGCAACGTCCCGTGCACTGGTTCGGTTAAAAAATCCAAGTCCTAGACGATGGCAGTAACTTCCCATTCAATGTTCAGTTCAAAATGACCAAGTCCTGGAGGGGCAGCGACAACGTCCCATGCATTGTTCGGTTCAAAATGCCCAATTTATGAGGGTTCGATTACAATGTCCCATACACTGGTTCGGTTCAAGCGTCCAAATCCTAGAGGTCGGCAGCAACATCCCATCCAATAATCGATTCAAAATACCTAAGTGCCAAGGGGACAACGGCAACGTACCATGTATTGTTTTGTTAAAAATGTCCACGTCCTAGAGGACGGCGTCAACGTCCCATTCACTGGATCGGTTCAAAATGCCCAATTCCTGGTGGGACGAAGGCAACGTCCCATGTAATGGTTCAGTTCAAGCGTCCAAGTCCTAGAGGACGGTGGTAATTTCCCATTAATTATTCTGTTCAAAATCCCAAGACTCAGGGGTATGGCGACAACGTCCCATGTATTGTTTTGATCAAAATGTCCAAATCGTAGAGAAAGTTGGCAACGTCCAATTCATTGAATTGGTTCAAAATGCCTAAGTCCCGGGGGAATTGCGGCAACGACCCATGCATAGGTTTGGTTCAAGCGTCCAAGTCCTAGAGGACGACAATAACTTTCCATTAACTGTTCGGTTCAAAATGCCCAAGTTTTGGAGGGATGGCGAGTTAATCCCATGCATTGTTCGGTTCAAAACGCCCAAGACCCGGGGGAAAGGCGTTAATGTCCCGTGCGTTGGTTCGGTTCAAGCATCCAATTCATAGAGGATGGTTGTAACGTCCCATTGATAGTTCGGTTCAAAACGCCCAAGTCCAGGAGGGACGACGACAACGATCCATTCTTTGTTCGGTTTAAAACATTCAAGTCTCGTGGGGACGGTGGCAACATCCCATGCACAGGTTCAGTTCAAGCAGCCAAGTCCAAAATGATGACGGCAATATCCCAAACACTAGATTAGTTCAAAATACCCATGTTCTGGGGGGACGGTGAAAACTTCCCATGCACTACCTCAGTTCAAGCGTCCATGTCCTAGAGGACGATGGCAACATCCTATGCCTTGTTTGGTTCAAAATGCCCAAGTCCAAGGGGAAAGCGGCAACGTCCCATGCACAGTTAGGTTCAAAACGCCCAAGTCCCTTGTGGACGGCGACAACGTCCCATACATTGCTATGTTAAAATTTTCCAAGTCCTAGAGGACGGCGCAAACTTCCCATTCACTAGATCGGTTCAAAACGCCCAAGTCCCAAGGTGATGGCGGCAACGTCCCATGCACTGGTTTGGTTTAAGCGTTCGATTCAAAACTCCTAAGTCCTAGAGGGATGACGACAACATCCCATTCATTGTTCGGTTCAAAATACCCAAGTCTAGGGGGGACGGTAGCAACGTCCCATGCACTAGTTAGGTTCAAGCGTTCAAGTCCTATAGAACAATGGTATCTTCCCATTCACTGTTTTATTCAAATCGCCCAACTCCTGGTGGGACGGCGGCAACATCCCATGCATTGTTCAGTTCAAAATGCCTAAGGCACGGGGGGTCGGCGACAATGTCCCGTGCACTGGTTCGGTTCAAGCGTCCAAGTCCTAGAGGATGGAGGTAACTTCCCATTTACTATTCAGTTAAAAATGCCCAAGTCCTAGAGGGACGGCCGCAACGTCTCATGCATTGTTCAGTTCGCAACGCCTAAGTCCCGAGGGGACGAGGGCAACATCCCATGCACTAGTTCAGTTCAAACGTCCAAATCCTAGAGGAAGGTGGCAACATTCCATCCAAAACTCAGTTAAAAATGCCTAAGTGCCAACGGGACGAGGGCAACGTCCCATGCATTGTTTTGTTAAAAATGTCCAAGTCCTAGTGGATGGCGACAACGTCCAATTCATAGGATCGGTTCAAAATGCCCAAGTCACAGGGGGACAACGACAATACCCCATTCACTAGATCGGTTCAAAATGCACAAGTCCCAGAGGGACGACGGCAACATCCCTATCACTAGATTGGTTCAAAATACCCAAGTCCCGGGGGACTGCGGCAACGTCGCAAGCACTGGTTCGGTTCTAGCGTTGAAGTCCTAAAGTACAATGGTAACTTCCCATTAACTGTTCGATTCAAAATGCCCAAGTCACTGTTCGGTTCAAAATACCCAAGTCTCAGGGGGATGGTGGAAACGTCCCGTGCACTGGTTCGGTTCAAAAATCCAAGTTCTAGACAATGGCAGTAACTTCCCATTCACTGTTCGATTCAAAATGACCAAGTCCTGGAGGGGCGGCGACAACGTCCTATGCATTGTTCGGTTCAAAATGCCCAATTCCCGAGGGTTCGGTTACAATGTCCCATGCACTGGTTCGGTTCATGCGTCCAAATCCTAGAAGTCGGCAGCAACATCCCATCCAATAATCGATTCAAAATGCCTAAGTGCCAAGTGTTGGGGTTATACTGAAAAGTATGCTTTTACTTTGTATAACCAAACTGAAGTTTCTTATTTATTTACTGAAATAAATTATTTAATAACTGTTGCATTAAATATGAATGAATGTCATATATGTTTATTGCAAAGCCGTTCAATAAGACAGTACGTATTACATTGTAGTTAATTTGGTGATACCCGATCACTGAAGATCAAATTGACAGCCCTCGTAATTAAGTACAAATTAACAACCCAGATGGAAATGAACGAACCATCATGAACGGTTGAAGTGTGAGACCCAGATTGGCATGTCTTGACCAAGGGATCACACTAGCGTATTTAGGTGAGTTGAATGAGGACCTACAGGAGGACAAATTCTTTGGTACTGAATATACAAGAATTAGACCTCAGTGGTGCGTTATTTCTTAATCTCTATCCCTTAAATAGGATCGTGTGAAATTAATAACTATTGCTTTGATTTATGATGGGAAGAGAGTCACTGCGATTCGATACCTTATATCTTGGGCAATATTATTAATTACATGACGATTGCTGACATTTAATACGGAGAATCACGTGCAAGTACATCTTGCTTGATTTGTCCCTTTGGTGGGCTCATAACCTTTATCATACCAAATTTTTCAAGTGAAAAATTATTTTCGGTATGAATAATAATGTTGAGCTGTCTTTACTCCAAGGACAAAGATATTAATTAATATAAAGCTCGTTCAGTGGCTTAATTAATTAATGGACTAATATAATCTTAAATGCTGGAAATAATGACCGGGAGCCATGTTATATGTGAAATCGTAATATGGGTTAAGATGGATAGTTCAATATTAATTTTATAATGGAATAAATTAATATTAATGGACTTGAATAATATTTGGCCCAAAATATTAAAGCTTCATAGTCCATTGAAGGTCCAATCTTAATTCTCCTAAAGGCCCCCAAAATAGCCCAAAATAAAGTCCAATTAATGAAAGAGAGAAGAAAATATTCTTGCTATATTTCCATGTTGTAATTTTCGAAATTTTGTAGATAAAAAGGAAGAAAAGATTGTCTTGATTTTCTTGTAGATATTTTATGGAAAGAGATAATTATTGTAGGAATACATAATTATCCCATAAATTCAAGGAGTCAAATCTTGACTCCTTTTTTAATCTTGTAATTTTTGAAAATTATAGGTTGAAGAAGGGAAGAGATTTTTATGGAAAATTTAATTAAGGAGAAAAGAATATAGGAGATATATTCAAGATTTCTTGGAGACCAAGAAAAGATTTTCTTCTTTATATTTTTTACCTAAAAAAATTCGAACCCCTCCTCCCTATTTATAGGGGATGAGCTCTTCATTCCCAAGTGCAATTCCATGTGTTGGAAATATTAGAAATCCACAAAGGTGGTAGCAAAATATTTTATTTCTCTCCATTAAAATCGTTCGTGTGAATCCTCCCACCAGATTACGTTCGTGGACTTGGGCATATATTTGGGAAGGCTCTTGGGTTGATCCATCGTCTCAAAGCTTGTCTCTACAAGAGGTTAGTAATTCCGTAACTCCTAGTTCCGCATGTTTAGGATTTACGTGAATTATGTGTACGCATGTTGTTTAATTATTATGTTGAATTAATTTAGGATTAATTCATGTTAGTGATTATTTGTTTAATTTAAATATGTATTCAAAAATAATCTCAAATAGATCCGGGCACCCTATTTTCCCAACACAAAGGGGACAGCGGCAACGTACCATGCATTGTTTTGTTAAAAATGTCCACATCCTAGAGGACGGCGACAACGTCCCATTCACTGGATCGGTTCAGAACGCCCAATTCTTGGGGGGACGGAGGCAACGTCCCATGCAATGGTTCAGTTCAAGCGTCCAAGTCCTAGAGGAGGGTGGTAACTTCCCATTAATTGTTTGGTTCAAAATCCCAAGACTCAGGGGTATGGCAACAACGTCCCATGCATTGTTTTTATCAAAATGTCCAAATCCTAGAGTTGTCAACGACCCATTCACTGAATCGGTTCAAAATGCCTAAGTCCTGGGGGAATGGCGGTAACGACCCATGCATTGGTTCGGTTCAAGCGTCCAAGTCCTAGAGGACGGCAGTAACTTTCCATTAACTGTTCGGTTCAAAATGCCCAAGTCTTGCAGGGATGGCGATAACGTCCTATACATTGTTCGGTTCAAAATGCCCAAGACCAGGGGGAAAGGCGACAATGTCCCTTGAATTGGTTCGGTTCAAGCATCCAAGTCATAGAGGATGGCGGTAATGTCCCATTGACAGTTCTGTTCAAAATGCCCAAGTCCAGGAGGGACGACGACAACGATCCATTCTTTGTTCGGTTAAAAACATTCAAGTCCCGTAGGGACGGTGGCAATATCCCATGCACAGGTTCAGTTCAAGCGGCCAAGTCCAAGAGGACTACGACAATATCCCAAACACTAGATTAGTTCAAAATACCCATGTTCTGGGGGGACGGTGACAACTTTCCATGCACTGCTTTAGTTCAAGCGTCCAAGTCCTAGAGGACGATGGCAAAGTCCCATGCCTTATTTGCTTCAAAATGCCCAAGTCCAAGGGGACGGCGGCAACGTCCCATGCACAGTTAGGTTCAAAACGCCCAAGTCCCTTGTGGACGGCGACAACGTCCCATGCATTGCTATGTTAAAATTTTCCAAGTCCTAGAGGACGGCGCCAACTTCCCATTCACTAGATCGGTTCTAAACGCCCAAGTCCCAAGGTGATGGCGGCAACGTCCCATGCACTGGTTTGGTTTAAGCGTTCGATTCAAAACTCCTAAGTCCTAGAGGGATGACGACAACATCCCATTCATTGTTCGGTTCAAAATACCCAAGTCTCAGGGGGACGGTAGCAACGTCCCATGCACTAGTTAGGTTCAAGCGTTCAAGTCCTATAGAACAATGGTATCTTCCCATTCACTTTTCTATTCAAATCGCCCAACTCCTGGTGGGACGGCGGCAACATCCCATGCACTGTTCAGTTCAAAATGCCCAAGGCCCGGGGGGACGGCGGCAACGTCCCGTGCACTGGTTCGATTTAAGCATCGAAGTTCTAGAGGATGGAGGTAACTTCCCATTTACTATTCAGTTAAAAATGCCCAAGCCCTGGAGGGACGACCGCAACGTCTCATGCATTGTTCGGTTCGCAATGCCTAAGTCCCGAGGGGACGAGGGCAATGTCCTGGTTCAGTTCAAGAGTCCAAATCCTAGAGGAAGGCCGCAACATTCCATCCAAAATCAGTTCAAAATGCCTAAGTGCCAAGGGGATGAGGGCATTGTCCCATGCATTATTTTGTTAAAATTGTCCAAGTCCTAGTCGACGGCGGCAACGTCCAATTCACAGGATCGGTTCAAAACGCCTAAGTCCCAGGGGGACGGCGGTAACGTCCCTGTCACTAGATTGGTTCAAAATACCCAAGTCCCGGGGGACGGAGGCAAAGTCGCATGCACTGGTTCGGTTCAAGCGTTCAAGTCCTAGTGTACAACAGTAACTTCCCATTCACTGTTCGATTAAAAATGCCCATGTCACTGTTCGGTTCAAAATACCCAAGGCTCAGGGGGATGGTGGCAACCTCCAGTGCACTAGTTCGGTTAAAAAATCTAAGTCCTAGACGATGGCAGTAACTTCCCATTCACTATTCGGTTCAAAATAACCAAGTCCTGGAAGGGCGGCGACAACGTCCCATGCATTGTTCGGTTCAAAATGCACAATTTCCAAGGGTTCGGTTACAACGTCCCATGCACTAGTTCGGTTCAAGCGTCCAAATCCCAGAGGTCTGCGGCAACATCCCATCCAATAATCGGTTCAAAATGCCTAAGTGCCAAGGGGACAACGGCAACGTACCATGCAATATTTTGTTAAAAATGTCCACGTCCTAGAGGACGGTGGCAATGTCCCATTCACTGGATCAGTTCAAAATGCCCAATTCCTGGGGGGACGGAGGCAACGTCCCATGCAATGGTTCGGTTCAAGCGTCCAAGTTCTAGAGGACGGTGGTAACTTCCCATTAATTGTTCGGTTCAAAATCCCAAGACTCAAGGGTATGGCGACAACGTCCCATGCATTGTTTTGATCAAAATGTCTAAATCCTAGAAAACGTTGTCAACGTCCCATTAACTGAATAGGTCCAAAATGCCTAAGTCTCGGGGGAATGGTGGAAACGACCCATACATTGGTTCGGTTCAAGCGTCCATGTCCTAAAGGATGGCAGTAACTTTCCATTAACTATTCGGTTCAAAATACCCAAGTCTTGGAGGGATGGCGATAACGTCCCATGCATTGTTCAGTTCAAAATGCCCAAGACCCGGGGGAAAGGCGGCAATGTCCCTTGCATTGGTTTGGTTCAAGCATCCAGTCATAGAGGATCGCGGTAACGTCAAATTGACAGTTCGGTTCAAAACGCCCAAGTCCAGGAGGGACGATGACAACGATCCATTCTTTGTTCGGTTAAAAACATTCAAGTCCCGTGGGGACGGTGGCAACATCCATGCACAGGTTCAGTTCAAGCGGCCAAGTCCAAGAGAACGACGGCAATATCCCAAACACTAGTTTAGTTCAAAATACCCATGTTCTGGGGGGACGGTGACAACTTCCCATGCACTGCTTTAGTTCAAGCGTCCAAGTCCTAGAGGACGATGGAAACGTCCCATGCCTTGTTTGGTTCAAAATGCCCAGGTCCAAGGGGACGGCGGCAACGTCCCATTCACTAGATCGGTTCAAAACGCCCAAGTCCCAAGGTGATGGCGGCAACGTCCCTTGTACTGGTTCGGTTCAAGCATTCGATTCAAAACTCCTAAGTCCTGGAGGGATGACGACAATGTCCCATTCATTGTTCGGTTCAAAATACACAAGTCCCGAGGGGACGGTAGCAACGTCCCATGCACTAGTTCGGTTCAAGCGTTCAAGTCCTAGAGGACAATGGTATCTTCCCATTCACTGTTATATTCAAATCGCCCAACTCCTGGTGGGATGACGACAACAACCCATGCACTATTTAGTTCAAAATGCCCAAGGCCCGGGGGGACGGCGGCAATATCCCGTGAACTGGTTCGGTTCAAGCGTCCAAGTCCTAGAGGATGGAGGTAACTTCCTATTTACTATTTAGTTAAAAATGCCCAAGTCCTAGAGGGACGGCCGCAACGTCTCATGCATTGTTCGGTTCGCAACGCATAAGTCCCAAGGGGACGAGGGTAACGTCCCATGCACTGGTTCAGTTCAAGCGTCCAAATCCTAGAGGAAGGCGGCAACATTCCATCCAAAACTCAATTCAAAACGTCTAAGTGCCAAGGGGACGAGGGCAACATCCCATGCATTGTTTTGTTAAAAATGTCCAAGTCCTAGTGGACGGCGGCAACGTCCAATTCATAGGATCGGTTCAAAACGCCCAAGTCCTAGGGGGACGGCGACAACTCCCCATTCACTAGATCGGTTCAAATTGCACAAGTCCCAGGGGTACAGTGGCATTGTCCCTGTCACTAAATTGGTTAAAAATACCTAAGTCCCGGGGGACGGCGGCAACATCGCATGCACTAGTTCGATTCAAGCGTTCAAGTCCTAGAGTTCATCGGTAACTTCTCATTCACTGTTCGATTCAAAATTCCCAAGTCCTGGAGGGACGACGTCAACGTCCCATGCACTGTTCGGTTCGAAATACCCAACGCTCAGGGGGATGGTGGCAACGTCCCGTGCACTAGTTCGATTCAAAAATACAAGTTTTAGATGATGGTAGTAACTTCCCATTCACTGTTCGGTTCAAAATGACCAAGTCCTGGAGGGGCGGCGACAACGTCCCATGCATTGTTCGGTTCAAAATGACCAATTCCCGAGGGTATAGTTACAACGTCCCATGCACTAGTTCGGTTCAAGCGTCCAAATCCTAGAGGTCGGCAACAACATCCCATCCAATAATCGGTTCAAAATGCCTAAGTGCCAAGGGGACAACGGCAACGTACCATGCATTGTTTTGTTAAAAATGTCCACGTCCTAGAGGACGGCGGCAACGTCCCATTCACTGGATGGGTTAAAAATGCCTAATTCCTGGGGGGACGGAGGCAACGTCCCATGCAATGGTTCGGTTCAAGCGTCCAAGTCCTAGAGGACGGTGGTAACTTCCCATTAATTGTTCGGTTAAAAATCCCAAGTCTCAGGGGTATGGTGAAAACATCCCATGCATTATTTTGATCAAAATATCCAAATTCTAGAGAACGTTGGCAGCGTCCCATTCACATAATCAGTTCAAAATGCCTAAGTCCCGTGGGAATGGCGGCAACGACCTATGCATTGGTTCGGTTCAAGCGTCCAAGTCCTAGAGGACGACAGTAACTTCCCATTTAATGTTCGGTTCAAAACGCCAAGTCTTGGAGGGATGTCGATATTATCCAATGCATTGTTCGGTTCAAAACACCAAAGACCCAGGGGAAAGGCGGGAATGTCCCTTGCATTGGTTCGGTTCAAGCATCCAAGTCAATGAGGATGGCGGTAACGTCCCATTGGCAGTTTGGTTCAAAACGCCCAAGTCCAGGAGGGACGACGACAACGATCCATGCTTTGTTCAATTAAAAACATTAAAGTCCCGTGGGGACGGTGGCAACATCCCATGCACAGGTTCAGTTCAAGCGGCCAAGTCCAAGAGGACGACTGCAATATCCCAAACACTGGATTACTTCAAAATACCCATGTCCTGGGGGACGGTGACAACTTCACAAGCATTGCTTTAGTTCAAGCGTCCAAGTCCTAGAGGACGATGGCACCACCCCATGCCTTGTTTAATTCAAAATGCCCAAGTTTAAGGGGACGGCGGCAACGTCCCATGCACAGTTCGGTTCAAAATGCCTAAGTCCCTTGAGGATGGCGGCAACGTCCCATGCATTGCTATGTTAAAAATTTCCAAGTCCTAGAGGATGGCGGCAACGTCCCATTCACTAGATCGGTTCAAAACGCCCAAGTCCCAAGGTGATGGCGGCAATGTCCCATGCACTAGTTCGGTTCAAGCGTTTGATTCAAAACTCCTATGTCCTGGAGGGACGACAACAACGTCCCATTCATTGTTCGGTTCAAAATAACCAAGTCCTGAGGTAACGGTAGCAATATCACATGCACTAGTTCGGTTCAAGCGTTCAAGTCCTAGAGGACAATGGTATCTTTCCATTTACTGTTCTATTCAAATCGCCCAACTCTTGGAGGGACGGCGGCAACATCCCATGCACTATTCAGTTCAAAATGCCCAAGGCCCAGGGGAACGGCTGTAATGTCCCGTGCACTAGTTTGGTTTAAGAGTTCAAGTCCTATAGGATGGAGGTAAATTCCCATTTACTATTTGGTTCAAAATGCCCATGTCTTGGAGGGACGGCCGCAACGTCTCATGCATTGTTCGGTTTGCAACGCCTAAGTCCCGAGGGGATGAGGGCAATGTCCTATGCACTGGTTTAGTTCAAGCGTCCAAATCCTAGAGGAAGGCGGCAACATTCCATCCAAAACTCAGTTCAAAACGTCTAAGTGCCAAGGGGATGTGGGCAACGTCCCATGCATTATTTTGTTAAAAGTGTCCAAGTCCTTGTGGACGGTGGCAACGTCCCATTCACTGGATCGTTACAAAACGCCCTACACCCAGGGGGATGGCGATAATGCCCTATTCACTAGATCGGTTCAAAATGCACAAGTCCCAGGGGGACCGCGGCAACGTCCCTGTCATTAGATCGGCTCAAAATACCCAAGTCCTAGGGGATGACGGCAACGTCGCACACACTGGTTCGGTTCAACCGTTCAAGTACTAGTGTACAATGGTAACTTCCCATTCACTATTCAATTCAAAACGACCAAGTCCTGGAGGGACGACGTCAACGTCCCATGCACTGTTCGGTTCAAAATACCCAAGGCTCAGGGGGATGGTGGCAACATCCCGTGTACTTGTTCGATTAAAAAATCCAAGTCCTAGACGATGGAGGTAACTTCCCATTCACTGTTCGAGTCAAAATGACCAAGTCCTGGAGGGGCGGCGACAATGTTCATGCATTGTTCGGTTCAAAACGCCTAATTCCCAAGGGTGCAGTTACAACGTCCCATGCACAAGTTCGGTTCAAGCGTCCAAATCCTAGAGGTCGGCAGGAACATCCCATCCAATAATAGGTTCAAAATGCCTAAGTGCCAAGGGTACAGCCGCAACGTACCATGCATTATTTTGTTAAAAATATCCATTTCCTAGAGGACGGCGGCAACATCCCTTTCACTGGATCGGTTCAAAAGGCCCAATTCCCGGGGGGACGGAGGCAACATCCCATGCACTAGTTCGGTTCAAGCGTCCAAGTCCTAGAGTACGGTGGTAACTTCCCATTAATTGTTCTGTTCAAAATCTCAAGTCCCAAGGGTATGGCGACAACGTCCCATGCATCGTTTTGATCAAAATGTCCAAATCTTAGAGAAAGTTGGCAACGTCCCATTCACTGAATCGGTTCAAAATGCCTAAGTCTCGGGGGAATGGCGGCAACGACCCATGTATTGGTTTGGTTCAAGCGTTCAAGTCCTAGAGGACGGCAGTAACTTCGCATTCACTGTTTGGTTCAAAACACCCAAGTCTTGGAGGGATGGCGATAACGTCCCATGCATTGTTCAGTTCAGAACGCCAAAGACCCAGGGGAAAGGCGGCAATGTCCCTTGCATTGGTTCGGTTCAAGCATCGAAGTCATAGGTGGCAACGTCCCATTGACAGTTCGGTTCAAAACGCCCAAGTCCAGGAGGGACGACGACAAAGATCCATGCTCTGTTCGGTTAAAAACATTCAAGCCCCATAGGGACGGTGGCAACATCCCAAGCACAGGTTCAGTTCAAGCGGCCAAGTCCAAGAGGACGACGACAATATCCCAAACACTAGATTAGTTAAAAATACCCATGTTCTGGGGGGACGGTGACAAATTCCCATGCACTGCTTTAGTTCAAGCTTCCAAGTCCTAGAGGACGATGGCAACGTCCCATGCCTTGTTTGGTTGAAAATGTCCAATTCCAAGGGGACTGTGGCAATGTCCCATGCACAGTTCAGTTCAAAATGCCTAAGTCCCTTGAGGATGGAGGCAACGTCCCATGCATTGCCATGTTAAAAATTTCCTAGTCCTAGAGGACGGCGGCAACATCCCATTCACAAGATCGGTTCAAAATGCCCAAGTCCCAAGGTTATGGTGGCAACGTCCCATTCATTGTTCGGTTCAAAATACCCAAGTCCTAGAGGGACGACGATAACGTCCCATTCATTGTTTGGTTCAAAATACCCAAGTCCCGGGGGGAGGGTAGCAACATCCCATGCACTGGTTCGGTTCAAGCGTTCAAGTCCAAGAGGACAATGGTATCTTCCCATACACTATTCTATTCAAATCGCCCAACTCCTAGTGGAAGGCGACAACATCCCATGCACTGTTCGATTAAAAATGCCCAAGGCCCAGGGGGACAGCTGCAACATCCCGTGCAGTGGTTCGGTTCAAGCGTCTAAGTCCTAGAGGATGGAGGTAACTTCCCATTTACTATTCAGTTCAAAATGCCCAAGTCCTGGAGGGACGGCCGCAATGTTCATATGCAATTTCGGTTCGCAATGCCCGAGGGGACGAGGGGAACGTCCCATGCACTGGTTCGGTTCAAGCGTCCAAATCCTAGAGGAAGGCAGCAACATTCCATCCAAAATTCGGTTAAAAACTCCTAAGTGCCAAGGGACAAGGGCAACGTCCCATGCATTGTTTTGTTAAAAATGTCCAAGTCCTAGTGGACGGCGACAATGTCCCATTCACTGGATCGGTTCAAAATGCCCAAGTCCTAGGGGGACGGTGACAACGCCATATTCACTAGATCATTTCAAAATGCACAAGTCCCAGGGGGACGGTGGCAACGTCCCAGTCACTAGATCAGTTCAAAATACCGAAGTCCCGGGGGATGGCAGCACCATCGCATGCACTATTTCGGTTCAAGCGTTCAAGTCCTAGAGCACAGCGGTAACTTCCCATTCACTGTTCGATTCAAATCACCCAAGTCCTGGTGGGACGGTGGCAACATCCCATACACTGTTCGGTTCAAAATGCCCAAGGCCCAGGTGGACGGTGGCAACATCCCGTGCACTGGTTTGGTTCAAGCGTCTAAGTCCTAGAGAATGGAGATAACTTCCCATTTACTATTCGGTTCAAAATGCCCAAGTTTTGGAGGGACGGCCGCAATGTCTCATGCATTGTTTGGTTAACAACGCCTAAGTCCCGAGGGGATGAGGGAAATGTCCCATGCAATGGTTCGGTTCAGGCATCCAAAACTCGATTCAAAATGCCTAAGTGCCAAGGGGACAAGGGAAACGTCCCATGCATTGTTTTGTTAAAAATGTCCAAGTCCTAGTGGACGGTGGCAACGTCCCATTCACTGGATCGGTTCAAAATGCCCAAGTCCCAGGGGGACGGCGACAACGCCCCATTCACTAGATCTGTTCAAAAAGTAAAAGTCCCGGGGGGACGGCGGCAAAGTCCCTTTCACTAGATCGGTTCATATTACCCAAGTCGCGGGGGACGGCTGCAACGTAGCATGCACTGGTTCGGTTCAAGTGTTCAAGTCCTACAGTACAGCGGTAACTTCCCATTCACTATTCGATTCAAAACGCCCAACTCCTGAAGGGACGAGGTCAACGTCCCATGCGCTGTTCAGTTCAAAATACTTGGGGATGGTGGCAACGTCTCGTGCACTGGTTCGATTAAAAAATCCAAGTCCTAAACGATGACGTTAACTTCCCATTCACTATTCGGTTCAAAATGACCAAGTCCTGGAGGGGCGGTGACAACGTCCCATACATTGTTCGGTTCAAAACGACAGATTCCCGAGGGTATGGTTACAACGTCCCATGCACTGGTTCAGCTCAAGCATCCAAATCCTAGAGGTCGGCAGCCACATTCCATCCAATAATCGGTTTAAAATACCTAAGTGCCAAGGGGACGGTGGCAACGTACCATGCATTGTTTTGTTAAAAATGTCCATGTCCTAGAGGATGGCGACAACGTTCCATTCACTAGATCGATTCAAAACGCCTAATTCTTGGGGGGACGGAGGCAACGTCCCATGCGCTGGTTCGGTTCAAGCGTCCAAGTCCTAGAGGACGGAGGCAACGTACCATGCATTGTTTTGTTAAAAATGTCCATGTCCTAGAGGATGGTGGCGACGTCCCATTCACTAGATCGGATCAAAACCAAGTCCCAAGGTGATGGCGGCAACGTCCCATGCACTGGTTCAAAGACAAGTTCCTTTTCACTATTCGATTCAAAACTCCTAAGTCCTGGAGGGACGACGACAACGTCCCATTCATTGTTCGGTTCAAAATACCCAAGTCCCGGGGGGACGGTATAAACGTCCCATGCACTGGTTCGGTTCAAGCATTCAAGTCCTAGAGGACAACGGTATCTTCCCATTCACTGATCTATTCAAATCGCCCAAGTCCTGGTGGGACGGCGGCAACATCCAATGCACTGTTTGGTTCAAAATGCCTAAGGCCTGGGGGACGGTGGCAACGTCCCGTGCACTGGTTCGGTTCAAGAGTCCAAGTCCTAGAGGATGGAGGTAACTTCCCATTTACTATTCATTTCAAAATGCCCAAGTCCTGGAGGGACGGCTACAACGTCTCATACGTTGTTCGGTTCGCAACTCCTAAATCCTGAGGGGAAGAGGGCAATATCCCATGCACTGGTTCTGTTAAAGTGTCCAAATCATAGAGTAAAGTAGTAACATTCCATCCAAAACTCGGTTCAAAATGCCTAAGTGTCAAAGGGACGAGGGCTATGTCCCATGCATTATTTTGTTAAAAATGTCCAAGTCCTAGTAGACGGTGGTAACGTCCCATTCACTAGATCAGTTTAAACGCCCAAGGCCCAGGGGGACGGCGAAAATGCCCCATTCACTAGATCGGTTCAAAATGCACAAGTCCCAGGGGGACGGCAGCATCAACCCAGTCACTAGATTTGTTCAAAATACCCAAGTCCCGGGGGATGATGGCAATGTCACATGCACTAGTTCGGTTCAAACGTTCAAGTCCTAGAGTACAGCGGTAACTTCCCATTCATTGTTCGATTCAAAATGCCCTAGTCTTGGAGGGACGACGTCAAAATCCCATTCATTGTTTGGTTCAAAATACCCAAGGCTCGGGGGGATTATGGCAAAGTCCCGTGCACTAGTTCGGTTCAAGCATCCAAATCTTAGACGATGGCGGTAACTTCCCATTCACTGTTCAGTTCAAAATGACCAAGTCCTGGAGGGGCGAAGACAATGGTCCATGCATTATTCGGTTCAAAACGCCCAATTCTCGAGGGTATGGTTACAACGTCCCATGCACTGGTTCGGTTCAAGCGTCCCAATCCTAGAGGTCGGCAGCAACATCCCATCCAATAATCAGTTCAAAATGCCTAAGTGCCAAGGGGAAGACGGCAACGTACCATGCATTGTTTTGTTAAAAATGTCCATGTCCTAGAGGACTGCGACAACGTCCCATTCACTGGATCGGTTCAAAATTCCCAATTCCTGGGGGGACAGAGGCAACGTCCCATGCATTGATTCGGTTCAAGCGTCCAAGTCCTAGAGGACAGTGGTAACTTTCCATTAATTGTTCGGTTCAAAATCCCAAGTCTAATGGGTATGGCAACAACGTCCCATGCCTTATTTTGATCAAAATGTCAAAATCCTAAAGAACATTGGTAACGTCCCATACACTGAATCGGTTAAAAACGCGTAAGCCCAGAGGGAATGGCGGCAACGACCCATGCATTGATTCGGTTGAATCGTCCAAGTCCTAGAGGACTGCAGTAACTTCCCATTCACTGTTCGGTTCAAAACGCCCAAGTTTTGGAGGGACGACGATAACATCCCATGCATTATTCGGTTCATACTCCCAAGACCCAGGGGAAAGGCAGCAATGTCCCTTGCATTGGTTCGGTTCAAGCATCCAAGTCATCGAGGATGGTGGTAACGTCCCATTGGTAGTTCGGTTTAAAATGCCCAAGTCCAGGAGGAACGACGACAACGATCCATGCTTTGTTCGGTTAAAAACATTCAAGTCCCATGGGGATGGTGGCAACATCTCATGCACTGGTTCAGTTCAAGTGGCCAAGTCCAAGAGGATGACGGAAATATCCCAAACACTAGATTAGTTCAAAATACTCATGCCCTGGGGGGACGGTGACAACTTCCCATGCACTGCTTTAGTTCAAGCGTTCAAGTCCTAGAGGACGATGGCAATTTCACATACCTTGTTTGGTTAAAAATGCCCAAGTCTAAGTGGACGGCGGCAACGTCTAATGCACAGTTCGGTTCAAAATGCCTAAGTCCCTTGAAGACGGCGACAACGTCCCATGCATTGCTATGTTAAAAATTTCCAAGTCCTAGAGGACGGCGGCAATGCCCCATTCACTAGATCAGTTCAAAACGCCCAAGTCCCAAGGTGATGGCGGCAACGTCCCATGCACTGGTTCGTTTCAAGCGTCCAAGTCCAACGGTAACTTTTTTTTCACTATTCGATTCAAAACTCCCAAGTCCAGGAGGTGTGACGACAACGTCCCATGCACTGGTTCGGTTCAAGCGTTCAAGTCCTAGAGGACAATGGTATCTTCCCATTCACTGTTCGATTCAAATCACCCAAGTCCTGGTGGGACGGCGGCAACATCCCATGCCTTGTTCGGTTCAAAGCCCAAGGCCCGGGGGGACGGTGGCAACGTCCTGTGCACTAGTTCTGTTCAAGCGTCCATGTCCTAGAGGATGGAGGTAACTTCCCATTTACTATTCAGTTTAAAATGCCCAAGTCCTGGAGAGACGGCTAAAACTTCTCATGCATTGTTCGATTCGCAACTCCTAAGTCCCGAGGGGACGAGGGCAACGTCCCATGCACTAGTTCGGTTCAAGCGTCCAAATCCTAGAGGAAGGCAGCAACAATCCATCCAAAACTCGGTTCAAAACGCCTAAGTGGAAAGGGGACGAGGGCAACGTCCCATGCATTATTTTGGTAAAAATGTCCAAGTCCTAGTGGACGGCGGCAACGTCCAATTCTCTAGATCGGTTCAAAATTCACAAGTCCCAGGGGGATGGTTGCAACGTCCCGTGCACTGGTTCGGTTCAAAAATCCAAGTCCTAGACGATGGCGGTAACTTCCCCATTCACTGTTCGGTTCAAAGTGACCAAGTCCTGGAGGGGCGGTGACAACGTCCCATGCATTGTTTGGTTCAAAACGCCAAATTCCCGAAGGTACGGTTACAACGTCCCATGCACTGGCTCGGTTCAAGCGTCCAAATCCTTGAGGTCGGTAGCAACATCCTATCCAATAATCAGTTTATAATGCCTAAGTGCCAAGGGGACGACGACAACGTACCATGCATTGTTTTGTTAAAAATGTCCATGTCCTAGAGGATGGCGACAACGTCCCATTCACTAGATCGGTTCAAAATGCCCAATTCCTGGGGGGACGGAGGCAACGTCCCATGCACTGGTTTGGTTCAAGCGTTCAAGTCCTAGAGGACGGAGGCAACGTACCATGCATTGTTTTGTTAAAAATGTCCATGTCTTAGAGGACGGTGGCAACGTCCCATTCACTAGATCGGTTCAAAATGCCCAAGTCCCAAGGTGATGGCGGCAACGTCCTTGCTAGGGGCAGTAGGCGGCCTTTCCGCATCCACTTCACTATCAAAGAGACGTCAAAAGGCCGAGCTGAGAGAGATGGCCAACACAGTACAACTATGTCTACCGATAAATGCCACAGCTATGGAGAGCAACCAGATCCAATTTGGCAAACAGGACAAGACTGGCATCATGTACCCAATCGCCGACCCACTGGTCATCTCGGCAAAAATCATGGGGGTGACCGTCAAATGACTGTTGGTCAATAGCGGGGCATTCTGCAATATTCTGTTCAAGAAAACTTTCGACGAACTTGGCGACTATCACGGTTACCTCTAACCAAGCATCCACCTGGTAAGAGGCTTCGGCGATGCCACCGTAAAGCCCCATGGGATCATCCACCTGGCGGTAGAACTTGTCTCCACCATAGATAGGGACATTAGGGCCGCAAAACTGTGTGACTTCCTTGTAATCGACCTGTCGTCGACCTTTTATGGTTTCCTCGGCAGGCGTTTGAGCATGAATTTGAGGTTACGTCCTACACCTACTATTTCTATGTAAAATTCCCCATTTCAGATGGGGTGGTCGGCAGCGTTAAGGGCGATCAGCTTGATGCAAGAGGATGTTCAATTTATATCCGGTCTCATTTCAATTATAGCATGCAAAAAGACATAATCTATCAAAGTAGCCAAATGGAAATCGACAATAACAAACAAATAATCGAGAACTTTGAACCAAGGCTCTGACCTGAGCCACATGACTTACTTATCCAAGGAACAATCGACGACCCGAGAGGGGACCAACATCGAGCGACACCAGATGAAGAGCTCGAGAAGGTCAAAGTAGACCCAACCCGACAGGACTTGGAAGTCATAAACGGCTCAAAAATATCAATAGAACTAAGAGGATAATTGGTCGACTTCCTCAAGGGAAACCTAGACGTGTTCGCCTGGTCCCACAAGGACATGGTTGGGATCGACCCCAAGGTCGCCTGCCATCGACTCAATGTCGACCCCGATAAGAAACCAGTCGCGCAAAAAAGGAGGAAATTCAGTCCGAAAAATATGCAGCATTAGCCGAGGAAGTAAAGAAACTTCTCGACAACAATCTAATCATGCAAGCCGACCAATCCCAGTGGGTCTCCAACGTCGTCCTGATCAAGAAGACCAACAGAACATGGAGACTATGCATCGACTTCACCGATCTAAACAAAGCATGTCCGAAATATTTTTTCCCCATGCCTCATATCGACCATCTGATCGATAGCACAGCGTACATGAGGTAATGTCCTTCATAGACGCCTTCGCAGGCTACCATCAAATATCTATGCACGAAGACGACCAACATCATACCTCTTTCCTCACTGAGAAGAACATGTACTGCTGGAAAAGGATGCCATTTGGCCTCAAAAACGCCGGGGCCTTGTACCAGCGATTGGTAAACCAAATGTTCGCAGAAGAGATCGGGAAATCCATGGAAGTATACGTGGATGACATAGTCATCAAAAGCCTTAAAAAGGAAGATCATCTTGCCGATCTCGCCCGAGCATTCGACTTCCTGAGAAGGTTCAACATGAAGCTCAACCCGAAGAAGTGCAACTTCGGCGTGGAGTCAGGAAAGTTCCTTGGCCACTTAGTCCGCACGCGGGGAATAGAGACCAATCCAACGAAAATCAGGGCCATCTTAGAAATGGGCAGCCCGCGGAACCAAAAGGAGGTCCAGAAGCTCGTAGGAAGTCTAGCCGCCCTTAGCAGATTCATATCCCGCATGGGAGATAGGTGCAAACCCTTCTTCGACACGTTAAAAAGGGCCAAAAAGGATTTCCAGTGGACAGAAGAGGCCCAGACGGCTTTGGATGGCATCAAGGAATACCTCGCCAACTCGAAGGTACTAGCCAAACCCATCCCCAGGGAAAAACTCTTCCTCTACCTGGCCGCCTTCGAGACGGCCTTGAGTTCAGTCCTGGTGCGAGCTGAAGGGCAAGATTACCTACCGGTCTACTATGTGAGCCAAGTTCTCAACGAGGCAGAACGAAGGTACCCCCCCTCGAGAAGCTCACCTACGCGCTCGTGATGAGCATAAGGAAATTGCGTCCATACTTCTTCGACCACCAGGTAAAAGTACTGACCTCATTACCCCTAAGAAACGCGTTGCATCGCCCCAACACGGCTGGGCGCTGCATGAAATGGGCAATCAAATTCGGTCAGTTTGGTGTCACATACGCCCCAAAGACAACCATCAAGGCCCAGGCCCTAGCCGATTTCATGGTAGAACTTACTTACCCGACGACCACGCGAGAAACACCGGCAGGGCCCCCATGGGAGCTCTACGTAGACGGATCCACTACTCAAACCCAAGCTGGGGCGGGTATAATCTTAATTAGCCCGGATGGACATTCCTTCCAGACGGCCATCGCGTTCAACTTTCAGGCCACCAATAACGAAGCAGAATACGAAGCCCTAATCGGAGGGCTTGAGATGGCAATGGCCGTGGGAGTGAAAAGATTAAAAATACACACCAACTCGCAACTGGTCGCATGTCAGGTGTTGGGGGAGTATGAGGCCCGATGCGACTGCATGACCGCATACCAAGAGGTTGTCCGTCCCTACTCGAGAAATTTGACCAAGTCTATGTAGAATTGATACCCAGAAATGCAAACTCCCAAGAAGATACTCTGGCCAGGCTGGCAACATCAGAAGGGCCGGCGGATATGAAAGATGTCACTATTGCGAAGCTAACCCTCCCATCCACCATACACGCCCTGGTCGCCCTCACCAACCCAATGAATGTCGACCACTAGGACTGGAGGACGCCAATAGTCAAATATCTAAGAACGGGACACCTGCCTAACAATAGAGTCAGTGCCCGACAGTTGTAAATGAGAGCGGCAAGGTATGTAATGATTGACGACAACTTATATAAGCAAAGTTTCAGCCTCCCGCTACTCAGGTGTGTGACGAGGGCCGAGGGGCAAACCATCCTGAGGGTAATCGACGTGGGGATCTGTTGAAACGATATTGGAGGCCAATCCCTGGCCCACAAGACCGTACGAGAAGGATACTTCTGGCCAACATTAAAAAGGGACGCCCTTGAATACGCAAGGACATGCCACCGATGCCAAATATTCGCGCCCTCAATCAAGATATCCCTGGAAGAGTTAACTAGCAATCTGAGCTCATGGCCTTTCGCGAAGTGGGGAATCGACATCATCGGGCTCTTACCCACCGCTCCGGTTACCGTACAATTCGCCCTCGTGGCAGTCGACTACTTCACAAAATGGGCAGAGACGGAAGCTCTCGCAACGATCGACCAGGACAACGTGATAAAATTCATATGGAGAAACATCATTTGCCACTTCGGTCTCCCGCAAGCCATCGTGACCGACAACGGAAAGCAATTTGATGGCTTCAAAGTCGACGCATTCTTCAAGAAGTGGAGGATAACAAAGCTCTTCTCCACCCCCTACCACCTGTAGTCCAACGGGCAAGTTGAGGCAATCAACAAAATTATCAAGCATACGCTAAAAGCACGACTGGAGGGGGGGAAGGGCATGTGGGCAAGCGAATTGCCCGAGGTATTATGGTCATACAGAACAACTTGCAGGACCTCCACGGGGGAAACACCCTACTCCCTCGCTTTCGGGACAGAGGCAGTGATCCCAGCAGAAGTCACTGTACCCAGCCACCGGACAAGCAACAGAACATCAAGCAGCAATGACATGGCAATGACAACAAGTTTGGATCTACTGGAAGAAAAAAGGTAGGAAGCCAACCTAAAGAAGGCCGGATACAAACGGCAAACAGAAAAATATTACAACTCAAAGGTTAGGCTCCGGCAATCAAGAAAAGCAACTTTGTCCTAAAAAAGGTACTCGGGGTACCCAAGGGAGTATTCGGCCCAACTTGGGAAGGCCCGTTCAGAATATCCAAGTGCCTGGCAAATGGGGCATACGAAATCGAAGACCCGGATGGCACCCCAGCACAATATCCTTGGAACGCGGCCCACCTGAAGAAATACTACCAGTAGGGAACAGATGCTCGCATGATACTTTAATCTATTTGTCACTACTTTGTAATGACTTACCATCTATACGGAAAATAATTTATGAGAATTTACATTTTTGAAATGCTTTGTGCGCATTAGAATAAGTCGATTAAATATCATCCTATTAACGATCCGGATGACCAAGATCGAGTCGAAAGGAAGGTCACCGAACGCATAAAATGACTACTTCCGACTTGAAGCATATACTCAAAACTCACGTCGACAAGGTCGTCGCCACATTGGCCAACACGCCAAGTCCGACAACCTTCTTGAAGACAACACTATAACACGGCTATGCCAAATTTAGATACGTCACATAAGATTAGACGACCAAAACATAGTCTAACACATCGCACCATATTCAAACACCGATTAAGACATAGGAAAGACCCATAGTCGCCGGTGTATGTCTGAGTTTGCGCGATCAACCATTCATAAGCAAAACAAGGAACTAATGCACGAATACACAATGAAAGACATGAAAAAGTAAACATTCCATTCATCAAAGGCACGAAGGCCAAGTACAAAGAAAAAGGGCCCGCAAGCCACCTACAAGTTCTCACCCCGAAGGGCATCGTAAAACATAAAAAGAAAATAAAAACCCAAAAAGAAGGATCCACCAACAACCCACACAAAAAGAGGCACTAAGCACCATCGCCCGACCCATCCACTCTCTCCACCGCGACCTGGTCGTCCACCCGCGCCTCGCCTCCAGGCACCTCTCCGCTTAGAGCATCCGCTGTCATACGTCCACCGTCTGTCTCCTCGGTCGGGGGCATTGGTATCATGACCGGGCCAAGGCGCCTCCCCAGAGGAGCCCCCAAGATCAGAACCTCCGCCCGGCCTCACCAGCTTGCACAACGGGGCCAAGAAGGGCAAATCGATGCCAAAGTCAGCCAAGTCTGCCATGGGTAACACCACGTCGACCTCTGGCGAGCAGTCGGCAACAAAAGCCTTGAAATCCTCGACAAGCATCGAAGCATCGGCGGAGGGATCACGACGGAATACCTCCCGGAGAACATCCGCATAGGCGTTGATGTACGAGAAGATCCCTAGTGCGGCATCATTAGCAGCCCGGAGAGAGGCCTCCTTGGACATCTATAGCTCGAGTTCGCCGACCCGAGCTTCATAGTCAAGCACCAAAGTATGTGACTCAGCCAGCTGCCGACCAAGCTCATCAACCCGACCTCAAAAAGTCACCAACTCCTGGCAATGCGAGTCGATCTCAGCACGACGTTTGGTGGTCACATCCGCCACCTGTAAAGCAACTCGGCCGCCCGCTCCTGAGTAGCCTTCAGGTCGGACTCCATCTGGGAGATGGTCGCAACCGCCTCGGCCAGCTTCTTCTTTGCCTCATCAAGGGTCGTTCAGCAAAATCTCCAGATCTTGGTCGTTTTGCTCGACGACCTGCTCGAGGAACGTGGCCACCTTCTGAGAATAGACCAGGGAGGTATAGAGATTGTTCTCCTTATTGTTCGAAGAGGCGACATGATGGTCATCCAGGGACCAACATCGGAGCACCCAACTCGGATAGAATGCCGCATATACTGGGGCCAGTCAGTCGAGACCCCGATGATGGGCGGCATTTTCGACCGAAGATAGTCGGAATGGGCGGCGGAAAGTTCACAAACCTGCGACAAAGTCAACCGGCACAGAGGGTCACACAAAAATAGGACCAAAACGTAAATGTAAAAAATACTAAGGCAGAGAAATTTACGCCTCAGAGCGATCGACATTAAACCCCACGAAGTTGCGATCACCGGAGAATTGGCGACCAAGCGGGGGCGGTGGTGTTAACGGCCGAGGACGAGCGGCGAGCACATACTCCCGTGCAGGAGCGCTCCCACCCCCAACTGAGGTATGAGGAGTACGGTCGCTCGAACGGGCACGTTTCCGTGTAGAGGAGCCCTTCGAATGGGCAGGGCGAGAACCTCCCTCCGGTGTCTACCACCCCGCCCCCGCGAGACGACGAGGTGGGATGCATCCCAGATCCGGTTCGAGAAAAATTGAGAGCGGGATTTCAGCGAGAAGCCATCTGTTCAGCAGTGGGAGCAGTCGTTTGGACGGGTATGTACGGAGGTACAAGGAAAAGACTAAGGCGATTGAGAGACAAATTGACAAATCACAAAACTAAGATGTCCCGTAGGAAGAAAAGTCACAAAGGCGGCCAATCTCACGGGGATACGTTTGCAGACCCTCCCGCACAATCTCTCAGAAGAAGAATTGTAGAGTTCGACGTGGCGGAGCTCCCAAGGATAATCAAAGGCAATTCGGTTGGTGGCCTCAAAGTCCCAGTTCAGCTGGTTCTCGTTGGCAACGAGCAAACCTACAAGAAAAAGAGAAAATTAGATTAGTACAGAGGTGATCGATGTACCTTCAGAACGGAATCTTATGAGGAGCCCGCTCTTGGAAGTCAGTGGGGATAGAAATTTCCGACATAGACCCCAGAGGGGCACTCTGCCACGCCCTCACAAACCACCGTCGGGGATGCCAATTTTTAATCTTGTTGACAATCCCCCATACGATCCGTCGACCATGTTGGGCAACCAACGACCAATAATAGTTCACCTCCATGGGAGTAGGCAGTAAGTAAAGGCCAGCTTGGCCGATCACGGTGAGCATCGCCAAGAGATAACTCCACCCATTCGGAGTAATCTTAGCCGGGGCAAGGTGCCAGGCGGCCAGCAAGTGGGAGATCGCCAGGTGAAGGGGAAAGCGGAGACCCGCCTCCATCACCGAATCGTGAATGGCGATCATTCCCACTAGAGGCTGGTCGATCCTTTCCGAACAATCCGCCGATAGAAAAACACATCGTTCAGAGTCTCGTATTCGCAATGGGCGACGTCCAACTAGCCTCTGTCATAACCGAGCGATACTTCCCGTCATTTATGTAGAACTTAGACGGAATCGCTTGGCGGATTTTAGATCGAAAGGGTCGGTGATGCACGAGGCCGGCTCGGTAGGCCTGGTAATCGAAGAAATCTGGATGGTCCCGATCTCGGAAAACCAAGGATTCCAGAGCTTCATCACCTGGGGCATGAGTCCCGGGCTCCGTCGGACCCTGCTCCGGAGTCAATGTGCCCAAATCCGCAAGGGACCTAAAAACGTCGGAATCTGCAGGGGCGTTCCCCCCATTTCGGCGAGCGGAGATCCTCTAGCTCAGCACCACCGCTGAAAGCTCTGGCGGAGGAAACGACCCTCACTGGAGATGAAGGCCCGGCATGACCACCTGCCAGTCCCGACATGACCAACAAAGAAACAAGGAATTTGGAGGAAAATAAGGGTGAAGGAATACTTACAAAAAGATGTGAAAGCCAAAACACTTGCAGAAGAATGCTCGGGAAGATAAACGTTCTAAGGAGTAAGGCCGATGAGTCGATTTATAAAAAAAGGCGGGGACCTGGATGCAGAAAGTTTTTCAAAAAAAAAATGGGGGCAGATTTGCCATATCCCGAAAGATCCGGGCACATGGCGGCCACGCGCCATCATGACTTAGCAGGGTGGCGTCACCTTCTCCCTTTTCAAAACGACGGTGGGACTCATCGGGACCCACAAACGGGTGTCACCCTAGGTATCGCGGACCATGGACCAGGTCGACCAGCGACCATCTCGCTAGCAACCTGAGGGGCAATTGTTATGGTCCCACTATAATAATTCACTCACCATAGGGCGACAAGAGATGGAGCGACCAAGTTACGACGAGCACCCAGAGGGAAGTCGCCTAAGCCTGGTCGCCACAATCCAGCGACCTCCCTTGGTGCTAGTTGAGCAAGCAAGGGATAAAATTTAGGAGGCCGATAAAGACGGACCTCCGAGGCACGACTATGGAATGCTTAAACAGAAGGCAGGATTACCGCCGTGGGATTCATCCCTATCCGATGGGAAACCCTAGTGGACAAAAAGGCCTCGGCCAATGGGGGGCAGAGGAAACCTAATTCCTCATCTATAAATATGCGTTGTAATATTCATTGTAATGGACCGAAATCTCAGAGAATAGGCAGATATTATAGTGAAATTCCTGGCTTGGTACTGCCCCCGGACGTAGACTTATTGGACTAACCGGGTCACCAAATCTCATTCCTTTTCTTTTCATTCATACAATATTGTTTATTATTGTTGATTTGTGAGTGATTGTTGGTACGTTAGTTCAAATCTGACTACAACAAATGGTATCTTCCCCATTCATTGTTCGATTCAAATCGCCCAAGTCACGATGGGACGGCAGAAACATCCCATGCACTATTTGATTCAAAATGCCCAAAGCTCGGGGGCACGGCGGCAATGTCCCGTGAACTGGCTCGGTTCAAGTGTTCAAGTCCTAGAGTACAGTTATAACGTCCCATTCATTGTTCGATTCAAAATTCCCAAGTCATGGAGGGACGACGTCAATGTCCCATGTACTGTTCGGTTCAAAATACCCAAAGCTTAGGGGGATGGTGGCAACGCACCGTGCACTGGTTCGGTTCAAAAATCCAAGTCCTAGATGATGGCGATAACTTCCCATTCACTATTCAGCTCAAAATGACCAAGTCCTGGAGGGGCGGCGACAACGTCCCATGCATTGTTCGGTTCAAAATGCCCAATTCCCAAGGGTACGGTCACAACGTCCCATGCACTGGTTCGGTTCAAGCGTCCAAATCCTAGAGGTCGGCAACAACATCCCATCCAATAATCGGTTCAAAATGCCTAAGTGCCAAGGAGACAGCGACAAAGTAACATGCATTGTTTTGTTAAAAATATCCATGTCTTAGAGAGACGGAGGCAACGTCCCATGCAATGGTTCGGTTCAAGGGTCCAAGTCCTAGAGGACGGTGCTAACTTCCATTTAATTGTTCGGTTCAAAATCCCAAGTCTCAGGGGTATGGCGACAACGTCCCATGCATTGTTTTGAACCAAATGTCCAAATACTAGAGAACGTTGGCAACGTCCCATTCACTGAATTGGTTTAAAATGCCTAAGCCCCGAGGGAATGGCGGCAACGACCCATGCATGGGTTCGGTTCAAAATGCCCAAGACCCGGGAGGACGGCAGTAACTTCCCATTCATTGTTCGGTAAAAAATGACCAAGTCATGGAGGGATGGCGATAACGTCCCATGTATTGTTCGGTTCAAAATGCCCAAGACCCGGGGGGAAGGCGGCAATGTCCCTTGCATTGGTTCGGTTCAAGCATCCAAGTCATAGAGGATGGCGGTAACATCCCATTGACAGTTCGGTTCAAAATACCCAAGTCCAGGAGGGACGACGACAACGATCCATGCTTTGTTCGGTTAAAAAGATTCAAGTCCCGTGGGGAAGGCGATAACATCCCATGCATAGGTTCAGTTAGAGCGACCAAGTCCAAGAGGATGACGGCAATATCCCAAACACTAGATTAGTTAAAAATACCCATGTTTTGGGGGGAGGGTGACAACTTCCCATGCACTGCTTTAGTTGAAGCGTCCAAGTCCTAGAGGACGATGACAACGTCCCATGCCTTGTTTGGTTCAAAATGACTAAGTCCAAGGGGACGGTGGCAACGTCCCATGCACAGTTCTGTTCAAAATGCCTAAGTCCCTTGAGGACGGCGGCAACGTCCCATGCATTGCTATGTTAAAAATTTCCAAGTCCTAGAGGACGGTGACAACGTCCCATTCACTAGATCGGTTCAAAATGCCCAAGTCCCAAGGTGGTGGATGCAACGTCCCATGCACTGGTTCGATTCAAGCATCCAAGTCCAGCGGTAACTTCCTTTTCACTATTCGATTCAAAACTCCTAAGTCCTGGAGGGACGACGACAACGTCCCATTTATTGTTCGGTTCAAAATACCCAAGTCCCAGGGGGACGGTGTCAACGTGCCATGCACTGGTTCGGTTCAAGCGTTCCAGTCCTAGAGGATAATGATATTTTCCCATTCACTGTTCGATTCAAATCGCCCAATTCCTGGTGGGACGGCGGCAATATCCCATGCACTGTTCGGTTCAAAATGCCCAAGGCCCGCAGGCACGGCGGCAACGTCCCGTGCACTGGCTCAGTTCAAGCGTTCAAGTCCTAGAGTAAAACGGTAACTTCTCATTCACTGTTAAATTCAAAATGCCCAAGTCCTGGAGGGTCGGCCTCAACGTCTCATCACTGTTCGGTTCAAAATACCCAAGGCTCGGGGATGGTGGCAATGTCCCGTGCACTAGTTCGGTTAAAAAATCCAAGTCCTAGATGATGGCGATAACTTCCCATTCACTGTTCGGTTCAAAATAACCAAGTCCTGGAGGGGCGGCGACAACGTCCCATGCATTGTTCGGTTCAAAACGCCCAATTCCTGAGGGTACGGTTACAACGTCCCATGCACTGGTTCGATTCAAGCGTCCAAATCCTAGAGGTCGGCAGCAACATCCCATCCAATAATCGGTTCAAAATGCCTAAGTGCCAAGGGGACAACGGCAACGTACCATGCATTGTTTTGTTAAAAATGTCCACGTCCTAGAGGACGGCGGCAACGTCCCATTCACTGGATGGGTTAAAAATGCCTAATTCCTGGGGGGACGGAGGCAACGTCCCATGCAATGGTTCGGTTCAAGCGTCCAAGTCCTAGAGGACGGCAGCAAAATACCATCCAATAATCGGTTCAAAAGGCCTAAGTGTCAAGGGGACAGCGGCAAAGTTCCATGCATTGTTTTGTTAAAAATGTCCATGTCCTAGAGGACGGCGTCAACGTCCCATTCACTGGATCGGTTCAAAATGCCCAATTCCTGGGAGGATGGAGGCAACGTCCCATGCACTGGTTCGGTTTAAGCGTCCAAGTCCTAGAGGACGGTGGTAACTTCCCATTAATTGTTCGGTTCAAAATCCCAAGTCTCAGGGGTATGGCGACAATGTCCCATGCATTGTTTTGATCAAAATGTCCAAATCTTAGAAAACGTTTGCAACGTCCCATTCACTTAATCGGTTCAAAATGCCAGAGTCCCGGGGGAATGGCGGCAACGACCCATGCATTGGTTCGGTTCTAGCGTCCAAGTCCTAGAGGATAGGAGTAACTTCCCATTCACTGTTTGGTTCAAAACGCCCAAGTAATGGAGGGATGGCGATAACTTCCCATGCATTGTTCGGTTCAAAATGCCCAAGAATCGGGGGAAAGGTGGCAATGTCCCTTGCATTGGTTCGGTTAATGCATCCAACTCATAGAGGATGGCGGTAACGTCCCATTGACAGTTCGGTTCAAAACGCCCAAGTCCAGGAGGGACGATGCCAACGATCCATGATTTGTCCGATTAAAAACATTCAAGTTCCGTGGGGACGGTAGCAACATCCCATGCACAGGTTCAGTTCAAGCGGCCAAGTCCAAGAGGACGACAGCAATATCCCAAACACTAGATTAGTTCAAAATACCCATGTTCTGGGGGACGGTGACAACTTCCCATGCACTGCTTTAGTTTAACCGTCCAAGTTCAAGAGGACGAAGGCTACGTCTCATGCCTTGTTTGGTTAAAAATGCCCAAGTCCAAGGGGATGGAGGCAACGTCCCATGCACAATTCTGTTCAAAACGCCTAAATCCCTTGAGGACGGCGGCAACGTCCCATGCATTGCTATGTTAAAAATATCCAACTCCTAGAGGACGGTGGTAACGTCCCATTCACTAGATCGGTTCAAAACGCCCAAGTCCCAAGGTGATGGCTGCAACATCCCAATGCACTGGTTCGGTTCTAGCGTCCAAGTCCAGCGGTAACTTCCTTTTCACTATTCGATTTAAAACTTTTAAGTCCTGAAGGGACGACGACAATGTCCCATTCATTGTTCGGTTCAAAATACCCAAGTCTCGGGGGGACGATAGCAACATCTCATGCACTGGTTCGGTTAAAGCGTTCAAGTCCTTGAGGACAATGATATCTTCCCATTCACTGTTCAACTCAAATCGCCCAAGTCCTGGTGGGACGGCGGCAATATCCCATGCACTGTTCGGTTCAAAATGCCCCAAGGCACGGTGGCATAAGAAGAACATCGATGCACTTGTTTTCGGTTCAAGCGTTGATCCCCAGAGCAATGCAGAAACTCCCATTCACGCATTCGATTCAAAACGCCCAAGTCATGGAGGGACGACGTCAACGTCCCATGCACTGTTAATACCCAAGGCTCAGGGGGACGGTGGAAACGTCCCGTGCACTGATTTGGTTCAAAAATCCAAGTCCTAGACAATGGCGGTAACTTCCCATTCACTGTTCAGTTAAAGCGTCCAAATCCTAGAGGTCGGCAGCAAAATACCATCCAATAATCGGTTCAAAAGGCCTAAGTGCCAAGGGGACAGCGGCAAAGTTCCATGCATTGTTTTGTTAAAAATGTCCATGTCCTAGAGGACGGCGGCAATGTCCCATTCACTAGATCGGTTCAAAATGCCCAATTCATGGGGGGACGGAGGCAACGTCCCATGCACTGGTTCGGTTCAAGCGTCCAAGTCCTAGAGGACGGTGGTAACTTCGCATTAATTGTTCGGTTCAAAATCCCAAGTCTCAGGGGTATGGTGACAACGTCCCATGCATTGTTTTGATCAAAATGTCCAAATCCTAGAGAACGTTGGCAACGTCCCATTCACTAAATCGGTTCAAAATGCCTAAGTCTCGGGGGAACGGTGGCAACGACCCATGCATTAGTTCGGTTCAAGCATTCAAGTCCTAGAGGACTGCAGTAACTTCCCATTCACTGTTCGGTTCAAAACGCCCAAGTCATGGAGGGATGACGATAACGTCCCATGCATCGTTCGGTTCAAAACGCCCAAGACCCGGGGGAAAGGCGGCAATGTCCCTTGCATTGGTTCAGTTCAAGCATCCAAGTCATAGAGGATGGCGGTAACGTCCCATTGACAGTTCGGTTCAAAACGCCCAAGTCCAGGAGGGACGATGCCAACGATCCATGATTTGTCCGGTTAAAAACATTCAAGTTCCGTGGGGACGGTGGCAACATCCCATGCACAGGTTCAGTTCAAGCGGCCAAGTCCAAGAGGACGACAGCAATATCCCAAACACTAGATTAGTTCAAAATACCCATGTTCTGGGGGACGGTGACAACTTCCCATGCACTGCTTTAGTTTAACCGTCCAAGTTCAAGAGGACGAAGGCTACGTCTCATGCCTTGTTTGGTTAAAAATGCCCAAGTCCAAGGGGATGGAGGCAACGTCCCATGCACAATTCTGTTCAAAACGCCTAAATCCCTTGAGGACGGCTGCAACGTCCCATGCATTGCTATGTTAAAAATCTCCAACTCCTAGAGGACGGTGGTAACGTCCCATTCACTAGATCGGTTCAAAACGCCCAAGTCCCAAGGTGATGGCTGCAACATCCCAATGCACTGGTTCGGTTCTAGCGTCCAAGTCCAGCGGTAACTTCCTTTTCACTATTCGATTCAAAACTTTTAAGTCCTGAAGGGACGACGACAATGTCCCATTCATTGTTCGGTTCAAAATACCCAAGTCTCGGGGGGACGATAGCAACATCTCATGCACTGGTTCGGTTAAAGCGTTCAAGTCCTTGAGGACAATGATATCTTCCCATTCACTGTTCAACTCAAATCGCCCAAGTCCTGGTGGGACGGCGGCAATATCCCATGCACTGTTCGGTTCAAAATGCCCAAGGCCTGGTGGCACGGCAGCAACATCCCGTGCACTTGCTCGGTTCAAGCGTTCAGTCCTAGAGTACAGCGGTAACTTCCCATTCACTGTTCGATTCAAAACGCCCAAGTCATGGAGGGACGACGTCAACGTCCCATGCACTGTTAATACCCAAGGCTCAGGGGGACGGTGGAAACGTCCCGTGCACTGATTTGGTTCAAAAATCCAAGTCCTAGACAATGGCGGTAACTTCCCATTCACTGTTCAGTTAAAGCGTCCAAATCCTAGAGGTCGGCAGCAAAATACCATCCAATAATCGGTTCAAAAGGCCTAAGTGCCAAGGGGACAGCGGCAAAGTTCCATGCATTGTTTTGTTAAAAATGTCCATGTCCTAGAGGACGGCGTCAACGTCCCATTCACTGGATCGGTTCAAAACGCCCAATTCCTGGGAGGATGGAGGCAACGTCCCATGCACTGGTTCGGTTTAAGCGTCCAAGTCCTAGAGGACGGTGGTAACTTCCCATTAATTGTTCGGTTCAAAATCCCAAGTCTCAGGGGTATGGCGACAATGTCCCATGCATTGTTTTGATCAAAATGTCCAAATCTTAGAAAACGTTTGCAACGTCCCATTCACTTAATCGGTTCAAAATGCCAGAGTCCCGGGGGAATGGCGGCAACGACCCATGCATTGGTTCGGTTCTAGCGTCCAAGTCCTAGAGGATAGGAGTAACTTCCCATTCACTGTTTGGTTCAAAACGCCCAAGTAATGGAGGGATGGCGATAACTTCCCATGCATTGTTCGGTTCAAAACGCCCAAGAATCGGGGGAAAGGTGGCAATGTCCCTTGCATTGGTTCGGTTAATGCATCCAACTCATAGAGGATGGCGGTAACGTCCCATTGACAGTTCGGTTCAAAACGCCCAAGCCCAGGAGGGACGACGACAACGATCCATGCTTTGTTCGGTTAAAAACATTCAAGTCCCGTGGGGATGGTGGCAACACCCCATGCATAGGTTCAGTTCAAGTTGCCAAGTCCGAGAGGACGACGGCGATATCCCAAACACTAGATTAGTTCAAAATACCCATGTCCTGGGGGCGACGGTGACAACTTCCCATGCACTGGTTTAGTTCAAGCCTCCAAATCCTAGAGGACGATGGCAACGTCCCATGCCTTGTTTCTTTCAAAATGCCCAAGTCCAAGGGGACATCGGAAATGTCCCATGCACAGTTCTGTTCAAAACGCCTAAGTCCATTGAGGACGGCGGCAACGTCCCATGCATTGTTATGTTAAAAATTTCCAACTCCTAGAGGACGGTGGCAACGTCCCATTCACTTGATCAGTTCAAAACACCCAAGTCCCAAGGTGATGGCTGCAATGTCCCATGCACTGGTTCGGTTCAAGCGTCCAAGTCCAGCAGTAACTTCCTTTTCATTATTCGATTCAAAACTCATAATCCTGGAGGGACGACGACAACGTCCCATTAATTGTTCGGTTCAAAATACCCAATTCCCATGGGGACGTAGTAACATCCCATGTACTATTTCGGTTTAAGCATTCAAGTCCTAGAGGACAATGGTATCTTCCCATTCACTGTTCGATTCAAATCGCCCATGTCCCGGTGGGACTGCGGCAACATCCCATGCACTGTTCGGTTAAAAATGCCCAAGGCCCGAGGGCATGGCGGCAACGTCCCGTGCAGTGGTTCGGTTCATGCGCCCAAGTCCTAGAGGATGGAGGTAACTTCCCATTTACTATTTGGTTCACAACGATTAAGTCCCGAGGGGACCAGGGCAACGTCCCATGCACTGGTTCGGTTTAAGCGTCCAAATCCTAGAGGATGGCGGCAACATTCCATCCAAAAATGTCTAAGTCCAGGGGGACTGCGAGAACGCCCCATTCACTAGATCGGTTCAAAATGCCCAAGTCCCAGGGGGATGGTGGCAATGTCCCATACACTGGATCGGTTCAAAACACCCAAACCTTAGGGGACGGCGGCAACGTCACATGCACTAGTTTGGTTCATGCTTTCAAGTCCTAGAATACAGCGGTAACTTCCCATTCACTATTCGATTAAAAATGCCCAAGTCCTGGAGGAATGACGTCAACGCCCTATGCACTATTCGGTTCAAAATACCCAAGGCTCGGGTGGATGGTGGCAATGTGCCGGGCACTGGTTTGGTTCAAGCATCCATATCCTAGACGATGGCGGTAACTTCCCAGTCACTTTTCGGTTCAAAGTGCCCAGGTCCTAGAGGGGCGGCGACAACATCCCATGCATTGTTCAGTTCAAAATGCCCAAGTCCTAGGGTGACGGAGGCAACGTCCCATTCACTTGATCGGTTCAAGCGTCCAAATCCTAGAGGATGGCAGAAGCATCCCATCCAAAACTCGGATAAAAATGCCCAAGTGCCAAGGGGACGGCGGCAACGTACCATGCATTATTTTGTTTAAAATGTCCATGTCCTAGAGGACGGCAGCAACGTCCTATTCACTTGATTGGTTCATAATGGCTAATTCCAAGGGGGACGACAACAACTTCCCATGCACTAGTTCGGTTCAAGCATCCAAGTCCTAGAGGATGGCAATAACTTCCCATTTATTATTCGGTTCAAAATACCCAAGTCCCAGGGGGATGGCGACAAAGATCAATGCATTGTTTTGATCAAAATGTCCAAGTCCTAGAAGATGTTGGCAACGTTGCATTCACTTGATCAGTTCAAAACTCCTAAGTCCTGGGGGAATGGCGGTAACTACACATGCATTGGTTCGATTCAAGAGTCCAAGTCCTAAAGGACGACAGTAACTTACCATTCTCTGTTTGGTTCAAAATGCCCAAGTCCTGGAGGGACATCGATAACGTCCCATGCATTGATCGGTTCAAAATGCTCAAGGCCCGTGGGGAAGGCGGCAATGTCCCTTGCATTAGTTAGGTTCAAGCATCCAAGTAATAGAGGATGGAGGTAACGTCCCATTCATTGTTCGGTTCAAAACTCCCAAGTCCTGGAGGGAGACGGCAACGGTCCATGCTTTGTTCAGTTAAAAACATTCATGTCCCGTGGGGATGGTGGTAACATTCCATGCACAGGTTCAGTTCAAACGGCCAAGTCCAAGAGGATGACGGCAACATCCCAAACACTAGATCAGTTCTAGGTACCCATGTTATGGGGGGACGGCGATAACTTCCCATGCACTGCTTCAATTAAAGCGTCCAAGTCCTAGAGGTGATGGCAACATCCCATGCCTTGTTCGGTTCAAATGCCCAAGTCCAGGGAGACGGCGGCAACGTCCCATGCACAGTTTGGTTCAAAATGCCTAAGTCCCTAGAGGACGGCGGCAACATCCCATGCATTGCTATGTTAAAAATGTCCAAGTCCTAGAGGACGGCAGCAACGTCCCATTACTAGATCGGTTCAAAACGACCAAGTCCCGAGGGGATGGTGGCAACGTCCCATGCACTAGTTCGGTTCAAGCGTCCAAGTCCAGTAGAAACTTCCTTTTCACTATTCGATTCAAAACTCCCAAGTCCTGGAAGAACGACGGCAACGTCCCATGTATTGTTCGGTTCAAAATGCCCAAGTCCCGGGGGGAGGGTAGCAACGTCCCATGCACTGGTGGTTCAAGAGGACAGCGGTATCTTCCCATTCACTGTTCGATTCAAATCGCCCAAGTCCAGGTGGGATGGCGGCAACGTCCCATGCAGTGTTCGGTTTAAAATGCCCAAGGCATGTGGGGATGGTTCAAGCGTCCAAGTCCTAGAGGATGGCGGTACCTTCCCATTCACTATTCGGTTCAAAATGCCCAAGTCTTGGAGGGACGGCGGCAATGACCCATGCATTGTTCGGTTCGCAACGCCCAAGTCTTGAGGGAACAATTGGCAATGTCTCATGCACTGGTTCTGTTCAAGCGTCCAAATCCTAGAGGACGATGGCAACATCCCATCCAAAACTTGATTCAAAACACCTAAGTGACAAGGGGACGGGGGCTGCGTCCCATGCATTATTTTGTTAAAATTGTCTAAGTCCTGGTGGACGGCGGCAATGTCTCATTCACGGGATCGGTTCAAAACGCCTAAGTCCCAGGGGGACGCTGACAACGTCCCATTCACTGGATCAGTTCAAAATGTCCAAGTCCCGGGGGATGGCGGCAACGTCCCGTACACTGATTTGGTTCAAGCGTTCAAATCCATTGCATTGTTCGATTCAAAATTCCCAGGTCCTGGAGGGACGACGTCAATGTCCCATACACTGTTCAGTTCAAAATACCCAAGGCTCTGGTGGATGGCAGCAATGTCCCTTGCACTGGTTCGTTTCAAGCATCCAAGTCCTAGACGATGGCGGTAACTTCCCATTCACTGTTCGGTTCAAAGTGCCCAAGTTCTGGAGGGGCGGCGGCAACGTCCCATGCATTGTTCGGTTCAAAATGCCCAATTCCCAGGGGGACGGCGAAAATTCCCCATTCACTAGATCGGTTCAAAAGGCCCAAGTCATGGTGGGACGGCGGCAATGTCTAATGCACTGCTTCGGTTCAAAATGCCCAAGGCCCGGGGGGACGGCGGCAATGTCCCGTGCACTGGTTTGGTTCAAGCGTCCAAGTCCTAAAGGATGGCGGTAACTTCCCATTCACTATCCGGATTCAAAATGCCCAAGTCCTGGAGGGACGGCGGCTACGTCCCAAGCATTGTTCTGTTCAAAATGCCCAAGTTCCGAGGGGATGGTGGCAATGTCCCATGCACTGATTCGATTCAAGCTTCCAAATCCTAGAGAACGGGGGCAACATCCCATGTATTGTTTTGTTAAGAATGTCCAACCGTATTAATTGTTTGGGTAGACGGTGCCCATATAAGTGTTAGTCCGTATAATATCATGTTTAGGTAGGCGGCACCCAATAGATGCTCAAATGTGATGTATATTAACATGTTGGATCTCGATTAAGCAACTAATACCCCGCCTTTAAAACGTTCCTCACTAAAATATAATTTTATTAAATTGAACGATGCCTTCCATCAAAATTAAAAGTAATCCGAAGATTTCGTTCCAATGAGTATTTAAGGGTCAAGTGTTTTGCTCAGATTTATATCTAACGGGACTTTTATAGGGATACGTAGTGTTCCTCTTGATGGTTGTAAATCAACTTGACTTTGTTTCACCAGTCCAAGCAGGGAAACAAAAGTCAAGGGGCATCCGATTGAACTAGGTTCAATCAACTAGGAGTTGCAAGTTTTTTAATTGGTTTGGAACCTACCAGTTCAATTATTGCAGTAATCAGCCCAAGCAGATATTGTAATAGTAGGAATGTGGATCCTAGTCCAATATGATTTATATTGGATATAAATTTGTATTCTTCTGATGAGGTCGTTGAATATGTTAAAATAATGGAGACAAAATAAAATTAAAAGTTCATGTTTATTTTGATTGCTGAATATTGATCATAGGACTTATGTGTTTTAATTCCCATTTTATTTTATTTCTCTAGGCTTGTTGAAATGAATAAACTATCACTGAGAAGCGTTTTGGAAACGAACAGATTAGTTGGGCCAAATTTTCTCGATTGGCAATGAAACGTTTGGTGTTTAGGCAAGAAAAGATTGAGTGCGTGTTGGACACGCCAATCCCTGCTACCCCGGAGGCTGGTACTGAAGAGGCTGAAGCGTTTGACACCGCAGGTCAGAAGAAGCATCAAGAGGATGCTTCTCAGTCTCAGTGTGTTAAGCTACTCGGGATGACTCCCAAATTGCAAAGGCAGCATGAGAAGATGCTTCCCTTCGAGATGATCAAGCATCTGAAGGATCTCTTTGATTCTAAATCTCGTTCTGAGATTTATGAAGTGATGAGAGATCTGTTTAGATGCCGATTGTCTGAGGGAGGGAAAGTTTCTCCTCATGTGTTGAAGATGATTGGGCTAATCGAGAAACTTAGTTGTCTGGGAATTGAGCTCAAGACCAAATTTGTTGTTTATGCCATTCTTTAGTCACTTTTCGATTCATATTTGAGTTTCGTAGTAAACTTTAATATGAATAAGATGGAATCGACTATGCCCGAGCTGCATAACATGCTAAAGACCTTTGAGTCTTCCACTGCTAAGGAAAAGCCCGTGCTCATGGTGAGTGTCTCTACTTCTTCTGCTCCGAAAGGAAAGAAGAAGAGAAGGGGCATGGCAAAGAAAGGCTCCAAGACAATCTTCCTACCCCATATGAACTATGGTGTGGCAAGAAGCCAACTTTTTCGCATATTAAAATGTGGGGTTGCCCCGCAATTGTGGAAAAGGGTTACCTTGTGGGATATCCTAAGGAAACTAGAGGATATTACTTCTATCTACCTGAGTAACAAACAGTAATTGTTTCTAGGCAGACCAGGTTCCTCGAAGAAGACTATGTCTTCAAGGAACAAGGTCGTAAGATGATAGAAGTTGAAGAAATTCAAGAACCACAGGATAACCAAGAGACTGATAACTTGTCAAATAAAGGTGACAAAGAATCAGTGGGAGTATTCAATAGCTCTCATGGTGGAAGTTTATTTAGTGATCCTCTTTCAGCCAGTGGGAGCGTAATTAGAGTTGCATTGCCATCGCAACAAACTCCAAGTGGGCTGAATGAGAACAACGTAGTTCAAACTCCCGCCCAAGAGGCATCAGGAAGTGTTGCTCTTGAGGACTCTCCGGACATTGATGAAATCGATGCACCACAAAATTTTCACGATCAGAATGTACAACCTGCACAACTATCGCTCTGTAAGTCTACTAGGATTCGTAACCCACCCACTAGATATTATGGCTTCCTCGTAGAGGAACATGATGACGTGGAGATCTCGGATAAAGACGATCCCAGAAATTACACTAAGGCAACATTAGATGTTGACTCAGAGAAATGGCATGAAGCCATGAAATCGGAGATGGACTCGATGTACACCAATCAAGTCTGAGACTTGGTTCAATTGTCGAAAGGGGTCAAACACATAGGTTGCAAATGGGTCTACAAACGTAAGACTGATGCAAACGGCAAGGTACAAACCTACAAGGCTAGGTTGGTGGCAAAAGGTTATAGTCAACGCGAAAGCATTAACTATGACGAGACCTTCTCACCTGTTGCCAAAATCAAGTCCATTCGAATGTTACTTGCGGTAGCAACACATCTAGATTATGATATTTGGCAGATGAGTGTCAAAACAGCCTTCCACAATGGCAACATTGATAAGGAGGTGTTTATGACTCAACCTGAAGGTTTTGTATCTAAGCAAAAATCTAATCTTGTGTGCAAGCTTAAACGGTCCATTTATGGACTGAAGCAAGCTTCTAGGAGTTGGAATATCTGATTTGATGAAGATGTCAAATCATTTGACTTCATCAAAAATTTGGAAGATCCATGTGTTTATCGTAAACGCAGTGGGAGAAATATTATCTTTAGAGTTGTATATGTCGATGAGATATTAATTATGGGAAACAATATCCCTCTTATGTAGTCGGTAAAAGATTGGTTATCAAGGACCTTCATGATGAAGGATCTTAGTGAGGCCTGCTATATCTTAGGGATCAAGATCCATAGGGATAGATCCAAGAAGATGTTGGGTCTGTCACGGTCCACCTACGTAGACAAGGTGTTGAAGCGATTTGCCATGGAGAACTCTAAGAGAGGTTCTCTACCGATATGTCATGGGATAAAGTTGTCTAAAAAGGATTGTCCTTCCACAGACGCTGATATCCAGCGCATGAAGGATATACCATATGCATCTGCAATTGGATCCATCATGTACACCATGACTTGCACTAGGCCAGATGTGGCCTTCGCTGTCAGCACCACTGGTAAATTACCAGCAGAATCTAGGTGAACATCACTGGATTGTTGTCAAGAACATTCTCAAGTACCTTAGACGTACTAAAGATTACTTTCTGGTCTACGGAGGACAGTCAGAGTTAGTTGCAACTGGCTATACTGACGCAAGTTTCCAATCCGACTGTGATGATTACAAATCACAGTCAGGCTATATTTTCATTCTCAATGGTGGGGCGGTTAGTTGGAATAGTTCCAAACAAGAGACTAGGGCGGACTCAAGAACCGAAGCTGAGTACATTGCTGCGGCAGAAGCTACCAAAGAAGTTGTCTAGATAAAATAGTTCTTAAGTTAATTAAGGGTAGTTCCGAGTGCCAGCGGTCCAATAAAGTTGTATTGTGACAACAGTACTGGTGCGGTTGCGGAAGCTAAGGAACCGAGATCCAATAATAGAAACAAGCATGTACCGAAGAGTTATCACTTGATAATCGCTAGAGGAGAGATAGAGTTAGAACGTGTCCCCACGGAGTATAATATGGCTAATCCTTTCACCAAGGCTTTGAATGTTCATGTACACACTAGACATTTTGATGGTCTAGGGGTTAGACATGTAGGTGATTGACTCTAGTTCAAGTGGGTGATTGTTAGTGTTTGTGTCCTAGAGACAATCCATTGTAAGGACATAATGCTAAGATAATATTCAGTGTTTATTTAATATTATTGTTTATTTAATAATAAATATATGGCATTACACTTATTAGAATATTATGTTTGTTTGTTTGCATTTGTTCTTAACTGTGTTCCCTAGAGTCATCCCTGTCATTGAGTGTGTGAGAACTCAGATGACTTAATCATGATTCTCAAATGGCCCCGATCGAGGATCATCAAAATGAGATATTGATGATGCAATGGAGATTGGTGTGCGATCTGCATCATACTCTTAAGAGAGTGTAGTAAGATCTCACTTACTACGAAAAGATACTAGGTATCTCATGATGTGTGCACAAATGCCCCAAATGGTATTGGTATACCCATCCGAGAAACAGTTTGACGTAGTTCCACTATATGTGTCTACGGGTGTCTCGGTTAGTGGGAGCGATGCGATACTCCTTTGACTTGAGGTCAATACGCACAACATGTGTGGAGTGATGAACTTTGACCATGACCGACATTTGCACCCTTCCATGGGTAGATATGGCTTGGATTGAGGTTCATCACGAAGTGCATGTGAGTGGTAGTTGAGCCAAGAAAAGGATTCATTCCTCAAAGTGGATTTAGAGAGAATACTCATCTTCTCATCATAATTAGATCAAAGTGATTGTCCAATGCACGTCAAATTGGACTTTGTGGCTAAGTGTGACATAAGTGATCAATTAGTGATTAGAGATAATATGATTAAGTTACTTGAATAGACACTTCATCATGTTCAAGACTAATCGAGTATTTGTAAATGAAAGCAGGAAATCGTACTAGCCAATGTTACAGTTACAAGTAGTTGCACATTTCTCGCAAAGTACCTCATATACTGTGAATGTCTGATTTATTGTCTAGGGTTCAATTAAGACCATTAGTTTGACTAATCGCTCGATATATGAGGGTCTATAGGTCACATAACAAGTAGTTCCCTTTTACCGATTATAGTTGGTTGATTAAATATTAAATTGGATTTAATATTTAATTTATGGAGAATTAATTTATAATAGATTAATTTGAAATTAATTATTATTAGTGTTTAATAAAATTGGATTATATTAAATAGTAATTTCCAATAATAATATATGGAATGTTATTGTAGGATTTAATATATATGAAATCAAATCGTATAGATTTGACATATATGGAAATTAAATCCGTAGAGATTTTATATATGGGAATTAAATTAAAGGGATTCAATTTACATAAAGATAAGGAATTTTATTTTCCAATCAGGCTAGCTTAAGGTTTTAAGATGGACCTCCATATATATATGAGCTCTTGGGAATTTTCCTAGTAAATTCATCTCGGGATTCAACGCGGGCAAGTTCGTGCAAGTCCGTGATTGGTGATTACGTGGATACCGTAGTTGAGAAATCTGCTTTCGAGTTACTGTAAGATTTCTTGTTATGATTATTGTAATCTTTTATGCAATTATATGTTCGTTGTTGGTGAACTATTGAATTTCGTTGTGCATGTATTACGTGTTTACGTGCCTCTATATTCCAACACTTAGGATGTTGCCGCCATCCCTCTTGAACTTGGAACGTTGATGCCATCCCTCCAGAACTTGGGATATTGCCGGCATCCCTCCAAAACTTGGGACGTTGTCACCGTGCCTCCAAAACTTGGGATGAAACTGCCGTCCCTTTAGAACTTGGGATAGTGCATGGGATGTTGCCGACGTTCCTCCAGAACTTGGGACGTTATCGTCATCCATCAAGAACTTGGGACGGTGCCACCATCCCTCAAGAACTTGGGACATTGTTGTCGTCCCTCCAGAGCTCAGGACAGTGCATGGGACGTTGCCGCCATCCCTCCAGAACTTGGGACGTTGTCGTTGTCCCTATAGAACTTGGGTTCCTCTAGAACTTGCGACGTTGCCGGCGTCCCTCTTGAACTTAGGACGTTGCCAGCTTCCCTAAAGAACTTGGGACATTGTCATCGTCCCTCTAGAGCTCGGGACAGTGTATGGGACGTTGCCACTGTCCCTCCAAAAATTGGAACGTTGTCGCCGTCCATCTAGAACTTGGGATGTTGCCGCCGTATCTCCAGAACTTGGGATGTTACTGTCGTCCCTCTAGAACTTGGGACAGTGCATGGGATGTTGCCACCATTCCTCTAGAACATGGGATGTTGTCGGCGTCCCTCTTGAATTTGGGACGTTCCCGACGTCCCTCCATAACATGGGACATTGCCGGCATTCCTCCAGAACTTGGGACATTGCCGCCGTCCCTCCAACCTGGGACATTGCCTTCATCTCTCCAGAGCTCGGGATAGTGCATGGGATGTTGTCGCCGTCTCTCCACTCTTGGGACATTGCCGCCATCCATCTAGAACATGGGATGCTGCCGCCATTCCTCTTGAACTTAGGACATTGCGCCGTCCCTCTTGAACTTGGGACATTGCCGCCGTCCCTCTAGAACTTGGGACATTGCCGGCATCCCTCCATAACTTGGGATGTTATCGTCATCCCTCTTGAACTTGGAAGGTTGCCATTATCCCTCTAGAACTTGAGATAGTGCATAGGACGTTGTCGCTGTCCTTCCAGAACTTGGGAGAGTGCATGGGACATTGCCACCGACCCTCCAGAATTTGGGACAGTGCATTGGACATTGATGTCGTCCCTCCAGAACTTGGAACGTTGCCGCCGTCCCTAAAAAACTTGGGATGTTGCCGCTGTCCCTCCAAAGCTTAGGATAGTGCATAGGACGTTGCCGTTACCGTGCCTCTAGAACTTGGGACGTTGCCGCCATCCCTCCAGAACTTCGAACAGTCCATGGGACGTTGTCGTCGTCCCTCCAAAACTAGGTATGTTGTCGTCATCCCCTCAGAGCTTGGGACAGTGCATAGGACATTTCCGCCATCTCTCCAGCATTTGGGACATTGCCGTCATCCCCCTCTAGAATTTGGGACATTGTCGCCGCCCTCTAGAACTTGGGACGTTGCCGCTTTCCCTCTAGAACTTGGAACTTTGCATAGGACGTTGTCCCCATCCCTCTAGAACATGGGAAAGTGCATGGGATGTTGCCGCTGTTTTCCCTTAAGAACTTGGGACGTTGCTGTCGTCCCTTCATAACTTGGGACGTTGCCGCCTTCCTGAACTTGGGACATTGTCGCCGTCCCTCCAGAACTTGGGATGAAACCGCCGTCCTTTTAGAACTTGGGATGTTGCCGTCGTTTCTCCAGAACTTGGGACGTTACCGCCGTCCCTCCAGAACTTGGGATGTGCCGCCATCCCTTCAGAGCTTGGGATAGTGCATGGTACATTGCCGCCGTCCCTCCTAAACTTGGGACATTGCCGCCATCCATCTAGAACTTGGGACGTTGCTGTTGGAATTTAGAGGCACGTAAACACGTAATACATGCACAGCGGAAATAAATAGTTCACCAACAACGAACAATTAATTGCATAATTAAATACGAGTAAACGTAAACAGAATTCTTACAGCAATTCGTACACGGATTCCTCAACTATGGTATCCACGTAACAATCGTTTACTAATTTGCACAGATCCGCCAGCGTTGAATCCCCGAGATGAATTTGCTAGGAAAATTCTAACTTGGAGATTTTATGGAGAAAATATGAACTCACGTAATATGAATTCTCAAGAGCTCATATATATAGTAGAGGAGGCCCAGCTTGAATCTTAAGCTAACCTTTATTAGGAAAAATCCTAATGAAATAAGTCTCTCCCACATATAAAATCTCTATGGATTTAATTCCATGTATATCAAATCTCTGCGGATTTGAGTCCATATCAAATCCTTTAATAATAATATTCCATATATTATTATTGCGAATTCTATTTAATTAAATCTAATTAAATTAAATAGTAATAATAATTAATTCTAAATATAATTATTATTATATTATCCATAAATTAAATATTAATATCCAATATAATATTTAATCAACCAACTATATTTAGTAAACAATCGATACTTGTTGTGTGACCCATAGGCCCTCATATATTGAGCGATTAGTCAAACTAACGGTCTTAATTGAACCCTAGACAATAAATCAGACATTCTCGTTGAGAGAAAATGTGCAACTACCTGTAACTGAAACATGGGCTATTACGATTTCCTCCTTTCATTCGCGAATACTCGATTAAGTCTTGAACATGATAAAGTGTCTATTCAAATAACTTACTCATATTATCTCTAATCACTAATTGATCATGTATGTCGCACTTAGCCACAAAATCTAAGTTGACGTGAATCGGCCGATGGCTTTGATCCAATTATGATGAGAAGGTGAGTATTCTCTCTAAATCCACATATAGGAATGAATCCTATTCTGGGCTCAACTACCACGCACATACACTTTGTGATGAACCCAATCCAAACCATATCTACCCATAGACGGGTGCAAGCGTCGGTCATGGTCAAAGTTCATCACTCCACACATGTCGTGCGTATTGACCTCAAGTCAAAGGATTATCACATCGCTCCCACTAACCGAGACACACGTAGACAGATATAGTGAAAATACATCAAACGGTTTCTCTGATGGGTATACCAATACCCTCTAAGGTATTTGTGCATCCATTGTGAGATACCTAGTATATCGTAGCAAGTGAGATCTTACTACACTCTCTAAGATTACGATGCAGATCGTACACCAATCTCCATTGCATCATCAATATCCAATCTTAATGATCCTTGATCGGGGCTATTTGAGAATCATGTTTAAGTCATCTGAGTTCTCACAACCTCAATGACAGCAATGACTCATGGGAAAACTTGCATGAATAAATGCAAACAATCAAACATAATATTCAAACAAGTGTATTGCGATACATTAATATTAAATGAACTATAATATTAAATCAAACTGAATATCATCGAGTATTATGTCCTTACAATAGATTGTCTTTAGGACAATAACACTAACAATCTCCCACTTGGACTAGAGCCAATCACCTACATGTCTAACCCCTAGACCATCAAATGTCTAGTGTGTACATGAACACTCAGTGTTTTGGTGATAGGATCTGCCAAATTAAATATGCGGGAATACATTTTGATTCTATTTCTCTTATCGTTATGATCTCCCGGATCAAATGATAAGTCTAGGTACATGCTCGTTTACGCTTGTTGATATCGGTTTCTTTTCTTGTGCAATCGCACCAGCGTTGTCTCAATACAACCTTATTAGACAACTGGCACTCGGAACTAACCCTAGTTCTCTTAAGAACTATAAAATTCAGACATCCTCCTTGAGGCTTCTGATACAGCAATGTATTCAACTTCGGTTGTTGAATCTGCGCTCGTTTTGCTTGGAACTATTCCAGCTGACCGTCTCGTTATTGAGAGTGAAACATAACCTGATTGTGATTTATAATCATCACAGTCGGATTGGAAACTTGTGTCAGCTAAACCAGTCATTACTAGTTCTGACTGCCCACCATAGACAAGGAAACATTCTTTAGTTCGTCTAAGATACTTCAGAATGGTCTTGACAGCAATCCCGTGAGACACCCAGATTCTGTTAGTATTTACCAGTGATGTTGATAGCGTAGGCCACGTTTGGCCTAGTGCAAGTCATGCGTACATGATTGACCCAATTGCATATGCATATGGGACATCTTTCATGTGCTTGATATCAGCTTCAACAGAAGGACAATCCTTCTTTGATAGCTTTATCCTTATCAAGGTCTCCATTAAGGAAAGTTGTTTTGACGTCAGCCAAATCTCATAATCATAGTGTGCTGTTATCGCAAGTAAAATTTGAATGGACTTGATCTTTGCAACTGATGAAAAGGTCTTGTCATAGTCAATGCCTTCGCGTTGACTATAACCCTTCACCACCAACCTAGCTTTGCAGGTTTGAAAACCTAATCGCAACATATGGGTCTAACCCCTTTAGGCAACTCAACTAAGTCCCGGACTTGATTGGTGTACATCGAGTCCATCTGAGTTTCATGGATTCATGTCACTTCCCTGAATCAATATCTGATATTGCTTCAGAATAAGTATTAGGATCGTCCTAATCCGGTATGTCCATATTATCGAGTTCCTCCAAGAGGTAACTGTATCTAATGGGTGGATTACGATTCGTAATTCACTTACGAAGCTGTGGTTGTGCAGGCTATACATCCTGATCGTGAAAATTTTGTGGTGCATCGATTTCATCAATGTCCGGAGAGTCCTCAAGAGCTACACTTTCAGATGCCTCTTGGGCGGGAGTTTGAACTATGTTGTTCTCATTCAGCCCATTTGGAGGTTCTTGCATAGGCAAGCCAACTCCAACTATGCTCCCACTGGCTGAAAGACGATCACCTAGTGAAAGACTCCCACCGTGAAAGTTGCTGAATGCTCCCACTGATTCCTTGTCATGTTTCTTTGACAAGATATCAGTCTCTTTGTTAATTTGTGGTTCTTGAATTTCTTCAAGTTCTATCAGCTCACGACCTTGTTCCATAAAGACATAGTTTTCTTCGAGGAATTTAGTCTGCCTAGAAACAATCACTGATTATTTCTCAGGTAGATAGAAGTAATATCTTTTAGTTTCCTTATGATATCCCACAAAGTAACCATTTTCACCTTTGGATTTCAACTTGTCGGTAAGCATCATTTTCACAATCACGGGGCAACCCCATGTTTGATATGTGCAAAAGTTGGATTCTTACCACACCATGGTTCACATGGTGTATGCTCAATCGATTTAGATGAAATTCTATTCAGAATGCAAATTGAGGTGTGTAACGCGTATCCCATTAGAATGTTGGAAGACAGGAAAAAAAGCTCATCATGGACCTCACCATGTCTAACAGGGTTCAGTTTCTCCTCTCGGACACGCCGTCCATCTAAGGTGTTCCGGGAGGAGTCCATTGTGATTGGATTCCATGTAACTTCAAGTAATCAATGAATTCATGGCTAAGGTATTCACTTCCTCGATCTGATCGAACTATTTTGATACTCTTACCAAGTTACTTCTCTATTTCAACCTAAAACTCTTTGAATTTCTCAAAAGATTCGAATTTGTGTTTCTTAAGATGCACGTATCCGTATCTTGAGAAATCATCAGTAAAAGTGATGAAGTATCCGAAGTGACCCCTAGCTAGAGTGGACAATGGTCAACAAACATCGTTGTAGATCAACTCTAGAGCTTCTTTTAGCTCAAAGCCTAAATTACCAAGTTTATCAATTATGCCTATCATCTTAAGCACATGAGGTGAAATCTTCCCTCCTTTAGCTAACCGGCATCTGAACAGATCTCTCATCATTTCATAAATCTCAAACAAGATTCAGGATCAAAGAGATCCTTCAGATGCTTGAGCATCTCGAAAGGACCCATTTTCTCATGTTGCCTTAAGTAATTCGGGAGTCATGTCGAGCAACATCACACACTGCATCTGGGAAGCATACTTTTGATGCTTCTTCTGAGGTGCTACGTCAAACGTAGCTGCCTCAAGAAACTAGTTGCAGGGGTAACAGGGATTGACGTGTCCAACACGTACTCAATGTTTTCTTGCCTTAGCACCAAACACACGTTTAGGTACCAGTCCAGAAAATTTGGCCTAGCCAATTTGTTTGTTTCCAAAACACATCTCAATAACAGTTACACATTTCAACTAACCAAGAAAAATAAAATAAAACAGGAATTAAACACATAATTCCTATGATCAATATTCAGCAATCAAAATAAACATGGCCTTACTTTTATGTTTATTTTGTCTCCATTATTTTCACATACTCAACGACCTCATCGGAAGAGTACGAATTCATATCAAATATAAATTGTAATGGTTTAGGATCCACATTCTAATTATTACAATATCTGCTTTGGCTGATTACTGCAATAATAAATTTGGTAGGTCTCCAAACCAATTGCAAAACTGCAACTCCTAGTTGATTGAGCCTAGCTCAATCGGATGTCCCCTAACTTTCGTTTCCCTGCTTTGACTGGTGAAACAAAATTAAGTTGATTTACAACCATCAAGCGGCGACACTATGTGTCCCTATAAAAGTCTCGTTGAATGTAGATCCGAGCAAAAGACTTTGGTCTTAAATACCCATTGGAACAAAATCTCCGGTTTACTTTTAATTTTGATGGAAGACATCTTATCAAATTAATGAGAAAATTATATTTTAGTGAGGAACGTTTTAAAGGCGGGGTATTAATTGCTTAATCGAGATCCAACACATTAATCTACATCACATTTGAGCAATTATTGGGCGCCGCCTACCCAAACATGATTTCATACGGACTAACACTTATATGGGCGCCGTCTACCCAAGCAATTCATACAGTCCGACAATTATTGGGTGCCGCCTACCCAAACAATTATAACGCGGACGTAAATTATATTAACAAAATATTAATCATGTTAATCAAGTGAAAATTTTATTAATAATGAAAATTATCAAACAAAATTCAAAATCCAATTTTAATTTCATTTAATCCAATTTTCAATCAATTATTAAAATATAATTAATCCAATTAATTAATCTTTGGTCTAACCATAATCCAATTTTTAAAAATTAAACATTTATTAATTTTCCAAAGATTAAATTTTAATTATTTTGTTGTTAGGGGCTTAGGTGCAATTTCAAAATTGCACAGGAGGCCCTGACGAAAATTAAATTTCCAATCAGGCCCCCTTGCATCACAACCCAATTTTCCCAGCATCCAATATGTAAATCGGGACAACCATATCCAAAACCTAAACCAAAATCAACGATCCAAAGTACCAATTTTGTTCAACCATCAACAATCATTAATTAATTCATCATATGAAACTAAACGAAGAAGATGGTCCAAAAACAAAAACAGAACAGTGAAGCAAAAATCGCCGTCCCCAAGGCGCTTCAAAGTGGAATCGCCACCGCCTTCAAGATGCTGCAAATCAAAATCGCTGCCGCCTCCAAGGCGTTGCAAATCGAAATCACCGCGGCCTCCAAGGCACTGCGAAGCGAAATCGTGGTCGTAGGGTTGCGAAGCGGATTTGCCGCCACCATCGCGTCACCCGCGCGTGCAACACGGCGGCGACAGAAAGCAACAATGAATCACCACCATCGCGCATCCAAAAGGTAGATCGAAAGCAAAATAGAGCCAAGTTATCACGACGCATGCGGAACGCTGCCACCGCGAAAAACATGACTGAGTTCGCAACTAAATCCAAAAATCGGACACAATCGAAAGGGGTGCACTCCCGTCGTCGCGTGGCGTCGCGAGTCCACATGCAGATCGCGAGGCACGGCATTGCACCGCCGCCTCCAGCGTCCAATCGCGGGTCACGGCCGCTTGCGAAGCGGCGAGTCATATTAGGTATTTCAGTGGAGATAGGAACATATCAATGATACTAGAAATCGAAACCCAAGGCAAATTGAATAATCGGTGCACATATAACTAATTTACATGGTGTAACCAATTTTAATAAATAAGCACACCTCAAACATGTCAATTTGTGCAGGCAGGCAATTTCTCAATTCAAGTGTGCTGTGTGCGTATACATCAACAAAGGAGGGGACCAATTCCTATATTAATGGGTGCACTAATGTTCACACTAAACAAATAAATTGAAGCTCATACGCACCGAACATGAATTAGACAGTTGGTGAGGCCGTCGAAATCGGTCACACCCCAGATTTATAAAATTATAAATCAATTAATTCAATCAAGCAATTAATCAAGAGTCTGGAGCTCTGATACCACTGTTGGAATTCAGAGGTACATAAACACGTAATACATGCGCAGCAGAAATAAACAGTTTACCAACAACGAACAATTAATTGCATAATTAAATAAGAGTAAACGTAAATAAAATTCTTATAGCAATTCGTACACGGATTCCTCAACTATGGTATCCACGTAGCAGCCGTTTACTAATTTGCAAAGATCTGTCAGCGTTGAATCACCGAGATGAATTTGCTAGGAAAATTCTAACTTTGAGACTTTATGGAGAAAATATGAACTCATGTAATATGAATTCCCAAGAGCTCATATATATGGGAGAGACCCAGCTTAAATCTTAAGCTAGCCTTTATTAGGAAAAATCCTAATAAAATAAATCTCTAAGATTTATTTCCCACATATAAAATGTCTACGGATTTAATTCCATGTATATCAAATCTCTACAGATTTGATTCCATATATATCAAATCCTTTAATAATAATATTCCATATATTATTATTGGGAATTCTATTTAATTAAATCTAATTTAATTAAATAGTAATAATAATTAATTCTAAATATAATTATTATTATATTCTCCATAAATTAAATATTAATATCCAATATAATATTTAATAAACCAACTATAATTAGTAAACAATCGTTACTTGTTGTGTGACTCGTAGACCCTCATATATCGAGCGATTAGTCAAATTAACGGTCTTAATTGAACCCTAGACAATAAATCAGACATTGTCAATATATCAGATACGTTGCGAGGAAATGTGCAACTACCTGTAACTGAAACATGGGCTATTACGATTTCCTCCTTTCATTCGCGAATACTCGATTAAGTCTTGAACATGATGAAGTGTCTATTCAAATAACTTAATCATATTATATCTAATTACTAATTGATCATGTATGTCACACTTAGCCACAAAGTCTACGTTGACGTGCATCGGCCAATGACTTTGATCCAATTATGATGAGAATATGAGTATTCTCTCTAAATCCATATTGAGATATGAATCATATTCTTGGCTCAACTACCACACACATGCACTTCGTGATGAACCCAATCCAAGCCATATCTACCTATAGACGGGTGCAAGCATCGGTCATGGTCAAAGTTGAATTAATGGCTTAGAGGTCCACATTTTATGGCCCATTAGCTAAGAGGTCCAAACCCTTTTCCAAATACTTAGAGGTCCAAAAATTAATGCCAAAATACCTCTTCTACCCTTCCCCTACCTGAAAGAAACCGATAATTAAATAAAAGGAAAAAGGACGACTTCTGCAGGAAATCATCTCTCTCACCTCACCCGTTCTCTGGTTTTTTTTCCGGCGAGTCAAATCAACCTTTGCCGGGCGTTATTTTCTAGATTATTTCGAATTCAAAATTCAAATTCGTTTGTACATATATCAATGTTTAGAGCTATGGTTTCAGTTTACACATGCACAAACTCAGAAAATAGAATCGATTTTTGCGACTTTGATCGGTCCTTTTTTTTCTGTGTATTCGTTTCTGGGGTGGGTCCAGAAATCATTATTCTAAATTTGAAGTATTTAGGCCAATCCAAAATCGTCTCAGTAAATTCAGCACAACAGTTGATGAGCTGAAATCCTAGTTAACATCAAAATGGACTGATCTCACAGATGTTATTTTATCATTACGGTATTCTATTGGTAGTGTTATCAATTGTAGTATAGATACCGATTTGGATTTAAAAAAATTTAGTACTCTTTGTGAATTGTCTGTTTCCAAGATTGTTGTTGTTGATATATTCAATGTAGATACTAAAGAACCAGTGATAGAGGTCAATCACTCTTTGAAACATGCATATGTTCAGAATCACGTGAATGAGAATATCAACACACATGATTTGGGTAGTGATAGTGGTGAATTATATAGTGACAATGATATTCATGATAGTATGAACAATGGGTTTGGGTTGAATGTTGATGGTGATGATTTTTACAATGACGTTGATGATTGCGATAGTGTTTGTGCAACTGATGGTAAAGATTGTTTTGTCAGCATGCATGCTGATGTAGATGTAGATGTTTCTGACATTGGTATGTAGCATGTTAGGAATAATGTTGGGTTGAAGAAAAAGAGGAAGGGGGTTTTTGAGCCTGATTCGGTGTCAAAGTTTAATATAACACAACGGAGATCAAGCAAGAATACCATGGAGCCTGATTTTGATGGTGATTTCGAGGGTGTAGGTACTAATACCTTCATATGATGTTTGCCCAAATGTGAAGAAGAAACCGCTTTTATCCGACTCATGGGCTCACATTATGGACGGTGGAGTAGGTACAGAGCTCAAGGAAGGTGCAGGTGAGCTCAAAACATAACTTATCAAGTACTCACAACAGATGAGGTTTAGGTTCAATTATACCAAGAATAACAGTTGTTATATATACACTGTTTGTAGTGAGTTGGAGGATTATGCATGCCGATGGTTCATAAGAGCGAAGTCACAAAACATTACAAATGCATTTAAAGTGACGAAGGCTAATCTAGTGCATACATGTAGTGGAAAATTGGTTGGTAATAAGAATAGTAAAATGGGTGAAAAGATTATCGAGAATCTCATCGTTCAAGATGTTAGGGTCGACGTAATCAACACACTTCAAAATAGATACGGTATACACGTTCCATACTGGAAAGCTTATCGGACGTATGGGGCTGCAATGAATCAAATTTTTGGAAGCTACAACGAGTCTTACGACCAGCTACGATGGTATTGTGATGCCATCAAACGCACTAATGCAGGTATTTTACAAATTATTAGATTTTGCAATCTGAACTTCAATATGCATCTTCATTAATGATTGTGAAAACTCTAATGCTTTTTCTTTACCTTTTTGTTGGGTTATATAGGAAGTGTAGTTGAATTGAAGTCAAACAAGGAAACACACTGTTTTGAACGTGTTTTTCATTGCCATCAAGGCATGTTTGGATGGTTCAAGAAGTGTCGTTCGTTGCTATTTATAGATGGCACTTTCATGATCGGTCGTGCTAAGGGCACACTATTAGCAGCTACCGCAAAGGATGGAAACAGCGGTACTATTTAAAATGTGATACATTAACATTTTTGAGTTAGATTCATAAATGTTTTCCGATTTTTTTAGTATGCTTTTCATTCTGGTTGAGTCATTTTGTGTGACTGATATGTTTAGTATGTGTGTAAGCTCTTTCTAACAATGGTTCTAAGTGTTTTTTAGACAATAAATGCTAAATTGTTCATGAACCAGCCTTATATTTTAAGTAAAGATACATTGAAGTTTAGTTTTGAGGGTGCCAATTGTATTGAACTGCAGAATCTGCAATTTGTATTTACACAGACATGTTCACTGTTGAATTCATGTTATTCTTAGCTTCAAATACATGAAAAGTTAAGGATGAGTATGCCAACTTTTATAGAAATGCAGAATCTGGATTTTTAATGAAGTTTGCTGTTTTTTTTGTTTACATTTTAAACAGGCCTATTCCTTGTTGCATTTGAGATTGTATCAGCAGAGAACAAAGAAAATTGGATCTGGTTTCTTGAGAAGCTTCGTGACTTTGCTAAGCATGATTTACAAATTTGCTATGTTTCGGATAGGAACACAGGGTTGATGGTTGCTTTCCTTGTTGTATTTGACGAACCACTTCACTTTTTTTGCTTGTTCCCCCTGTTAACTAATCTTAACGGGAAGCTTACAAAAGGATGGACAAATGTACAACGGGAAGCCTTACAAGTTCACTTCAAAGAGGTTGTGCAAGCACCCAACATGAGGTTATTTAACGAGAAATTAGAAATTTTTAAGCAAGTTGGTGGCAAGGTCGCAGAAGAATGGATAGACCAACTACCAAAGGAGAAGTGGGCAGTGGCATACTCATTACATATTAAACTGTATGGCGAGATGACCTCTAATGCAGCCGAACAATTCAATTCGTGGATCAAAGAGGCTCGAGCACTTCCAGTCACACACATGACAAACCACATACGCGCATGTTTGTAGATATATGTTCATATTAATAGTGAATAATAATACGTTTTTTTGATGAGCTATGACTATTTTTTACAGGTATATCTCGTTGGATTTTCCAGAGGAGGCAAAAAAGCTCAAAATGGAACGATGCATTATGCCCGCGTAAGGAGAATCTTTGGAATATTCTAGTCGATATTTCATGATCATGGAGGGTAGTGCATGCAGCGGTTGTAATTTGTAAGGAGAGTTCTACTGTTTACAACATTGTTGAAGATTGTTTTCTAACAACTACCAAAGGAGAAGTGGGTAGTGGCATACTCATTACATGCTAAACAGTATGGTGAGATGACCTCTAATGCAGCCGAACAATTCAATTCGTAGATCAAAGAGGCTCGAGCACATCCAGTCACACACATGATAGACCACATACGCGCAGGTTTGTAGATATATATGTTCATATTAATAGTGAATTATAATACATTTTTTTTATGAGCTATGACTATTTTTTGATAGGTATATCTTGTTGGATTTTCCAGAGGAGGCAAAAAAGCGCAAAATGGAACGATGCATTATGCCCGCGTAAGGAGAATCTTTGGAATATTCTAGTTGATATTTCATGATCATGGAGGGTAGTGCAGTATCCCGGGGGTGAGTTTGAAGTGTTTTCATACCCGTTGGCTGAAGTGAATCTTGCAAAAAAAAACGTGTTCTTGTTACCAATGGCAAGTCCGTGGGTTCCCTTGTGTGCATGCAGTGGTTGTAATTTGTAAGGAGAGTTCTACTGTTTACAACATTGTTGAAGATTTTTTTCTAACAAAAAACTACTGAGCATGCTATAGTTTTGATATTCACCCAATCCCCGAGTCTGAAAAGTACGAATTTCAGCCCGATGATGTTAATAAATCAAAGATTATGCCTCTTGTTTTAAATCGGGGACCAGGACGGCAGAAGGAATAAAGAAAGCTATCGTTCGGAGACTGGCACAAAAAGAAACCCAAAAAAAATTGTCTTCGTTGTGGTAAGGTCGCAAATCATGACCCTACTACATGCCTTTGATTAAGAAGATATTGCATGTTCTTTTTCTCTTTGGAAATGTATTTTTATTCATGATTTTGGGCTTTTCTGTTTAGAACACAGGTAGTGCACCAGTTTGCTATTCAACCTACTTAAACTTTGTTTATACAAAGTTTGAGCAGGTTGAATTTTTTTTATCATTTTGCAATGAATCCCCTATTTTGTGGAATGATGAATCGTATTTTTATGCATTTTAACTATTGGTTGAATTGTTTTAGGTTTTTGGGAGCAGCACTAGTATTCTTTCTGAGATTGTGGGGTGTAATGTGAGCTAATTGTTATTTTATTTTTTTACTTGGCTTTTCTAACAAGTAAAACACTCATGGAAAAAATTGGCATGGTAATATATATTTTCCTTAAACCATGGACTTAAAACAACAATAAATAATTAAAAGTACAAATTCATACAGAAATTGAAAAAACATCCAATAGTAGTAAATTACACTACATAAACATAACCCTAATCATGCTCCAAATAAGAAAAATAGACCCAATAGTGATGATATTTGCAAATATTATCCCCGAAATTGTGATATTTGTAGAATTCATCATATTAGATGTTGATGCTTCAAACACGGGATGGTTCATACTGCTCATAACCTCTTCATGATCGTGAAGCGACAAGCACAAATCCTCGGGTAAACACCAATGCGAAAACCCATGCATTTCGCACCTATAGTACAACCTCCCCGAATTTTTATCCGACCAAGAAACATACACGTATGCCGATCGATCACATTTTTGACAAACAGATGTAGCATACTTAAGAGATGAGACATTGGCAGTGTTGTGTGTGTAGCTTGACATTTTTTTTGGGTTGTTGCTCCTATTTTGGCACAAGTTTTCTCTCTATTGGGGTGTGTCACCAATTTGTGCCACATGTTTGGAGGTGTTACATATATACATCATGGCCTGTACTAGTTTACCATTGCAATTGCTGAGTAACCGTTGGATTTTGTATATTTTTTTACCGTTACCATGCAATAAATCAAATCTGACAACATAGCATCCACTTGGAGTACTAGTTTAATGCATGCAGCTATTGTTTGATAGTTATGTTTTTTTATTTGCCATTTGTATGTATGTATTAGTAAATGGTATTGGGCCTTTTTTTCAGCCCAAAATTTTGGGCCAAAACATGCAAATTAATTTTATTTTTTACAGCCAAAAAATCTAACAACAATCTATAAAATGGTATTGGCACCTCTAATTTTTTGGCAAATAAAAAAATGCAAATAAGTTGAATTCAAATTTTTTGTCCAGAAAATTAATATACTTGCTCTCCCTACACACTTATCATTCTAAGCCCAATTTGAACTTGCACACTTATCACTCCAATGGGGGGGACAATATAAATGCTGATATTCACTTGAAAATACACACATTCATACTGATATTCACATGAACAAACACACATTCATACTAATATCCACCTACTCCCACACATATTTTCTGGTTTTCAGATTGAGTTAATCCCTGTAACAATAGCAGTATCAGCACCCCACCCTACTGGACCATATCCAGAATATTTGCATATAATAGGCTGTCTATATAGCATCACAATGTTTTTTCCATCAAAATATTCAGACACCAAAAGCAGTGTCAAATTCCAGCAGATTTAACCATTTTTCAGGCTGTCTAAGCGAATTACATAATCAAAATGGTTGTGCATACCATGCAAAATACGTAGAATTCATACTAAGTTTTGTACCCAACAAGGTTTGGTTGAACATAACACAACATAAACAAGCATATAGACACCAAATGACTAAATATTCAAAGGCAAAGTAAGTTTTTAGACACCTAAAGAGATGGTGTTTCCATAAATAGTTCAACCATTTTCCGGCGATAATCACCTGACATTGCATCAGAAAATATCTTTGCCAGTTCAGAGCATTTCACGAGCGTGTTTTCGATCTGCATGCACACAATAATACCATAATCAACCGAACTATCCACTTGCTGAATGCCAAACTTAGATGTCACATCCGAAAATGTGTTATCGAAGAAAGGGTATTCTAGAATTTTAGCCTGGTAAAAATCCTGCATTTTACTTTCAATGTAATCAACCTGCAAAATAAAAAACTGCACATTGTAACTCTCGCTTGTCTAAGTAGACAATTATTATGTGTAAAAGTTTTCTGCGTGTTTACCACTTTGTGTGCTCTTTGCAAATGAGTGTCAGACACGCCAGTGGTTCTTGGACGCATTGAGTTAAAAAAAGGTCCACTCAAAATCGCGAACATTCAGCCTTAGCAACGTCCAATGAAACAATCCTCCATGCGATACCCCATCAGGCTTTGTCAATAACGGGAACAGAAACACCTCATGGTTCAACGATCTCTCCAAACAATTATCTATTAGGTGTTTCTTTGAACCATGTTCACCTGGGTTACTATCCGTTATATTGTCCGGCAATATAATAGTAAAATGAAACAATGAAATAATGGCTTATAATATGAAAAATAAATGGTTGTCATGGAAATACAGGGGATGATTATACTGAATTATACCCAATAATACGAAGTGAAAATGTTTGTCTTCTTTGCCCCTGTGGTTCGTTCATATTTTTGCAGAATCAATTCAACCCACGCATCAAAGACCTAAAAACAACATGCATTATATTGTTTGGGTACGCATTTTTTGTTAAAATAGAATATGACATTAAAAACTACAATAAGTCATACATTCGCCGATGTAGGTGCATGATGTAGTAGGTCTATAATGTCTCTCATTCTGACCTCGGATAATGGCTCCACGCCTCTCCACACGATAAGGCTGTAAAAATATGTTACGAGACCAGAGGGAAAAGGGAAGAATGGTGAGTTGGGAACGAAGGGAGAGTTAGACTTGGGGTTTTCGGACACAGTGGGGAAGAGAGGTTGCGATTACATATGTCTGAATAAGGAGGAAGAAGCTTCTAAAGGTAGGGTTTCGGAGTTGGGCTCGCTGAATAAGGAGGAAGACCTACTTAATGTTAGAGTTGGGCCAAGCACTATTGGGCCTGGAAGATATAAAGAGAAGGAAATGAATTCTGGAAATGGGCCAGATACTGCTAGGCCGAAAATTAATCCAGTTGAGGGTTAATTCTTATCTACAACCCATTATCTTTGTTATTTCTAAATTCAGTATTTAATTTCCCTAAAATTACCACTTTGTGAGTGGTCCCAAATGTTTGTTATTTGCTGGCCTGGGGTCGAGGGTTTCAGTATGAAAAATATCATTTCAGTCTATCTTTCTCTCTCTTCTAACTAATCTCTCTCTCTCTCTCTCACTTGTTCTTCATATTATATCTTTCTCAGTACATCTTCAAGTAAACCCAGAAAATCATATACAAAAATTTACATTTATTTCAGAAAATATACAAAACTGTAACATTTGGTATTCCAGAGCCAAATTTGATCATGGCCGAGGGAACGCGCTTCAAGGACCTGCAAGAATCACACAAAAAGCTGGAATTATTAATTCAAACAGAAGCTATGAAGCTGGAAGCAGTAGAGGGGAAGCTAACAGACAATATGCAAGGTTTAACAACTAAGATGGAGGAGAAATTTGATCTTATGACTAACACTTTGGCAGCTATGCAGTTACAATTGTTGAATATGGAAAAATGCAAGGGTCACAATGAAGGGCCTTCTATTTTGGGGAGTCCTTACTATGGATCTGGCGGTGGAGGGCCTAACTATGGACCTGCTGGTGGAGGGCCTACCTTTAGATCTGCTGGTGGGGGATCATCTTATCAGTATCAGGAATCTCCAAGGAAGTTAACTGATGGTACCCAATTTCACAACCCAGTACCTAAGATTGAATTCCCTAGGTTTGATGGCTCTAAACCTAGGTTGTGGGTACTGAAATCCAATGGGTATTTTAAACTTATGCCCAATATGACTGATCAATAGAAAATAACTTTGGCTACTATCCATTTTGAGGGTAAAGCAGCACTATGGGTTCAGAATTTCAATCAGAGAAATGTGGAATTAACTTGGGCACAATTTTTGGTTATTCTCTCAACTAGATTTGAGGAGATTAAGGACTCTACAGTGATTTCTGAGTTTAACAAACTCAAACAAACTGGTAGCTATGAAGATTATGTTGATAAGTGTGAGGAACTGAAAGCTTGTATGCTGGTAGTTACTGGGGATGTATTCTCAGAAACTTACTTTGTGGCAAGTTTCATTGGAGGACTTAATGAAGAGCTACAAGCAACAATAGCCATGTTTGAACCTACCACACTTCAACATGCTATTAAATTGGGCAGGAAGCAAGATCAGGCTACTGCTGCACTAACTAGAAAACTTAAGCCCTATTCAAGGGTTTCTAATCCTAACCCTAACCCTAACCCTAACTCTAACTCTAAGTTTATGCAGTGGAAGAAGGGTGATGCTATTGGGGGCCCTACCAGCAAAGGGAAACCACATTTCAAGGTCTTATCTCCTACAGAGATGGCAGCCAGGAGGGAGAAGGGGTTATGTTACAATTGTGATGAACCTTTTGTTCATGGGCACAAATGCAAACAGAGAATTTCATACATGATTATGGCAGAAGAAGAGGAAGATACTCAATCCTTCCCTTCTCCTACCACTGAAGGGGAATAACAGGTTGTTTACGGGGCTGATATCATGGAAGAGGTCCAGATGTCACTAAATGCTCTAAGTGGTGAAGATGGAGTTACTACTATGAGGCTTTTTGGGGAGTTTGAACACCACAAACTCCACATTCTCATAGACTCAGGTAGCACCCTGAGTTTTATACAAAAGGCTACAGCTAAAAGGCTCAAATGCCCTTTGAGTGATGCTAAACCAATACTAGTGAAGGTTGCTAATGGGCAAAGATTGGTCAGCTCGCAACAAGTGAACCCTTTCACTTGGAACATGCAGGGTCATCAATTCACCTACCCACTGAGGCTGTTGGAGAATGAGGGTTGTGACCTGATCCTAGGAGGGGATTGGTTAAAGTCTTGCACACCTATTGAGCTTGACTATGAAAAGATGACTTTCACAGTCAGCTTGCTAGGGAAGAGGGTGAAACTACAAGCACTTACTTCATCAGCTGAATGTAAGTTGATTTCTGCTGTGGGCTTATATCAGATGATCCACACAGAAGCCTTTAAGTAAGTTAATGAGATGTACTTAATTACATCAACACCACCTACCCACAATGAAGATGATCCTGAGTTAATTAAGCTACTACTAACTTACAAGGATATCTTTGAGGAACCAGTGGAATTACCACCAGGAAGGGGGGTGGAACACCATATTATACTCAAACCAGGGAGCATTCCTAAACAGCAGTACCCATATAGAACTTCTCACACCCATAAGGAGGAAATTGAAAAGATTGTAAAGGATTTGCTGACTGCAGGAGTAATTCAACATAGTAAGAGCCCTTTTGCTTCACCTGTGATTTTGGTGAAGAAAAAGGATGGCACCTGGAGGCTATGTGTGGATTACAGGTACCTCAATGAGCTTACAATCAAGCACAACTACCCTATTCCTATCATTGATGAGTTACTAGATGAGCTTAAGGGTGCTAAGATCTTTTCAAAGATAGATTTGAGGTCAGGGTACTTTCAAATCCTAATGAAGGAAGAGCATAGGCAATTTACTGCTTTCAGGACCCATAATGGTCACTATGAATTCCTAGTGATGCCATTTGGGTTGTGCAATGCACCTGCTACATTTCAATCACTAATGAATCAAGTTTTCAGGGACCACTTGAGAAAATTTGTGTTGGTCTTTTTTTATGACATCCTCATTTACAGCACAGAGGAAGCACAACATTTAATTCACTTGGAAGCAGTCTTACAACTTTTGAGGGCCAATAAGTTGTTTGCTAAGAGGAGCAAATGTAGTTTTGGCCAGACTAGTGTGGAGTATTTGGGCCATATAATTTCTAAGGATGGAGTTGCCACTGATCCAGGAAAGATTGAGTGTATTGTTCAGTGGCCAAAACCACAAACCATAAAACAATTAAGGGGTTTCTTGGGCCTAACAGGGTACTACAGGAAGTTTGTGAAGGGATATGGTTTCATCAGCAAACCACTCACTTCTTTACTCAAGAAGGACAATTTCAAATGGAACTCTGAGGCAGACCTAGTTTTTCAGAAATTGAAGGAAGCTATGGTGAGTGTCCCAGTGCTAGCATTACCTGATTTCACAAAGAAATTTGTGGTGGAAACTAATGCTAGTGGGAAGGGAATTGGAGTTGTACTCATGCAAGAAGGAAAGCCCATTGCTTACATGAGTAAGTCCTTGTGTCCAAGGAATCAAGCACTCTCTGTCTATGAGAGAGAGTTTTTGGCAGTACTAATGGCCATTGAGAAGTGGAAACACTATTTGCAAGGTCAGAAATTCACTATAAAAACTGACCAGCAATCCCTTAAACACCTTCTGGACCAAAAGGTGGTAACTCCACTACAACAGAGGTGGATTACTAAGTTGTTGGGCCTTGATTATGAGATATTGTATAAAAAGGGAAGTGAGAACAGTGCAGCTGATGCACTATCCAGAAGGGAGAACAATTGTTCTGCTATAACTACAATGGTCCCAACCTGGTTGGATCAGGTCCTGCTAAGTTACACTGATGATGGTTACATTGAGGAAATCATCAAAGCCAAAGGTACTGATCCTAATACTTACCCTCTATTTCAGTTCACTAATGGTATTTTGAGATATAAAAAGAGGCTGGTTGTGGGTAGCAGTCAAGGATTAAGAGATTTAATCCTTTCTGAGATGCACTCCACACCCTATGGAGAGCATTCTGGGGTTACAGGTACTTATCAGAGGCTTAAGAGGATGTTTTGCTGGCCTAACATGAAAGATGATGTGTTAATATGGGTTAAAAGGTGTGAAGTGTGTGCCAAAAATAAGTCAAGCCCAGGTTTATACCCTGGCCTCCTACAACCCTTGCCCATTCCAGAGCAAGCATGGTCACATATCTCTATGGATTTCATAGAGGGGCTTCCTAACTCTTGGGGAAAGAATGTGATATGGGTGATAGTGGACAGATTCACTAAATATTCACATTTCATAGCCCTATCTCATCCATATACTGCTACTTCATTATCTAAGGTGTTTTTGGATGTTGTTTATAAGCTGCATGGGTTACCAGCTAATATAGTGAGTGACAGGGACAAAATATTTACTAGCTGTTTTTGGAAGGAACTATTTAAGTTGGTGGGAACTCAATTACACCTAAGTTCATCTTATCACCCCCAATCAGATGGACAGACTGAGAGGGTGAATCAATGTCTGGAGCAGTACTTGAGGTGTTTAGTAAGTGACAATGTTAAGCAGTGGTTGAAGTGGTTATCTTTGGCAGAGTACTGGTACAACACAAATTATCATTCAAGTCTGAAGATGACACCTTTTGAGGCTCTCTACGGGTATACTCCTACGGGTTTTACTTATGGGCCATATTTGAATTCAACTAATGAGGAGGTTACAGATCTGCTCACACACAGGCAACACATCATACAGCAAGTCAAGGCTAATCTAATCAAAGCACAGAACCTCATGAAGGTACAAGCAGACAAGCACAGACAAGAGAGGTTTTTTGAGGTAGGAGACCAAGTTTTTCTCAAACTTCAACCCTTTCGGCAGAATTCCATTCAATACCGAAAGAATTTGAAGTTGTCATCAAAATACTTTGGCCCCTATACTATCCTGCAAAGGGTGGGGAGTGTAGCTTACAAACTAGATCTACCAATTGGGTCAAAGATTCATCCCGTCTTCCATGTTTCTTTACTCAAAAAACAAATAGGGGTTAAGTATGCCTTCACAAAGTCTTCCAGATGTTGATAGCAACGGCCTCTTCGCGATCCAGCCCTACTGTGTCACAGATCGACGTCGATACCTGGAAAACGGAAAGGAGACAGATCAGGTTCGTATCTATTGGGTTACCGAATATTGGAAAATCTATTCGTAGGAAGATACCGCCTTTGTTCTGCGAAATTTTACTTCAATCCATCCTTGGGGACAAGGATCTTTCGTTGGAGGGAGTATTGTTACGAGACCAGAGGGAAACGGGAAGAATGGTGAGTTGGGAACGAAGGGAGAGTTAGAGTTAGGGTTTTCGGACACAGTGGGGAAGAGAGGTTGCGATTACATATGTCTGAATAAGGAGGAAGAAGCTTCTAAAGGTAGGGTTTCGGAGTTGGGCTCGCTGAATAAGGAGGAAGACCTACTTAATGTTGAAGTTGGGCCAAGCACTATTGGGCCTGGAAGATATAAAGAGAAGGAAATGAATTCTGGAAATGGGCCAGATACTGCTGGGCCAAAAATTAATCCAGTTGAGGGTTAATTATTATCTACAACCCATTATCTTTGTTATTTCTAAATTCAGTAATTAATTTCCCTAAAATTACCACTTTGTGAGTGGTCCCAAATGTTTGTTATTTGCTGGCCTAGGGTCGAGGGTTTCAGTATGAAAAATATCATTTCAGTCTATCTTTCTCTCTCTTCTAACTAATCTCTCTCTCTCTCTATCTCTCTCTCTCTCACTTGTTCTTCATATTATATCTTTCTCAGTACATCTTCAAGTAAACCCAGAAAATCATATACAAAAATTTACATTTATTTCAGAAAATATACAAAACTGTAACAAAATATTACATTTCTAAGAATGAACTATATAGTAATTTTAGTAAGTATATATATTTTGAAAGTACCTTTCTTGTCCCTTTTTTCAAAGCTCGGTGATAGCGGCTTTCAAATCATCAGATAAGGTACTTACAGCATGATATGACTTGTCCATACGGGGCCCTTTAACTTGCAATTTGATGACCTTGGTACGGACTTCAGTTTTATATTCCTCCACGACAATGCATGTACGTTCGCGCATGCCAATCAATTATGTTGTACTCAACTGTGGCGTTACTTCCAACCTCTTTCTATCGCAAGCTGTTGTCCTGATCTTAACCCGTTTCGCTAGTGTGCTTGCCGATGAATATGGAACCATCTGTGTGCAAGCAGCTTTGATTTCAGGTTCAGGCACCACCTTAAAACCAGAATTTTCAACCTTTGAAATGTGCATCTGTGCAATTTCATCAATGCGGTCAAGGTTGATCTGGTCCGCATATATTTGTGTAGGAGTAGGAAGTTCATCCTCTAACAACTCAAGGTTTTGTTGGTTTGCAACTTTCTGGATAAAGGTGGTTAAAGCATCTTTTGATGGTTAAGCAGGTGTACGAAACGCAGACTAGCCATTTTGTGATCTTAATGCTTCATTCTCCGCAATTAATCTTGAGTTCAGTTCTTCAATAGCACGAAAGCGTGCTTCAATCAATTTTTGTTCCAACAACCATGCCTTGTTTACCTTATCAATCTCATCAAGGAGGAACTTGGTACGCATGCTTTCATGTAGAAGATCCATATAAATGCCCGATGGTTTGGCTTCGTGCCATTTGCAATCAGATCCATCTTTTTCGGATAACACACCTGTCTCGTGATGCGTGCAATCAACTTCATCAACTCCATTTAAAACCTCTGTGTCGCGTTGTGTGCAGTCAAAACCATCGCCTTCAAAGACGTGAGCATATCCATTTATAACGTCATCAACAGGTGATTTCACAGCCTCATCACTCAGAGGATCACTCAGTTGCGTGCTATCAACTCTATCACACACACCAAAACCCCCTGATTCTCACTGTGCGCAATAAACATCCATAGGATCACAAATTTCAGTAGCTTCTGGTATATTATCACCATCATGAACTTTCACAGACCCACCCTCCGATGGGAAATCAGAATGGAGGCCAACATCTCTATCATCCCGAGGTAATACTCCAGATTCTGGATGCGTGCTTTCTATACCACCACTTTCACATATATCACCAGCTTTGTGTATAACGTCTTCAGCGGGTTTTTCCACAGAGGTACCCTCAGATTGCAAATCACCAACCACTATGTTCACAATTTCATCAACTTTGCTTATTGATGTATTTTTAGGCTGCGAAAAGTTGAGATTGAATGATGGTGTCGCAATGCAATCATCAGATGACTTAGGCGTGGCAAATCTTCTCTTTGGGAAGTCCGGAACAACTGACCTCATCAAATTTTCATAAAACTCGAACTTTTTGTTGATTGCTGAACACGAGCCTACATCCAACTTCTTTTGTTTCACTATAACTTCACCACTATCTGTCTTTCTAAAAGTACCAGTAGTAACAGAAACACCCTGCTCGTTGTATTTTTCTTCATTACCACTGTCTTCCGAGTCAATGGCAATTTCATCATCACTGGAAACTGATTCTTGGTTGGGCACATTGGATCCAATCACACTCCCTGGTAGTAAATCCTTGAAGGCACTTTTTTCTTCACTCGTTGGCTTTAACACAAGCTTATAAACCTGTATTTTTCCAAAATACCTGAGAGGTTTTATGGTCATTATGAATTCAGTCCTAACGTTTAATACTGATCAAAGATATAAATACTCATGTATCAAGAAGGCAGTTTCTTAAGTCTCCGATGTTTAAGCTTATTTGTCACTTAAGGAAACGGGGGAACAGAACTTTCCTCTCCCGCACCACAAGCTTCGTATGCTCCAATAACCAATACTTCAAAAAAATATAACATCATGAAAATAAATCAATCACTGCAGGCTCAAATATGTCAATTTATAATAAATTCATAAAAAATCTCACTTAAGGAAACGGGGGAACAAAACTTTCCTCTCCAGCGCCACAAGCTTCGTATGCTCCAACAACCAATACTTCAAAAAAATATAACATCATGAAAATAAATCAATTGCTGCAGGCTCAAATATGATAATTTATAATAAATTCATGAAAAATCACAGTAGACTATAATGAATACATCATGACTTACCGGTAAGAGTATTCCACATCCTCCAATTTTCATGTTGGGTGTGGTTTTGATTTGTTTCCAAAGTATGTCAACCATGTATGCACTCCAATCGTACAACATCACCTCATCCATCTTTTCAAGATATTCGATTAAATGTAAAGCGATTGTTGAACTCTGACTGGGCGATAAAATCGAGGCCGTTAGATAACAATGCATCAGCCTTGCAACATCTTGTTCACTTGTTTCATCATCTTTTGACAATAGTTTCTTCATTCTGTCCAGAATGAGTGTCTTGTTCAGTGAGGGCAATACTTCTCCAAAGTTTCTTTTTTTTTACAGGCTCCAAAGTTTCTTCTTACCCATGAAGCATTCCTAGAGTTCTTTGTGAATGGGATTTTTTTAGTACCTCCCCCAACTCCAAAAATCAATAAAACATCACGACTGGTAAGTAGAACCTCCTGTCCCCCAATTATGAAGTTTTGAGCTTTTAGATCGTAACACTTCAAGATACTTCTTATATCGTCTTCATTCTTATCGCACATGTTCTCCAACGTCACACGATCAATTCGGTTTATAGCTTGGAACAAATATCTTGTTGGCATCCTCTCTATTTCTCTGATATGGGATTTAGTGAACTTGAGTTCTTTGATTTTCATCACAGCTATTTTGAGGTTGCTTCTGTAGTAGGTTTTTCCTTCCTCTACTACTACAGCTCCTTAGTAAACAAAAAAAAATAGACAAGTTAGCACATGAATATTATTAAAAATTACAACCGTCATGATAACTATATAATTCCATAATATACAAGTTAAACAAATTGTTAATATAAGTATGTAGAATATGTAAATTAATCACCAAAGTAGTTCTTAGGTCTCAACATCTTCTCCTCTCTTTCATCATCTGTTTCAGAACTATACTCTGACGTTGATGCATTCAAAATCTCATTCAAACAACCATTATTGCAATCTGATTTCAACCAAAGATTTTAGCAAGTTTAAGTGCATAAATCTGGAACTATGTTTTAGTAAATATAGACTAAATACTACAAACAAACATACATACCCCCAGAGTCTGAATCAGAGGTATATATCCTCTTCTTCACTAGCCTTCTTATAGTGACTCGTTCCGTAAAGTCTACATAAAAATATCAATAGACTTAGCACATATCAAAATTTACTAGAAATAAAATATCAATTTGTATCAAAAAACAAGGTAACAAAACTGGAAAATAGAACCAACCAGATTGAGAATCAGATCCAGATGTTGTTATTCTTTTATCGTTGGGAGATTTTCCTAGCCAAAACACCAAATTCATCAGCAAGATGATAATAAAAAACTATTTTAGTTTGAGAAATATGTTGGTAGGCTCAAAAAAGTAAATCTACCTTTCTCCTTGCTTTTAACTGGTTGTTTACCTTTCCCAACCTTTTTTTTAGCTTCAAATACAAAAAAAAACATAAAAAATGGATAAACATTAACCATCATTCTTGTAAGTGAACCTTTTGTTCATGTTTATGATCATTGTTCACCTACATAAATATAAATGTTCAATAGGGAACAAACCAGAATCTGGTTCCGATGTTGTTATAATATCATCTTCGTCAGAGTCCCCTAGACAAAATATGAAAAACTAATTAATAAACTATTTTTCAAAAATGAGGTATGTCTAAAAAAACATTTGTTAGCCTTAAGATAGTAAATCTCCATTATTTTAACCGATGGTGCACGCTTTCTGCGCTTTCTTGCAACTTCAATTAAAGTAAAAAAGCTTATTATATTGAGCAAAATAGGAATCAGAAGTTTACTTAAATTCACAAACACACACATCCATAAACAACTTTACAAATGAACGTATTCAAATTTAGTAATGCACATGTTCATCAACACATATGCACTTGTTCATGTATTTTTCACTAAATTTTCGATTGTTTACCTTCATCCTTTGTACTAGATCTAGTTGCCTGTTTACCTGTGTTACTAGTAGCTGCCAAAAAATCAAGAAGAAAATGAGTAGTTGTCCACTGTTGGTACTTACTATAACTACTTATAATACCTACTGTTCACATCAACAACCAAAATTAGAGTTAGATAAAAAACAGCCAAAAAAAATCTGAATAACATATAAAAACAAAGTAAAAAATCTCTCAAAATCTTAAGAACTAAAAATATGAACACTTGCGAAAATATGAAGAATCTGTAAAAAAAAAATTGGTAATAACTTTGCCCTCTCCTGTTTTATGTTTCCCCATTTTCACATCTGCTTCTCCAACCTTAGCTTTCACGATTCTCTTCCTTTTACCCATCTGAAAAAAAAATAATGCACAAAATGGAATAAACCAAAAAACCAAGTAAATATGCGAAGCAAGCATAAACTCAAAATTAATCAGACATATAAATTCCAGATTTTGCTTTAAAAACAGAGAAAATGAATATTTTGTGGGTTATTTTTGCAATCGAGATAAGAAAAATTCAAAACAATCGACTTCATACCTATTGGAACTGATCTTCCATCTCAATTCCAAAATCAAAATCACAAAAATAGCGGAATTCTTGTCTCCTTTTATTTCAAGATTATTGGGAAGAGGAGTGAGAAACTCGAAGTTGCCGTGTGAGATGTAAGAAGCTGTCATCTCAAACAGTATTCTTTGCAGCGGTTATGTGTGTTTTCCCAAGGCTAAAACACTTAATGAATTGAGGGTAGTAAAGTCTTTTAAGGTCTCAATTTGGGCCTACTAGTATTAGTTCTAATTTCATGGACCTAATAGGTATTGGAGGTACCAAAATGGACCCCTAAGTTTTTCACTCGTCAAAGTTCATCACTCCACACATGTCGTGCGTATTGACCTCAAGTCAAAGAAGTATAGCATCGCTCCCACTAACCGAGACACCCGTAGACACATATAGTGGAAATACATCAAACGGTTTCTCGGATGGGTATATCAATACCCTCTAAGGTATTTGTGCATCCATCATGAGATACCTAGTATCTCGTATCAAATGAGATCTTACTACACTCTCTAAGAGTATGATGCAGATCACACACCAATCTCCATTGCATCATCAATATTCCATTCTTGATGATCCTTGATCGGGGCTATTGGAGAATCATGCTTAAGTCATCTGAGTTCTCACAACCTCAATGACAGCAATGACTTGTGGGAACACTTGCATGAATAAATGCAAACAATCAAACATAATATTAAAACAAGTGTATTGCCATACATTAATATTAAATGAACTATAATATTAAAGCAAACTGAATATCATCGAGTATTATGTCCTTACAATAGATTGTCTCTAGGACACTAAAACTAACAGTTGCCGCTGTCCCTTCAGTACTTGGGACTGCGCATGGGACGTTGCCGCCGTCCTTCCAGAACTTGGGATAGTGTGTGGGACATTTTCGTTGTTGTCCCTCTAGAACTTGGAACGCTGCCGAAGTCCCTCCAGAACTTAGGACGTTGTCGTCGTCCCTCCAGAAATTGGGATGTTGGCGCCGTCCCTCCAGAACTTGGGACGAAACCGTCGTCCCTTTAGACCTTGGGACAGTGCATGGGATGTTACCATCGTTCCTCCAGAACTTGAGATGTTGCTGCTGTCCATCAAGAACTTGGGACGTTTCCACTGTCCCTTAAGAACTTAGGACGTTGTCGTCATCCCTTTAGAGCTCGGGACAGTGCATTGGATGTTGCCGCCATCTCTCTACAACTTGGGACGTTGCCGCCATCCCACCAGAACTTGGACATTGCCTCCGTCCCTCTAGAACATGGGAAACTGCATGGGATGTTGGTGTTGTTCCTCAAGAACTTGGGACGTTGCCGTCGTCCCTCTTGAACTTGGGACGTTGCCGCCATCCCTCCAGAAATTTGGAAATTGCCATTGTCCCTCACGAACCTGGGATATTGCCGTCGTTCCTCTTGAACTTGGGACGTTGCCACAATCCCTCCAGAACTTGGGACAGTGCATGGGACGTTGCCACCACCGTCCCTCTAGAACTTGGGACGTTGCAGCCGTACCTCCAGAACTTGTGATAGTGCATGGGACGTTGCCTCTGTCCCTCCAAACCTTGGGACGTTGCCGCCGCCCCTCCACAACTTGGGACAGTGATGTTACCGCCGTCCCTCCAAAACTTGGGATAGTGCATGGGACGTTGCCGTCGTACCTCCAGAACTTGGGATGTTGTCGTCGTCCCTCAAGAACATGGGACGTTGCCAGTGTCCCTCCAGAGCTTAGGACAATGCATGGGACATTGACGCCAACAATCCCTCCAGAACTTGGGTTATTGTCGCCGTCCCTCCAGAACTTGGGATGTTGCCGCCATCCCTTCCGAGCTTGGGATAGTGCTTGCGATGTTGCCGCCCTCCCTCCTGAACTGGTGACGTTGCCACCGTCCCTCTAGAACTTGTGACATTGTCGCTGTCCCTCCAGAACTTTGGACTGTGCATGGGACATTACCGCCGTCCCTCCAGAACTTGGGACTGTGCATGGGATGTTGTCGCCGCTGTCCCTCTAGAACTTGGGACGTTGCCGCCGTCCCTCCAGAACTTGGTACGTCGCCGTCGTCCCTCCAGAAATTGGGACATTTCCGCCAAACCTCTAGAACTTGGGACGAAACCACAGTCCCTTTAGACCTTGGGACAGTGCATGGGATGTTGCCACCATTCTTCCAGAACTTGGGACAGTGCATGGGACGTTACCGTCACCGTCCCTCCAGAACTTGGGACGTTGCAGCCATCCCTCTACAACTTGGGACAGTGCATGGGATGTTTCCACCGTCGCCATCCCTCCAGAACTTGGGACGTTTCCGCCGTCCTTCCAGAACATAGGACGTTGCCACCGTCCCTCTCAAGACCTTGGGATGTTGCCACCGTCCGTCTAGAACTTAGGACGTTCTATTTTCCCTCAAAAACTTGGGACGTTGCCGTCGTCCCTCCAGTGCTTGGGACAATGCATGGGACGTTGCCGCCGTCCCTCTAGAACATTGGATGTTGTCGCCATCCCTCCAGAACTTGAGACGTTACCACCATCCCTCTAGAACTTGGGACAGTGCATGGGACGTTGTCGTCGTCCCTCCAAAACATGGGACGTTGCCATCCCTACAAAACTTGGGACAGAGCATGGGACATTGACGTTGTCCCTCCAAAACTTGGAACAGTGCATAGGACGTTGCCGCCGTCCCTCTAGAACTTAAAATGTTGCCATCGTCCCTCAAGAACTTGGGACGTTCTCATTGTCCCTCTAGAGCTTAGAACAATGCATGGGATGTAGACGCCCCCATCCCTCCAGAACTTGGGACGTTGCCGCCGTCCCTCCAGAACTTGGGATGTTGTCGCCGTCCCTTTAAAGCTTGGGATAGTGCATGGGACATTGTGCCATCCCTCCTGAACTTAGGACATTGCCGTCGACTCTCTAGAACTTAGGACGTTGCCGCTGTCCCTCCAGAACTTGGGACGTTGACGTCGTCCCTCCAGAACTTGGGACAGTGCATGGGATGTTGTCGCCGCTATCCCTCCAGAACTTCGAATGTTGCTGACGTTCCTCCAGAACTTAGGACGTTGCCATCGTCCCTCCAGAAATTGGGACGTTACCACCGTTCCTCCAGAAGTTGGGATAAAACCGCCATCCCTTTAGACCTTGGGATAGTGCATGGGATGTGCTGACGTCCATCAAGAACTTGGGACGTTGCCACTGTCCCTTAAGAACTTGGGACATTCCCGCCATCCTTCTAGAGCTCGGGAAAGTGCATGGGATGTTGCCGCTGACTCTCTAGAACTTGGGACGTTGCCACCGTCCCTCTAGAACTTGGGACGTTGCCGCCGTCCCTCCAGAACTTGGGACATTATCGCCGTCCCTCTAGAACTTGGTACAGTGCATGGGATATTGGCGCCGTTCCTCTAGAACTTTGGACATTTCTGTCGTTCCTCTTGAACTTGGGACGTTGCAGCCATCCCTCCAGAACTTGGGACATTACCGTCGTGCCTCCAGAACTTGGGACGTTGCCGTTGTTTCTCTTGAACATGGGACGTTGCCACAGTCCCTCTTGAACTTGGAACAGTGCATGGGACATTGCCGTCACTGTCCCTCCAGAACTTGGGACGTTGCAGTCGTCCCTCCGAACTGGGGCGTTGCGATCGTCCCTCTCGAACTGGGGCGTGTCATGGGATGTTGCCCTTTGTCCCTCAAGACCTTGGGATGTTGCCACCGTCCCTCCAGAACTTAGGACGTTGCCGCCGTCCCTTTAGAACTTGGGATGTTGCCATCGTCACTCCAGTGCTTGGGACACTGCATAAGACGTTGCCGCCATCCCTCTAGAACATGGGACGTTGCCGCCGTCCCTCATAACTGGGACGGGTGGCAACGTCCCAAGTTCAGGAGGGACGGCGGCAACGTCCCAAGTTCTAGAGAGACGGCAGAAACGTCCCAAGTTCTAGAGGCACGGCAACAATGTCCCATGCACTATCCCAAGCTTTGGAGGGACGACGGCAACATCCCAAGCTCTGGAGGGACGGCGGAAACGTCTCAAGTTCTGGAGGGTTGGCGGCAATGTCTCATTCAACGTCCCAAGTTATGAAGGGACGGCGGCAATGTCCCATGCACAGTTTCAAGTTCTAGAGGCACGTCGGTAAGTTCCCAAGTTCTAGAGGGATGGCGGTAACATCCCATGTTCTGGAGGGACGTTGGCGGCAACGTCCCAAGTTCTAGAGGGACGACGGTAACGTCCCAAGTTCTGGAGGGACGGCGGCAACGTCCCATGCACTATCCCGAGTTCTAGAGGGACGGCGGTAACGTCCCAAGTTCTGGAGGGACGGCGGAAATGTCTCAAGTTCTGGAGGGTTGGCGGCAACGTCTCATTCAACGTCCCCAGTTTTGGAGGGACGGTGGCAATGTCCCATGCACGGTTTCAAGTTCTTGAGGGACGGTGGTATGTTCCCAAGTTCTAGAGGGACGGCGATTAACGTCCCATGTTCTGGAGGGATGGCGGCGGCAACGTCTCATGCACTGTTCCAAGTTCTGGAAGGAAGGCAGCAACGTCCAAAGTTTTGGAGAGACTACGGCAACGTCAGAAGGTCTGGAGGGACAGAGGCAATGTCCCATGCACTATCCCAAGCTCTAGAGTGATGACGAAAATGTCCCATGCACTGTCCCAAGTTTCGGAGGGACGGAGGCAACATCCCAAGTTCTAGAGGGACTGCAGTAATGTCCTGAGTTCTAGAGGGAAGGCGGCAACGTCCCATGCACATGCAACATCCCAAGTTTTGGTGGGACGGTGCAATTTCCCATGCACATGCAACGTCCCAAGTTTTGAAGGGACGGGGGCAACGTCCCATGCACATGCAACCTCCCAAGTTCTGGAGGGATAGCGGCAATGTCCCATGCAAAGTCCCAAGTTTTGGAGGGATGGCGGCAACGTCCCATGTTCTCGAGGAATGGCGGCAACATCCCATGCACTGTCCAGAGTTCTGGAGGGATAGGGGAAATGTCCCAATTTCTGGAGGCACGGTGGCAACGTCCCAAGTTCTGGAGGAACGGCGTCAACATCCCATGCATTTTCCAAAGTTCTTGAGGGACGGAGGCAACATCCCAAGTTCTTGAGGGACGGAGCCAATGTCCCATGCACTGTCCAGAGGTCTGGAGGGACAACGGCATCCCATGCATTGTCCAAAGTTCTTGAGGGACGGAGGCAACATCCCAAGTTCTTGAGGGACGGAGCCAATGTCCCATGCACTGTCCAGAGGTCTGGAGGGACAATGGCAACGTCCCAAGTTCTAGATGGACTGCGACAACGTTCCATGTTCTGGAGTCCCATGCTCTGTCCCAAGTTCTGGAGGGACGTCAGCAACGTCCTAAGTTCTAGAGGGACGGCAACAACACCCCATGCACTGTCCCAAGTTCTAGAAAGACAATGGAAATGTCCCCAACTTCTGGAGGGCCGTAGGCAACGTCCCATGCACTATCCCACATTCTGGAGGGACAGCGGTAACGTCCCAATTTCATGAGGGGCATAGGTAACATCCCAAGTTGGTAACGTCCCATGTTCTGGAGCGATGGCGGCAATGTCTCATGCATAGTCCCAAGTTCTGGAGGGATGACGACAACGTCCTAAGTTTTAGAGGGACGACAGCAACGTCCCAAGTTATGAAGGGATGGCGGCAATGTCTCAAGTTCTGAAGGGACGATGGCAACGTCCCAAGTTCTAGAGGGACTGCGGCAACATCCCGTGAATTGTCTCATGTTCTGGAGTGACGGCAGTAACACCCCAAGTTCTAGAGGGACGGTGGTAACGTCCCAAGTTTTGGAGGGATGGCGGCGGCCACGTCCCATGCACTGTCCCAAGTTCTAGAGGGACGGCGGCAACTCCTAAGTTTTGGAAAGACTGCGACTACGTCCCAAGGTCTGGAGGGACTGCGAAAACGTTCAAAGTTATGGAGGGTCGGACAGTAACAAGTTCTGAACGGATAGCGAAAACATCCCATGTTCTTGAGGGACGGACAGTAACAACATCCCATGTTCTGGAGGGACAGTCGCAACGTCCCATGCATTGTCCCATGTTCTAGAGGGACGGTGGCATCGTCCCAAGTTCTAGAGGGACATCGGCAACGTCCCATGTTCTAGAGGGATGGCGGCAACGTCCCATGCACCGTCCCAAGTTATGGAGGGACTGCGGCAAGATCCCAAGTTCTAGAGGGACGGCGGCAACGTCCCAAGTTCTGGAGGGTTGGCGGCAATGTTCTGGAAGGACGGCGACAACTTCCCATGCACATGCAATGTCCCAAATTCTGGAGGGATGGCAGCAATGTCCAAAGTTCTGGAGGGATGGCGGCAACATCCCAAGTTCTAGAGGAACGGCGGCAACGTCCCATGTAATGTCTCGAGTTCTCGAGGGATGGCGGAAATGTTCCAAGTTCTGGAGGGACGGCGACAATGTCCCAAGTTTTGGAGGGATGACAGTGTTGTAGCATAGATAAATCCGGCCATTGAGTAAGTCGCCCACCGGCTATCCATTAATGCAGATCACCAACGAATGGCCACATATTCAAGTTACCCATCAAGGTTAAGAAGGCCTCACCCAAGACATTTCATGTTAAATCGCCCAAGAATCTGACCCGTCGTCGAGGCGAATCTCGTACCAGATGTCATAAGCCGACCACGCCTAAAAACCTTTCGGTAGCGAAGTGACTTACACTCGAGGAATTCTCAGGCCGGAAGCGACTTACAACAATCAGAGTTGCATATCTTGATGGTCTCCTGTCAAGCCTCGAGTTCTGCCCTCGAAGTCTGCCCCATGATTGGCGCGCACTAAAGGTGGCGACCTCTGACCCGGCGAGGTGGAATCAGCGGCTCGCGGGATTGAAGCCCCTTTTAGGGCATACTTCCTTATACGGCCACACATGTAATAGTAGTATAAATAGGCCTATACAGCCACACATGTAAAAAGGTTGAACATTCTAGATTCTAGGCAAATATATTATAAACACATACCTGGCTTGGATTCCCCCGGACGTAGTCTTCTTCATAAAGAAAACTGGGTCACCAATCATTCTTTATTTACTTTTTTTTTATCACCATAAACACATAATCTCTTGGATATTTATTGTTTAGTTGGCTAATTTATAACCAACCACAACAAATTGCGCCATCTGTGCGAAATATTTCTGTAGAATTTCATAAATTCTTAAGAAGACCCACTCAATTTAAAAATCAACTTGAAATGGCGATCAATCTAGGTGTCGAGGCTTCCCAGAGCTCACAGCGCACCCGCTCGGCGGCCCCAGTGGTCACCCCTGACTGGTGGAACCTCGTTCAAACACCAGAAGATGCAAGGGTCGTTATGGCCATTCTCAACAAGAAATGCCTCTCCTTCAACGGCGAGGAGGAGCAGCCCCCAATCAAAAAGACCACCCACGACGCTAGAACTTCCAAGGGTAAGGGCGTCCTAATCGAAAAAGGACGATCAACAGGCCAACTAGCCTATCACTCGGTGAAACATGCAATCATCCGGAACTACCGGATCCTGGAAAGACCAGCGGGCTCGAAAGGCACTAGTGGGGCGAGGATGAGGCTCATTCCCAATCTCAACATGCGGAACAGGTCGAGCGTGACCTCGCTTTGGCGCTGAACATGAACCATGATGAGTTGCCAAAAAATTTGGTCATCCACCACGGCCACGGACAAGGGGCCATCCCGACAAATGACCCACGCGACGCCCAAGTTGCTGCACTTGCCCGCAGCATCCAACAATTGTTGGAAAGGGTAGGGAATCAAAATGGGCCAACGGGGGCAGATAATAACCTCGTTGTCCCGTATTCTCCGCTCGGGACCATGGTCACTCTGGCACCTACCCAGAGAAAAGTCAGCATGTGGCGAAGTACAATTCCTACATGGCCTCTATGGGGGCATCTGATGCTACCAAATGCAGGTTGTTCTCGCTAACTTTGAGTGACCAGGCTCACATGTGGTTCACCTTGCTACTGCCTTTCTCGGTGGACACTTTTGAACAGCTCGCCAGACTATTTCTGAGCCACTATACGGCGATGGTACCCCAACCTGCGACCAGGTAGCGCCTCATGAACGCACGAAAAGGTGAGACCGACTCTGATCAATCCTATGTTGAAAGGATAGAGAGGATCATCCTTGAAGAAGATCCCATAGGGGATGAGGCGAAACTGCTTGGGGCCATTTCTGGCCTCAGCAAGGGGACCAAGTTATGGCGGCGTATGGCCGCCGAATATCCGACTAGCTATGCCGACTTCTGAAGGTGGGCTAGCGATCTCATTCACACAATGGAGCTACTAGAATCTCGACTTTTTGAGACAAAAGAAGTCGTGGAGCCGAAAAAAAGCTCCAAGAAAATCAGGGGCTAATACAAAGCACCAGACAGCTTCAAACCATTTGAGGAGTCCATCCTGGTGAAGCTGATGGAGGCCCTAGGCATGACACCTGGTCATGTCTATGCCCAGATTCAGGGACGGGAGATACTTTATCCACCTCGTCCCATCAAGGACAAGAGCAAGCAGAACCCTAACGAGTTCTGCCATTATCATGCACAAAAAGGTCACTACACTAGCAAGTGTAGAGATCTTCTGAAGCAGCTCTGGAAGCTGTATGACGACGGTCATCTAGACGAGTTCGTCAAACATCCTCGGGACACCTGCAAGATTGAGTCATACATACAATCTCTCCGCTTGAGAGGGTGGGAGGACTTTCTTCAACCTCCTCATCGAAACGGCGCATGAAGGCCGAGGTTAGGGCGATGGAGAATGCCCCAAAGATGGTCCTACCAATCCTTATGGTAACCGAAGAGACCAGCAAGATCGAGTTTGGTGAAAAAGTCAAAGCTATAATTGTCTACCCAAACATCGATCCCCTCGTGATTAAGGCCAACATCATGGGGAAAACTGTGTTCCAACTGCTGGTCGACGGAGGAGCTTTCTGCTATATTCTCTTCAAAAAGACCCTGGACCAGCTTGGGGACTATGAGGCATACATCACCCCATGCGACCACACAGTGAAGGGCTTCGGGAACGCTACCATGAAGCCGCTCGGCATGATCCGCCAGTCAGTCGAGCTAATATCTACTCTAGATGAGAAGATTAGGAATACTAGGCTCCTAGATTTTCTTGTAATCGACCTCCCAAGTACCTACAATGGGTTTCTCGGGAGGCCGTTTGAGCACGAGTTTGAGGCTGCGTCCTCTACCTATTATTTTTGTGTAAAATTCCCCACCAAGAGTAGGCTGGTCGGCATTGTTAAGGGCGACCAGGTGGATGCAAGGGGTTGTTTGCTTTACTCTTTGTCTCATTTCAATTCGATACTTAAATCTAGCAACCATATACTGGTAATAGACAGCAAAACACAATGTAACGAATTGACAACTGAAAAGACAAGTAAGAAGAGGAGTCGCGACGATCTCGATCCAAGAATGGGGCCTGAGCCTGAGGAGTTTACACTCGAGGCTGAAATTGATGACCCCAGACAGGATGGTCTAAGAGCAGTACCAGGGGAAGAGCTCGAGAAAGTCAAAATAGACCCAACTCGGCCTGATCTAGAAGTCATCATAGGCTCCAAGATACCAGGCGACCTGAAGGGGGAAGTCATCGACTTCCTCAAGAGAAACTTGGATGTCTTTGCATGGTCACACAAAGATATGATCGGTATTGACCTCGAGGTTGCATGCCATCGATTACATCGACCCAACACGGAGGTCGATAACTCAAAAAAGGCAAAAATTCGGCCTAGAAAAGTATGCGGCCCTTGCTGGGGAAGTGAAGGAGCTACTGGATAACGACCTGATTATGCAGGCGGACCAGCCGCAATGGGTTGCCAATGCAGTGTTGGTGAAAAAATCAAACGGATCTTGGCGACTTTGCATTGATTTCACCGACCTCAACGAGACATGCTCCAAGGATTTCTTACCCATTCCGCACATCGACTACCTAATAGACAACACGTCTGGTCATGAAATGATATCGTTCGTATATGACAGGGTTAATTATTTAATAAAATTAAAATATAAATTCTTACTCACTTAACTAATTGATTAATTTGATTGTCTCATATAAAATGAGCATTGTACCAATGTAGGGTACCAAATTGCGTACTATAAGATTCTAGTGCCCACAATAAAATATGTCAACTCAATTGTTCTATTCAGAATTGCTCATTTATTGATCTGAATTAATTTCATGGTGTCACAAGGCCAAAATTGGAAGTTCGTAAATACATTACATACCTTAACACTGAAAGAGTAGAGTACTGATTGATCAACGGTGGTGATGTTAAGGTGGAGAATTGTGAGAAAAAATGATTGAAATCCGGCCACTATTTTAAGAAGCTGTTTTGGCCGTCTTTTTGTTTGTATCTTGATGTTTGCATGACTCTCCACCACCGTCACCTCCACGTCGGCGATGCTAGACCGCCGCTCCGCCGCTGCATCCACGGCGGCGGTGTTGGTGTTGGTCGGAGATGTTGAGTATTGAGGGAAGGTGAAAAAGTTGGAGAATGGATTGGATTGACTAGTGACGTCATTTGGGTGGTGTTGATTGGTGGGCTTATGGGATTCAAGAAATTGGTGAAGTTGTTCAAGTTCCTTCACAAAATTTATTGCTCCTCCAACAATTGAGGCTTGATCTCCCTATATATGTTGGCAAAAATCAAGATTAATTATCAACAAATGTGGATATATATTGACAAAATTTTATATGCATTAAATGCACAATATAATTTAAATATTTTTTTAATTATAATTAGTCTATTACTATTATTTATTTTTGTTTGAAAAATTATTAGTTGTGTATAATTACACAGTTTAACTAGTGTACAGAAGTATTGATCGACTATGTGTATATAATAGGAGTAATAAATTAGATATGTACATTGATCAACTATTAATTGAAATTGAGAATTCCATGGGCAATAATAGAAATAGAGAATCCCAGGGCAATATATATTTAATTAAAGTTGTGAAAAATAGTAATGGTCTAAAATGATTATACACAACTATTTAAAGATTACTTATTTGATCCGCTTTGTAATTTGATGTACATACATATATGAATTACATTAAGATAGATCTTGAAAAACTCTCATATATGTATCCATCTTTTAATTTGGTGCTATACAAACATTCCATGCATGCATTGACAATTTGACATACATAATTTATTTTCTAAATGAATTAATAAAATAAAATAAAAATCAATGTAGATTTTGGTCATGTACCCTTTGAGAATAGGAAGGGGGCATTAAGGAACGAAGAACTGCAAGATAGTCATTCATTTGTCTCCGGCGATTCCTTTCCACCGCGATATGAGTCATTCTCTGGTTCTCCATTTCCTCCTTGTTCTTCAACGGCTTAGTCCGTCGCCGCTTCCGGTGGGTCACCGCCGCAGCCTGCCCAGTCTCCGACGAAGAAGTGGTAGTGTTTTGGGCAGCCGCCGAAGAGCACTCCCAATACCCTTGTTCAGAGCCAAGATTTTCAGCAAGGGCAAAACTGTAATTATCTTCCATATGGCAGTTGTAATCTTTGCAAGTATTAATATAGATAAATGGATCTTGCTGAAAAATGACAGCCATTATTTCTCTCTCTCCAATTTTGGTTTCACACAATATTGTAAAAGCAGAGAGCAGGGAATGTGTGTAAAGTAAGGTAGCTTTCGGTCTCAATTTAAAGACTTCACCCTAAATTCTCTGCTATTACAATATTATTACAATAAGTAAATTAAAACAAGTTGCAACTAATCACACACAAACTCCCACACGTGACTCAGCTGGCTCATGTGCGAGCGTCTTTTTTTTTTTTGATCGGACAAAATTAGTTGTTAGATGTTAGTAGTTAGCACATCAAGCACTCAAACACTCTACAAATTCACCAAGTCACCTTATAACTCCCATACTCCAATTCGTTTCCAAAGGGAATCGAGCGCTGGAATCCCGATCAATTGAAGAGTGTGAAGGGGTGGGCTAAGCCAAGCCACATGTTTGCGCGTCTCTTTAAATGTAATACAACATTTAGAAATAAATTTCATACGTACGTAATACAACATTATTTTTATATTCTAGTAATTAAATGACACATGATTAGACCTACGATTTTTGACGGGTATTGTTTGTCTTATGTTAATATCAAAATTTTAGTTAGTTTAATTGCATGACAAAAGTTCACACACAAAAATAAAAAAGTTAAAATAGAAAAAGGTGAAAGAGAAACACGAAGTCGAATTTGGTCAGTGAAAATTGTCGTTGGCTGTGGAAGGAACCATGCATGTGAGAAAACACACACAAAAAAATTAATCAAGGAAAATCTGCAAAGCAAAAACTTTTCTAATATTATATACTCCTATAATAAAGACCAACCGTAACCAAAGACCGTTTCTTAAATAAATTTTTTTTCATTATTTTTAATATATAACAAAAAAAATATATATATACGATAACATTTTGTTTTTTAATTATTAAAATTGAAATACAGTTAAATTATTCATAGTACGCAGTTCAGAGACAAGACTCAATTAAAAATATCTTGTCATGGATTAATTAGTGACCTACGTGTTCCCCTCCTTACATGTGCATATAGGAATGATGTGTATATTCCATCTACAATATATTCTCCATCAGTACTTGTTTATAAAATTTACAGCAAAAAAAACCATCACCGTACAATCGATTCATAATATAACATGTAGGAGTATTTTATACTCGTTTATAGTAGAATGTTTCCTTAAGGACAAATCTTAGGTCAAATTTGCCCTCAATTTTTATAGGGGGCATCATATATACCTATTATAATTTATTGTTCGAAAACCCTTTTTATACGCCTGTTTCAATTTTTTTGTCATGTCCTTCAATCCTTTACTCTTATGAGATCGATTAAGAATTAATTGATACTTCTAAGTTGCCAGGAAGGACAATTTTTTTTCCCAGTAGTTTCTTGTGAGTTCGTGTGTCTATCATTTTTTTTAGTCAGGTTTATTTTATCATTAAAAATAATTAATTTTTAAGTCTCTTTACTGTGAAGCTCCATATTAATGATCATAATCAATTTGTTTTTATTTTTCATTTAGAAGACATTTATTAAGTTCGGTTTATAATAGCTAAATATTGAATAATGTCACTGGTTTTGCATTGTCTTAATTATCCTAATTATCTAATTATCACATTTTCTTCATGCAGTCACTAATACAGATTTGAGCTTGGAGGGCTGTTAAAAATGACATTGGAGAGCGGTTATAACAGCTCTCCAAGCAAAAGTGGAGCTTAGACAGCGGTTAAAAACCGCTGTCTAAGTATCAAAATTGATAATTAGACAGCGGTTTTTAGCCCCACCAAGCCTCCGAATTAATTAAGGAAATTACTCGCTCCCATGGGGAACCGAACACGGAACCTTGGGCGCCTGAGCGGGGATCAATTCCGCACGGACACTTGCTTTCTTGCGTTTACTTAATGAAATTAATTCTATATGTTCTAAAAATCGTTTTTTCTTACAATTTTTTTTAAAATTCTTTATTTCAATTATCTTATTTATTAATTCAATCACATTTTTATATAATAATTTTTTTATATAAATTTAAATTTAAATTATATTTTTTACTTGTACTTTTTTTTAACTACCTTTCTTTTAAACTTGTAATACTTTTCTTTCTAAACAATTAATACTTTTCTATCAAAATAAATAATATTTTTCTTTAAACAAGTAATACATTTTCATCTAAACAAAGTAATATTTTTCTTTAAACAAGTTATATTTTTCTATCTAAATAAGTAATACTTTTCTATTTAAACAAGTAATATTTTTCTATCTAAACAAGTAATACTTTTCTATTTAAACAAGCAATACTTTTTTATCTAAATAAGTAATATTTTTCTTTAAACAAGTAATATTTTTTCATCTAAACAAGTAATACTTTTCTTTAAACAAGTTATATATATCTTTCTATCTAAACAAGTAATATTTTTTTATTTAAACAAGTGATACTTTTCTATTTAAACAAGGTAATATTACTTTTCTATCTAAATAAGTAATATTTAGACAAAATTGAATTAATTTATAAGAATATTAAATATTATAGGTATTAAATAATTAAAAATATGTATATATGATTTTAATTCAAGTCTATATTATATTGTATGTTTAATTATTTTATTCTGCATTAATTTCTAAAATAATTCATGGCATACAAACAAATATAACAAATAATATTATCAGTTGAAAAAATATATACTTTATTATATCATTTTCAGCGTGTGATAGACGAATAAAATTACAACCTATAACTAGTTTTATGAAATGCAATCAGAATTTTAAAATTTAAATATTACATTAACGGATATATAAGGTATAATATCTACATGATTTTCAATTATTCAACCCCCTAAAAACATTGAACAATCATAATTTGATTTCTTTACGATGTATATCATCCACACGGCTAAAAATATATATATATATATATATATATATATATATATATATATATTAATTCACCTGGAGAGCGGTTATGAACCTCTCAAGTTTTTTTTGGGACAATGGTTCAAAACCGCTCTCCATTTTACTTCTTGGCCGGTTATGAACATTGTCTAAACTTTTGATCTTGAGCAATGGTTTTTTAATTTTTTTTTTTTTTTTTAATAGAACCGTTCTTGAAGGGACCACTTGGAGAGTTATTCGAAAAAGGGGCTGTCCAAGTGGAGCTCTCCAAGCTCAAATGTGTAGTAGTGAGTAATTAAGGTGAAAATCACAAGATTTTCTTGCTAGTGTCATGAGTTGATAACATGAGTGCTCCTGCCATCAAATCCACACTTTATTCAAGTTCGAAGCTAGATACATACGTGTTACCCAGACTTTCATTTTATTTATTTTTTTCATTTATAAGAGAGTTCATTCAGCTCTTAATTTGTCTCTGTATATTATAACATTTGTAATTTTGGATCCCTAGTATATTTTAAAATCTTCCGTCATAAAATATATTATAAAATCTAGTTGACAATGTTGTCATCGTTAACGTACATCTTTCATTGAACAGTCCTCATAATTGGTGTTACAATTCAAGCTTTTAATCATTTATTCTAAATTTTATTATGATAGAAAGACAGTATACAGAAATAATTATAACCTAGAAGGTCCGACTCCTAAAGAATCACAAGAATACAAGAGCAAATTATAATCACGTTAAAGAGAAAGAATAATTAAGAATTGACTCATTCTCGCCTACTCTATTTCGAGTTAGAATTAATAGTGCCTTTTGGTTCACGGGGCAAACATTATATATATAACTTGCCCTTAGATTCATTGCACTCACAATATTAATTTTGAAAGAATTCAATTTAATATGGGTGAAGTTGCTTTTAGCGGGAATCAAACGCAAGACGTGGTTGTGAGCCTGCTCTGATACCATGAAAGAATTTTGTCTCATCTAAAAGTCTGAACTTGTAGAGAGTTGTGAATATAATTCTTTTATTTAATTTTTCTAACAACTTTCAAGTCGAAATTTAATTTAAATACACATCATCTATGTACTGAAACTAGAAATAATAAAAATTCACATAAAATGATCTCATACATGAATTGAAATATAGACTAACACAAATCAACTCCTCGCGTGTAATAGTTGTAAGATATGATCGTCTATGCATGGAGAAGCCAATTAACTGTGGAAATGGGAAAACATATCTAAATTTCAAAAACAGATGAGGGAGATAAAAGGTTTAAATATTGTGGAAATTGGAAAATTAAATACGCAGTACTTTTGGTTAACTTTAACCAATATTGGTGGGTAACTGTGTATTGTATTCATCTTTCAACAAAAAAAAAACTGTGTATTGTATTCAAATTTAATCAAACCACGAACTTAATATTGCCATGCATGAGCCAAGTAAACCAATTTTTGTTTTTTTAATTAAATTTATGTATTTAAAATTAAAAGTTAGAGAATCTTTTATAAAAGAAATAATTCATGCTTATACAGCTTAACTTTGTAGTTAACTGTGCTACTTACAAAAATTTAATACATACAGTCAAGACAATCAATTTAACCTGGGACTTTAAATTAATAATTCTGGATATACCCACTTCCACGTTTCACACCCTATTTTTATATATATAAAGATTTTAAAATTCTTTCATATTAATAATTTTAATTTATTAATTATATATTTCTCATAGCTATATATTAATTAGATATAATTTATTAAATTTGTAGTAGAAATGTTTTTGGACATGTCTTATAGCTATATATTGATTGATGGCTTACCATTCTACCGAAGCATGCATGATCGCTTATTCCTCCAAAACCAAGACTAGAATGTTTAGTTCAAATTGGGTGTTTTTATTTTCATATTATAATACATTTATTCTTACTTGATTTCATATTTGGAGAAATAAGTAGGCTAGCTTAATGTGTTTCATATTTAGTGTCTTTAATTATTACTTCAAGTTGTTGAGCAGAATTGTTTTGATTATATTTAAATAAAAAACAGGATTCTACAAGTTCACAAAAACTTGTTTATAAGTTTTCAGTCTTAACTCTTACGCATAAAATATGATATTTTTGTAAAAAAAAAATTAATATAAAAATATCACACATCTAATAAATATTAACTGTCTCATAGAAAACATTTTTTTCTCTCTAAAGCCGACATCTTGTAGCATTTGTCACTTACCAATATTTTGTACCTGTTTGCAATTTCAAGAAATACTAGAAACACTTATTTTAAAAAAATTGTGTCTATCATATCTAAAAATAAATATTGCTAAAGCATATTTTAAAGTTCTAATTAAAATAACCGATGAGCGAATTTCTCTTGCGTCTTGTAAATTTTCTTCCGCCAAATCAAGTTGTTATTTGTAGGTCAATTTCTCGAAATTATCTATGACCTTTCATCGATCGACATTATGTACCAACTCTTGTCGTTAATTAATCCGTTTATAAACTATCGGAAATTTCCTTAATTTAATCAAACAAGCAATTAATAAGATTCCATATTTAGGACTCCACACTTAAAGGACTCAATAGTCTTGTTCCTATTCTCTTTCCTGCAACCACCTCCATTATTAAGGATTAATTAAGCCATTAGTCGAGCTTAATTTTTTTTTTAAAATTTTAATTTAGAGTTATTCTAATTCTAGTAGTACAGTCCACCAGATACTAAGCCTTAGGTCACTTCTGATCCAGATTATGTCCAATTACTTTAATTGATGTTAAGTTGCATTTTTATTTGTAATAATAGTCACAATTATTAAAATGTTTTGCAAGATTATTTATCTTGTTTCAAAGATTTCATCACTACAAAAAGATCTATAAAAGCTTATCTGAGGGGCACCCGAGATCACATAATTTGGTTCTTTTATCAATTTGATTCCTTTATTATTATTATTATTATTACTATTATTATTATTATTATTATTATTATTATTATTATTATTTCATCCTTACCGCTAAGACATATTTGTTCTTTACATTTTTTAAAATTATAGGTTTATTTCTTTGTTATAATCATTAAAAAATTCTAACGGACCAATTAATTTTAATGTTTTTAATTTTTATGTCAGCTCTCTTATAAGGATAAAATATGAATGGGGAAAATTTTGAACTCCAACCATATTAAATGTAGTATGTTTTTTTCTATCTGTATTAAAAGTGAAATAAGTCTATGTTTCCTGTACGGAGGAGCTTTTGTACATCAAATTGTGCATAGAAAAATGAGATCCGAATGCAGTAATAACATTTAAATGGCATTAGCTTAATTAATACTTCGTGTGGCTTAGCATTTAATTATTTGAACGTCCAATAATCTTGCTGCTATAAGCGTAATATCACTAGCTAGTAGTAAGATTTTGAAGGACTACATAGACATTTAATTAGTTGTCCATTAATTAATTAAACAATATAACGAATTAATAGACACGTCATGGCCAGTTTCTTACAAGAGTCCAGAAGTTGAAAGTCGGTAGTCGTGCGGATTCGGACCGCCTAGCGTCTAGGCGGGGACTAATCGATCCAGTTTTTTTTATATATATTTTGTGTCCAAATGAATTTTATATACTATTTATCGATATTTTATATAGTAAAAATACACTTCAAAATTAATTAACGAATTCATTATACAACTATCTAAATCAAGATAACAATTCAAAAAGTAGACGTGATGAAAGAGTATGAGAGAGAATGAGTTGGTGTAAAAAAAATAGTGATGTGATAGTTTTAGGGTATAAATATATAATAGAGATTGATGTGTATTTGGATGGAGGATGGGATGTGAAAATTCGTAAAGTGGACGGGACGGGGGGAGGCTCATCCCCCATCCGGACCTCCCCGGCTGAAAACAAACACCACCTTATAGAGTACAAAAACATTAATTTTACAGAAAAAATACTAAACAAAACCGTATTTTAAAATATTAGTATAATTATAATTATCAATTTTTATCTTATCAACAATTTATTCCAAGTATAAAGCCTCTCATTATCAAATAATGTCTCAATGTGAATTTATTACAATGATTATATTTGAATTGTGAATTTTAAAATGTGTGTATCAAATTGCGAAGTTTAAAACGTATAGGTGGTCCGAAATTGTTTTCAGCCGGGGAGGTCCGGATGGGGGATGGGCCTCCCCCCGTCCCGTCCACTTTTCGGATTTTCATATTTCATCCTCCATCCAAATACACATCCACCCCTATTATACATCTATAACTTAAAACTATCACATCACTACTTTTCTTACACCAACTCATTCTCTCTCATACTTTTCTTACAACAATTCATTATTTCTCCTACTTTTCTTACATTTTTCTTTCATACAATCATTATCATACTAACTAATAATAATAAAATAATACTACCTCTGTCCCGAACTCAACACTACGGTTACTGTATCGCGGGTTTTAAGAAAAAGAGATAAAGTGATAAAGTGTTGGGGGTAGTAAGAATTGTTTATTAGTATTTTATGTGATAAAGTGATGAATAGTTGGGGGTAGAAAGAGTTGTTTATTAGTATTTTATGTGATAAAGTGATAAAGTAGATATTTCCATTTAAGGAAATGTTCAGTTAAGTATGGGATGCCCAAAACGGAAACTATAGGGTTAAATTTGGGACGGAGGGAGTACATCATAATAATTAAAAAGTATTGATTTGATATAAAGCTTCATCCATCCCTACTACATTCAACCAAAAATAAACAAGGGATTACTATTCACAGGATTTCCCTCATCCACCTTTTTCCTCCATCCGGATTTGCTCCATCCACCTCAAACTCAAAACAAACATACACAGTGTTTCGGGCGTTCAATGTGGCAGAGACGACGGATCACTACAAAAAAAATGAAAAAATTCCTATGAAAAAATTCAAATGACTTTTCTACAAAATTAATTTGATGTTTAAAATGTGAGGATTTTGTATTACTTGCCTACCAAACTATAGAATAATCCATGAAAAAATTATCTACACAAATAATTTTTTAAGCAAACAAATTACCTACGAGCAAATTGACTATACATTTGTAATTTTCATAGGCAAACAAATTATCTACACAAAAAATTTCCTAGGCAATTTAACTTTCCCTAGACAATTATATTTGTAGTTAAAAAATGACTACAAACAAATCACTAATACAGATTTGGGCTTGGAGAGCTGTTAAAAATGACCTTGGAGAGTGGTTATAACAGCTCTCCAAGTAACATCTGTCCAAGCAAAAGTGGAGCTTAGACAGCGGTTAAAAACCGCTGTCCAAAATATATACTTAGACAGCGGTTATGAACCGCTGTGCAAAATAATCACTTGGAGAGCGGTTATGAACCGCTCTCCAAGATGCAACATAGAAAGCGGTTAAAAACCGTTGTCTAAGTATCAAAATTGATAATTAGACAGCGGTTTTTAGCCCCACCAAGCCTCCCAATTAATTGAGGCAATTACTCCCTCACATGGGGAACCGAAGACGGGACCTTGGGCGCCTGAGCGGGGATCAATTCCGCTCGAACACTTGATTTTTTGCGTTTACTTAATGAAATTAATTATATATGTTCTAAAAACCGTTTTTTCTTACAATTTTTTTTAAAATTCTTTATTTCAATTATCTTATTTATTAATTCAATCACATTTTTATATAATATTTTTTTTATATAAATTTAAATTTAAATTATATTTTTTACTTGTACTTTTTTTTAAATACCTTTCTTTTAAACTTGTAATACTTTTCCTCCTAAACAATTAATACTTTTCTATCAAAATAAATAATATTTTTCTTTAAACAAGTAATACTTTTTCATCTAAACAAAGTAATACTTTTCTTTAAACAAGTTATATCTTTCTATCTAAACAAGTAATACTTTTCTATTTAAACAAGTAATATTTTTCTATCTAAACAAGCACTACTACACATTTGAGCTTGCACAGCTGCACTTGGACAACCATTTTAATTAAAAAAAAAAAGAATAGACAGCGGTTCAAAACCGTTGTCCAAGTTTAACACTTAGAAAGCAGTTTAGAACCGTTGTGCAAGTGTTTAGACAGCGGTTTTGAACCGCTGTCCAAGGGAATAGTTTGGACAGCGGTTCCAAACCGCTGTCCAAGTGTTCGGATAATTAATATATATATATTATACACCCAAATCGCGAACCAACTGATATATATATATATATATATCGAAGCCCTAGCCTCCTCCTCCCTCTCCCCCAAATCGAACCATCTGTCGCGCGTCCTCCCCTACCGCCGCCGCCGTCGCCTTGTTGCCAAGCTCCCCTACCGCCGCCGCCTAGCTTTCTCCTTCCATAGGTAATTCAATATATATATACATATTAACATATATATACATATACACAATATATATAAATGTATGTACAGATTCTTGACTATATTATCAGATTCTTAGGTTTTTGTTCTGGTGTTTCTTAATCTTTTGTGGAATTGATTCGCTTTTTTATCTGCATTTGGTTAATTGAGTTATACCTTGTTCGTTACGGGGAATCTGTGTCTCAACGGCACTTTAGATTTGATCTTGTGGTTTGCCCCCTTTCAATAGAGGAAGAATCTTGTGATGGTTTCATTTATTCGGCGATTTAGGATTGGGAGCTCGTTGCCCCCTTTCAATAGAGGAAGAATCTTGCGGTTATTTCATTAATTTTTGGAGGTGTTTAGTTGGTGTTGTGCTTGCTGGTTTTTTTTTCTGGTTTTACGGGCTTTTTTCTAATGAATGTGATAAAAAAAATTGCAGAAAAGGAAATGGAGTTATGTTTTAGTGAATTGAATTAGGGATGGATTGCTTGGTTCTGTTTTAGTGAATTGAATTAGGGATGTACAGAAGTGCTTTTTTCAAGAAATACTTTTCTCAAAAGTATGTTAATATGTATATCTATAATGAATTAATATTGTGTATATGTATATATATGTTAGTATGTATATATATATTAGGATTAAATATTTATATAATTGTGTTTGGTTTGATTAATTAGCTAATTTGTTAGGATTAATTGTTGTTAGATGAACAATTGATGCTTGGTTTATATATTGTTAATTGTTTATATATATATATATATATATATATATATATATATTGTGTGGCTTTGTTTAATTGTTGTTAGTGGCTTTGTTTAATTGTATGTATGGTGTATATATATTGGTGTATATATGTATATCATGTATATTGGTGTATATATGTATATTGGTGTATATATATCATGTTGTATGTATTGGTGTATATTTCTTCTGCTTTACAGGATCATGTCTCGTTTGCCATATCCCGGAGATGATGGAGATGATGATGGATATATTTGGTAGCATGTAATTAAATTATATATTTGTGATAATATATATTTCATGTTTTTGGTGTATTGGACGTATGTTTATGATTGTATGTTTATTTATTTCATGATGTGTATGTTTATTAATTTATTTGATGTTTTGGTATATATATATGTGGTATAAGTTTTGGTTTATGGTTTTATTATAGGATTTTTGGTTTATGGTTTATGGTATTGGACGTATATATAAGTTTTGGTTTATAGTTTTATTATAGGATTTTTAAAATATAAATTAATAATTAAAAAAAAAATGATATTGACGGTTATTTAATATTTGTCTATATATTTATAATAAATTAAAAAAAAAAAAAGTTTAGGTGGTTGATATATTTGTCAAGCAAATTCTTACAAAGCGGTTGAAAACCGTTGTCCAAATCGATTTCTTGGACAACGGTTTTTTTATCGTTATCCAAGCTTAGACATTTTATTCTTGGAAAGCAGTTATAACCGCTCTCCAAGGTCATTTTTCACAGCTGTCCAAGCCCAAATGTGTATTAGTGAAGTAATATTTTTCTATTTAAACAAGCAATACTTTTTTATCTAAATAAGTAATATTTTTCTTTAAACAAGTAATATTTTTTCATCTAAACAAGTAATACTTTTCTTTAAACAAGTTATATATATCTTTCTATCTAAACAAGTAATATTTTTCTATTTAAACAAGTAATATTTTTTTATTTAAACAAGGTAATATTACTTTTCTATCTAAATAAGTAATACTTAGACAAAATTTAATTAATTTATAAGAATATTAAATATTATAGGTATTAAATAATTAAAAATATGTATATATGATTTTAATTCAAGTCTATATTATATTGTATGTTTAATTATTTTATTCTGCATTAATTTCTAAAATAATTCATGGCATACAAATAAATATAACAAATAATATTATCAGTTGAAAAAATATATACTTTATTATATCATTTTCAGCGTGTGATAGACGAATAAAATTACAACCTATAACTAGTTTTATGAAATGCAATCAGAATTTTAAAATTTAAATATTACATTAACGGATATATAAGGTATAATATCTACATGATTTTCAATTATCCAACCCCCTAAAAACATTGAACAATCATAATTTGATTTCTTTACGATGTATATCATCCACACGGCTAAAAAAATATATATTAATTCACTTGGAGAGCGGTTATGAACCGCTCTCCAAGATTTACCTTGGACAGCGGTTCAAAACCGCTCTCCAATTACCCTTGCACAGCGGTTATGAACCACTGTCTAAGCTTTGATCTTGGACAGCGGTTTTTAACCGTTGTCTTTTTTTTTTTTAATAGAACCGCTCTCCAAGGGACCACTTGGAGAGCTATTCGAAAAAAGGGTTGTCCAAGTGGAGCTCCAAGCTCAAAAGTGTAGTAGTAAATTTACCTATAAATTACATTTTCATAGTCAAATTTATCTATAAGAAAATGTCTATATGATTAGAAAATTTTGTAGGCAACTGATAGGCAATACGATTATTTAAAGACGAAATCATTTTGTTGGAAATTTCATAAGTATATTGAAAAGAGTGGGTTTCATGTGCACCTGGGTGCAACATGCACCCATACTGCATTTTAGAAGCGTGTAACTATACAAAACAGAAACGTGTAACTATTTCAAACAGAAGTATGCAACTATGTTTTCATATTAACATTGTACTTTTATGTGTATATAAGTCGCATTTTTCAACATAACAAGTTACACGCTTCTAAAATACACTATGAATGCACGGTGCACTCGAATACATACAAGACATAGCATATTGAAGAATTTCGTAAGCAATTCCATGGACTTCGAATGCAGTATGAGCAAAAATATGTTCAAAATCAGAATCAAAATGTAAAATGTAACCAAATATATTATCAACTTGCGAAAGTTAAAAGTATTTATTTTAATGGAAAAACTTAAAAATGTTACTCCCTCCGTCTCATTCTTTAAGAGAAACTTGCTATTTTTTTGTCTCAAACTTTAAGAGAAACTTTTTAAAATATTAATAAATAATTCTTTCTATTTTATCACTTTATCACTTTATTACATAAAATACTAATAAACAACTCATTATACTCCCAATTATTCATCACTTTATCACTTTATCATATAAAATATTAATAAACAACTATTTTTACTTTATCACTTTATCACTTTATTACTATTCTAATAAATTCTTATGAACAGTCAGAAACTCTTAAAGAATGGGAAGGAGGTAGTATGATCATAATTAAAATATCATTATTTTTTCATACATTTGGATGGGGTTACTGGAGGGAGTTGTATCATGTATAATTAGCCGCGTTTTCGTTCGGATGAGGAGTAATTAGCTTAGGTATTACATGATCTTTATGAAAAGGATATTTTAATATCAAAATGAAAATCACATATCTAACCAGAATAACCTAACTGGCAACATGTTGAATGCATCCAAACATTTCATTGTTCAAAATATTCGATACTAATTAATTATGTCTATAATTATTAATTAATATGGCACAAGTTGATTCCACGTACGTTGTTATCTATTTATTAATAATAAAATTATTCCCTCCCGGATAAATCCATATGTATTTGATGTATAGCGGTTGACATCTTACAACAGCTAAAATTTTACATTTCTCGGACTATACTTGAAAACGTTTGTTACAAATTTAAATTAAAAAAAAAAAGAAAAAAAACTGAGGGCACTTTATTATGAAATTCGTTGAGAGTCTTGAAACGAGGATAAATTATTCGTTTCATAAATATTATTAGAGTAGGTATATTGTGAAAATTTTTATGTATGAAAATTTATAAAATTGTTCTAAATCAATTATATACACTCTAAACACTAAATAATGAATCATAAATTATGATTTATTCGGGTCAAGTGAACCATGAACCACTTGGGCCGAGTGAACCATGAACCACTCAATTTTGTCTTACTTTCACCAATTAGATAATTTAATTGTAAATTAAAGTTTTTCATTTATTTAGTTCACTACAAGAAAATGAAGAATTGCCTACCAAAATTTTCAAATGCCTATGAAATTTTCCTACGAAAATAATTTGGTCCTTAAAAGTGACTAATACCTAGGATTTGTCTACCAATTTTTAGAAAAATCTATGAAAAGTTACCTGCACAAAATAATTTTCTAGACAAACAAATTACCTACCATGAAACTACCTACACATTCCTAATTTCCGTAGGTAAACTAATTAACTACAAAAGATAATTCCCTAGGCAACTTACATTTTTATAGCCAATTATATTTGTGGTTAAGAAATTACTTACAAATAAATTTACCTATGAATTACATTCCGTAGGTAAATTTACCTATGAATAAAAATAACTAGGCAAATTAAAATATTCTCTAGGCAATTTTTTATTTTTTGGAATATTCGGTAGATAACTCTTTATTTTTTTTTTTCATGTATGAAAAAAATTTCATACTTGACTTTGTGATATTATTAACTTGTCCCGGCCCATTCAAAGCTTAACTAATTGACTCATTCTTTGTGTGAATAATGTCAGATAAAATTATACAGCTGTATTTTACACCATACCCATTTAACTGAATTTGTATTTTCTTTATTATTATTTGTTGAATTCTAATATGTATTGATCATATGAGAATGTCTGATTAAAAAATGATAAGAAGTTAAAATAAACTGATTTCTTTATGTATAGAATGATGATTTCAAATCCACCAAATCAAGTTGTAAATTGATCACTATAATCACTAAAAAGTTATTTAAAAAATGAGTGATGAGTTTCAACTTTCAATTTCATAATAACCGCAATGAATTTTAATACTTTGGATTACAAATCATTTCTCAAATTCTCCAATCCAATCACAACCTAGAAACAAATATAACTCCAAAAATCTATATATATAATTGCATAAAACCGACCTGCTTTTAAAAATTATTGCCAAAATGAAAAACATATCTTTAAAATAAATATTAATAAATTATAATGAATTTAGAAAAATCTTTTAAAAAACTATGTAGTATATTTATTTGCATTTACATCTATATGCCTAAGTACGTATAAACCATTAGTTAATGTTGTATATATAAGTAATATTATCAATTCGAGATTGTCTTTTAATTTTAAATTTGAATTTTCTTCAATATGTGTTTCCCCATATATGGATGCTTTTTCTTGCTTTCTTTTCATTAAAATTCAAGAATAACACTCCTATAAATCATGTCTTTACATGAAATTTGTGTAAAAAACTATCATTGTTATTCACAAAAAAATTCACTGTTTAAAAATATAAAGCATTTTCTAAACGATGATTATTTTTGTGCATAACAGTAATAGTTTTAATTTATGCATAATAGTGAGAGTTTTTGTATATAACAATGATTAATTTTTTTTCTTTCTAAACAGTGATACTAAAGAAACCGAGTTTACGGTGAACTCGGGTTCACACAAGTTTTTATCAAAATTCAAAGTGTAAACATGAGAAAAAATAATAATAAAACACAAAATGTCCAATTAAGATAGAGAAGATGCGATCGAGAATTACCCATAGTAGAAGATATATATATATATATATATATATATATATATATATATATATATATATATATATATATAATGACAATTAGGGTTTTCGATTGACGAGGATTAGATGAGGATTAAACGAAGGCAATTAAAAAAGTTAATTATGCAATAGACAAAAAAACAAATATAAAAGCTAGGTGTTTCACCTTTAATAACCAAATAGACCCCATAATTCGTCATTTCGCCCCCTCCCCTTGACCTCAACATAGTTTTAAAAAATTAAAAGATATATTACAAACTTTGAGTCATCATCAAAGTGCTTTCCCAATAGTTATAAGAGTGTGTCACAAGCAAAAAGAAATCAGAAAATGAAGTCCAATTATTGTTGATTTAGGAAATTTTGTTGCGTGTGTATTCATATGGGTTATGTATTTATATACTCTACATATCGATGACAATTTGATTTGTAAAAGATGATAAAACATAATTACAATATATTAAAGATAGGAATATTTGCGCAAGTCATAGTTTTTCTAAATAAATCAATATGAAATTCTTATTAATAAATCCTGTCAAAAAAAAATTCTTATTAATAAAAGTTTGCACCAAGAAATGATAAAAAAATTTATGCACAAATTGTACCGTAAAATTCAAATGCAGATTTTTAAAATGCAATTTATTTTATTAAAATTTTAAACTTATTTGAATTAACATATTGAATTTTTTAAATAAAAAATACATTAAATATTTTAATAAAATAAGTTAAACGTTTTAAAAATATAATTTTACATGTGCACAACAAACACACACTCAATAAATTCATTTTCTTCCAAAGTAGAGAAAATCCACTCTTCCAATACCTACACATGCATGAATATGCAAATATGTCTAAATGGTGTTTTCCTCTAGATACTATTGGTACCACGCCGGAAACAAATGTCACGTCTGATTTACTATATTTATCACCTGAATACATATATATGTCAAAAGGTTTGGCTATTTGTGGTTGTTTTTATTGGTTATAAGTGAATAAAAATTTATACTGAAAAATTTCATTTATAATAAAATTTCGATGGTGTATGAGAGAAATTTTTATTGTTTTACCAAGCAAAACAACAAGAAAAAATAGTGTGCTTATGCTTTTAAAACCAACCTTTATACTAGTTAGAAATAAACACACTTATTTCAAAATTTAATTTTTAGAAGTTAAAAATTAAGTACTTCAAAAGCTATGACAAATACGCAATGGGGATAGATCTATTGTTACTGAAATTAAATAAACAAATTAATTACACATTTCAAATTTTTAGTTGAGATTAAATTCTTTCATGGTATCAGAGCTTTTAGACTAACGCCCACATTTTGAGTTCGAGGGGGAGTGTTAGATAAATTGAATAAACGAATTATTTTCACACCATCATTCACTCGATGTGTCTCCTTCTCATGATGGAGTAAGAAAATTTAGCTCACAGGTAAGAAGAGTGTTAAATAAATGAATTAATTTCACACCATTATTCTTTTAATGGGCTCCTCCTGACGATAGAGTATGAGAATTCAGTCCACGATATTAAAAAATTAAATAAATTAATTAATTATACATCTCTATAAGTTTGAACTTTTTTAGGCATGCTAACTCTTTCATCTTTATATTATTGATCAATTATTAATATAGAAGCAAATTGATGGATTGCGGCCAAATATTTGGGACATACCCCGGCCACTTGTTAGTCATCACCTCACATCAAATTCTAATTTCCTATCATTCTTTTTATTTTATTGTCCCATGTAAACCAATTATGGATCTCTGTAGATCTCTCGATAGGGGCTCCTGAAATTGAAATTCCATCTGCCCACTCGGTCATTAAATATGTTAATTTTGCTTAGAAAATATCACATCACCCAATATTAAATTAATCCATGCAGTTTAAAAAATGATCGAAAAAAAATAAAACATTTTACAGTAAAGTGTAGAAAAGAAAGCGCGTCGTGGAATAATTTTCTTAATTAGGGAGATGCAGTATAGTCTAACTCTAACTAGGAATGAAAATAATTTACTTTTGTCACCGGCAAGACCGTGCGAGTACGAACAAATATGATTAGATCATAAGCAATTATTAAAATGCTATATATTCATACATATTTATTTATTTATATTAATTGTATTTGTAGGCTTACGTAGTCTCCATTGTCGTACGTCGCATCATCGCAAATTTATTGGATTTGCTGAATTATTCCCATGAGATGAATTAGGTTTTGGGAATTTGGTGTGCTCGATTTTTTTTTTTAATCGAATAAATAGTAATTCGAATTTAGAGGCAATAAATAATAACTCGAATTTAGATGTGATTCTGGGTGGTGCACTTGGTGTCATAGAACAGGGTCCCACCTCAATCGAGGGTCCCGGTTTTTTTCTTTTAATTATATATAATTAATTTTTTTATACATATCATTATGTTGTGAAATATCTCAATAACTCATTTATTTGAGTTGGTGTAGGATAAGTGCTAAATCTGTAGATTTAAGATTATTGGGACTTTTAAGGAGGTGCATGATAGATGAGGGGTAAGACTATTATACCACATCTTAAAAAGATATTTATCATTTTAAATATTAATAAATAACTCGCTCGCTAAAAAACAAGATTAATAGTGAAATGGGCAAACAAATCAGGACGAAGAGAGTATTATTTATTTTTATTCAAATTTTACATCTTATTTTATTTGATTAATTAATGTAATTATGTAAATATTAACAAATATATTAATACTTTTTGTTTATGGTATAATATGAATATATAAGATCTAAATTTTTTTTTTTTCACCAGACTCCTCAAATTATAGGAATGACTTTGCTCGAATCTACCTCACTGCATAGATAGAGATCGGGAAGGATTCACAAAATTTTCATAACGGGACACATAAAAAGCATAATATAAAATATATTAAGAAACAAAGTAGTAAAAAATGGGATTTAGGAATATATTTTCTTCTAAGTTCTAGCCACTTGAGTTATTCCACTTCGTCATTTGATTTACTTATTTAATAAAAAAAATTTAAAAAAAAAAACTTATTTACTCAAAATTAACATGTATAATTAAATATTTAATGAATAGTGATGTCTAAAAACATTCACGCTTGTTAATTATATTCAGATATTGATGTACAAGCTTTAAATTTTTACTGATGTACAAGGAAAAATTACGATTTAGCCATTTAAATCATGATAGTAATAATTTTTATGCATAAAAGTGATAATTTTTATATATAACAGTAATAAAATTTATGTATAAACCCATTTCATATGTGTACTCCAATTGATATATGTATGACAATAAAATAGCATGATAAATAATTAAATGTGAAATTGAATTTTCTCAGTAAAGGAGGGTCTATTGAGAATTATTGATTTGATTTCGCTCAAATTTAATGATTTTAAAATCAAATCCAAAATACTGTGCAATTTAAATACATTCTATATACTATTTTATATAATATTAATTATTTTCACTAAACAATTATACATCTATCTTTCTCCCTATTTAAAAGAAATTTACAGAAAAATTATGAGATAATCAGAACATATATACTACTAAATGTCTTGTCTTATCCCAGAAAAGTCGGCTTCAGATTTTGGCTGTAATAAAAATAGGCTGTAATAAAAATAGGTTGTAAAAATTGTGTGCTGCATTAAAACCATTTATAGCGCTCTGAATTCATGTACCATGAATACCGTTAATTGGTGTGTGGTTTTGCCTTTTGTTTTAGCGTTAGGGATACTACGTGTGTGCAGTGTATGTTTTTCTGTTTCGAATAAAACAACATGACAAGGACAAAAGTATTCCTACAAACGGAACCATATCACAAGTTGGGGTTGGAAAGAAGTGTTCGTGTTAAGTATATATGTTAATGCATTTTATAATCGTGCCGTGTGATTAAATAAATTGCACTTTTCATTATAATAAGTTGCACAATTCTAAAATGCAAAATAAGTGCATGATGAATCTAAGTGTACATGTATTAAGGATAATTAATTTATATATTAAGGATAATTAATATGTAATTAATAGATTAGATCTTGGTCATTATTGGTCATTAATATATAATTAATAGATTAGATCTTGGTCATTATTGGTCATTAATTCTTGGTCATTATTGTTGTAACTGTATCTTTATTTATAGTGGAATTCTTCCAATCACCTCATTAAAACAGTGATATTCTAATTATCATCACATGGTATCACGATCCTAATCCTACTTTTTACGATGCGCCGATCATCTCTTCCTTTTCACGGCTCTCTTCGTTTGATGATCCTCCAACTCCTCGTGATTTCGGGCGAGGTCCTCTCGGTATCATTGTCTCACAAATAATACATTCTCGCAACCCTACGCCGGGTTTTTCAATGGCGGCATCATCCTCTTCCACCACCGATCCGCTCCCCGCCAATACCATGCTCTCAATGGTACCGATCAAACTTGAACCCTCTACTTACTTGATGTGGTATCGTCAAGTCATTCATATGGCGAAAGTGCTTCGACCTAATGGGATTTCTTGATGGATCAGTCGTGGCCCCATCCCCTACAATCACGATTGATGGCGCCCATCAACCAAATCCGTTGTTTCTTGCGTGGCGTATGAAAGACAAGAAATTACTCAGCGTCGTCTTCACGTCGCTAACTCCGGATCTTGACATCGGAGGTTACGGATTGTCAAACCTCTCATTCGGCTTTTGGTCGACGCCGCCGGGCGGCGTTCTCCGACTCATCCGCTTCTCACACCCATCACCACGTGAGGAGTTGCTTTCTCTTCGGAAGGGTGATCTCTCGGTGGGCGACTATGGCGGAAATTTAAGAACTTGTGTGATCAACTTTTCGGCAATTGGTCACCCTATTGATGAAAACCGATAAAAGCCATTGGTTCTTACGAGGGTTAGGCATTCAATTTGCCTCGTTTTTCGATTAATTTCGAATGGCGCTTAACCACATTGCTCGTGTTTGCGTACCTTGCTTCATCAAGCTCGTCGGTTTGAGATGATGTTGCGTGTTATGGAAGGTGGTTCTCCATCTTCGGCGGCGTTCACGGCTTCAAACCCGGAAATGGTGCGGTGGTGGCCATTCCTCGGTGGACAAGGTCGACTAAGGGCGACTCGGTTTCTCTTGAGCGTCGGGGTTCAACAACGAGAGGCGAAATTTTCAAAGACTCTAACAATCGTCCATGATCTACATTCGTGGTAATTCGGGTAGCAAACCGTAATGTCGGGGTGGAAGCAGGGGTCGTCGTACCCTATACTCCTCATTTGTCGGATATGCGGCGGTGAACATTATGCGAATAAATGCCCTCAATTTATTGATGCTCGGAATCTTTGCTTCTTACGCCAATCTTGCTCGAGCCTTTAATCACTCATGTCGATTTGATTCCACTCGATTGGTATTTGGACTCACGGTGTACTGCAAGATATGATGAATCGGACATCTGCTCTTGAATCCTTCAGACCTTACCTTTGTAACGGTTCTGTTATTGTTGGTAATGGTTACCTTAAAATATTTCGCATATTGGCACTTCTAAATTATCTGGGGATGTTAAATTGTTGGATGTATTGGTTTGCCACATATTACTAAGAACTTATTGTCTATTTCTAAGTTATTTGTTGATTACCCCTGTTGACGTTGTGTTCTCGATAAGTTCTTTGTCATTTGAAGCAGGGTGACAAAAAAAATTATGGCCCGGGAGGGTTGATAAAGGTTTATATTTGCTTGATCGGGGTGTCCGGTCTTTAATTTAAACAATTAGGAATAAAGACTTGAAGGCGGTTTTGATTTATGGCATCTTCGTTTTTGGGGCATGTCCCGTTTACTATTATTTCTTTATTGCAAAAGATAGGCCAATTATCTATTACTTTTTATTACCGAAACTCTACACTTTGTTCCTCTTGTCGGTTGGCTAAGAAACAAGCGTGTACCTTTTACATTGAATGAAAAAATGTCTTTGTCACGATGCTTGACTTAGTCCATTGTGATCGTGGGGCCCGGCCCCGATTATTTCGTCGATGGTTTTAAATATTATGTCGCCTTTGTGGATGATCATTCTCGTTTCTCTTGGATTTATCCCTTCGTCTTAAGTCCGGAATTTTATGATATTTTGGTGAAATTTCATGCTTTTATGCACTTTTCGGTTTTTCGGAAAAATCAAGGTTTTCCAAAGTGATGGTGGTACGAAATTTGTGAATTCTAGAGTCCGTGAATTTATGTCACTACATGGCATTCTTTCATCTCTCGTGTCCATACACTCCTCGCCGAAGAATGGGGCGCGTAACGCAAGCATAGACATATTTAAAACAGGTCTTTTCTATGTTATTTCATTCACATGCTCTGTATCGTTGTGGTTTGATGCTTTTGCCATCGCAGGTTTATGTTATTAATCGCGCCCTCATCATCTGCATCTAACAAGTATCCATTTGAGCTTCTTTTTGGATCAATTCCAAACTATGCCAATTTTAAACCGTTCGGTTGTCGAGTTTATCCATTTTTGAGGGACTATGCTGAACACAAGTTGGCACCCAAAAGTCGGCCTTGCATCTTTCTTGGATACAATAGCACACATAAGGGATTTCGTTGCCTCGATCCAGCTACTTCTCGGGTCTTCTTATCGAGGCATGCTCAATTTGATGAACTATGTTTTCCTTTCTCACGAGAACTCAAATGCGCAACACCGATGTCCAATTTGGATTTCTCAAGTTTTTTGGATGGTACTATCACCGTGCCCATGCCTCTACCGCCATCCATCCGTCCCGTGTCATCGCCGCCTATTTCTCGTCCTCACATCATTCCTTTGGATGATGAGGAACAACTCCCACTGCATACGGCACCTCCGCACCGGCCGCCGCCTAACCAGCCCCACCGTTGGCACCACTAGCCGATCCGCCCCGTAGAACTGCTCTGTTGCGGTCCACGATCCACCGGTCCCGTCATGGGGCGATCCATCCTATGGTGACGCGTGCCCGTCTTAGGGGTGTTCAAGCCTCGTTACCGGTTGATCTTTCAGACCTTTGCCTTGCTATCCTCTCTAGCTGCTAGCTCACGAACTAGAGGTTTCAAATCCATTGTCAAATCTCGAGAATGGTTATGCGCTATGCAGAAGAGATCGATGCTCTACGTCAAAATAATACGTGGGATCTTGTACCTTGTCCTTCACATACTAATATTGTTGGTTCGAAGTGGGTTTTTCGGACCAAGTTTCATTCCGATGGTACTATTGAGCGTCATAAAGCTCGCCTCGTGGCATAGGGGTTCACTCAAGTTCCCGGGGCTGATTTTCATCATACATTCAAACCCGATCGTCAAGTACCCTCATCGTTCGAAGTTATTCTTCTTTGTGTGCAATCTCGATTGGTCGTTGCATCGGTTAGGCGTCAAGAATGCATTTCTCAATGGATTTCTTGACAAACCGGTTTTCATGGCTCAACCTCGGGATTTGTTGATCCACGCTTTCTGATCATGTTTTTTCGTCTAAAGAAGGCGTTGTATGGTCTGAAACAAGCCCCTCTTGCTTGGTTTCAACGATTTAGTACATATCTCTTCAGCTTGGGATTTGGCCAGAGTCGATCTGACTCATCTTTGTTCTATCTCGTTCGAGGTACTTCTATTCTCTATCTACTCTTATCGTAGATGATATAATTATCACAGAAATGATGGTGACATGCTCAAGACATTCATCAGACGCACGCATAAGGAATTTGCTATTAAGGATTTGGGGCGTCTTAACTATTTCTTTGGTCTTGAGGTCTCGTACACTTCGGATGGTCTTTTTTTTGTTGGTTGGCCGAATATCTTCTTATCGACATTTTGGAGCAGGCAAAACTATTGGATTCCAAACCGTTTCACCCCCTTTCATTTGGAGAGGTTTTGGTAAGTGATGGCCCACCGTTCCACGATCCCACTTTATACCGCTCTTTAGTCGTGGGCCCTTCAAGATCTTGACTATTACCGCGGGATTTATCGTATCTTTGTGAATGTTGTTAGTCAATTTCTTCACTCAAACGGATGATCATTTTAATGTTGTTAAGGGATTTTTACGTTATGTGAAGGGTACAAGTCCACTTTGGCTTATCCTTTTTCTAAGATCCGTGAGTCTGCTTTGTCATTGGGTACTCGATGTTGATTGGGCCGTTGCATTGAAACCAGACGATCCCGTCGACGGTTACTCAATTTTCTTGGCGGAAATCTCATCTCTTGGAGTGCAAAGAAACAACCTCATGATGGCTCGCTTCGAGTTGTGAATCAATACCGTTTATGGCCAATGCAATGGTGAAATTGCTTGGCTCACCAATCTTCTCGATGAGCTCCGGTCAAAATCTCCAATAGTCTGAACTCTTGTGTGACAACAAGAGTGCTATTTTTATCGATCGAGAATCCGATTTGCTCACAAACGAGCAAAACACACTGATCTGGATTACCACTTTGTTCGTGAACTAGTATCCTCTGGGAAGATTTCCACACGTTTTGTTCCATCTCATCTTCAGCTTGCAGATATTTTCACCAAGAGTCTGCCTCGACCTGCTTTTGAGCTTCTTCGATCCAAGCTTCGCGTTTGTCTTCACCCCACGCAACGCTTGCGGGGGTATTAAGGATAATTAATTTATATATTAAGGATAATTAATATGTAATTAATAGATTAGATCTTGGTCATTATTGGTCATTAATATGTAATTAATAGATTAGATCTTGGTCATTATTGGTCATTAATTCTTGGTCATTATTGTTGTAATTGTATCCTTATTTATAGTGGAATTCTTCCAATCACCTCATTAAAACGGTGATATTCTAATTATCATCACAACATGAAACTCACTCCTCATTCATTAATATATATGAAATAGTACAAATCTTGTAACACCATTTCATACAATATGTTCGGCAATATAGTAAAGTTGATAAATTTTTATAAAATAAGGCAAAGTATAGTGTGAACAAGTTTCACATAAAAATCTGTGAAATTGTTCAAGGATTAGTTGTGATAATTGAAGAGTGTATTTTTTTTACTATAAAGGGTATTATTCATAACATTAAAGAGTGTAAACTAAAATTACATCAAGGGTATTAGTTGTGATAACTGAAGAATGTGATTTATATTACAAAAGAGTATTAGTCGTGATAACTGAAGAGTCATGCCTGTAAAAGAGGAACCAATTTGACGGTGAACAAGTTTCACAACATATCAACTCAAAAAATAAAATTTTAATTTGATGATAATAAAATTACTTTATTTTTAGAGTTTCGCAAGTTTTGCATCATATATAACAAAATTCGTGTAGATCGCTTTAAAGAAAACATTTAATCCAAATTTAATGAGTACTAATATTTTAAATCACTTATTTTTAATCGGATAAATAATAATTTGGACTCATGACATCACGGCATGAGTAGTGATGCTCTAACGTTTAAGTTATTTTACTCTTGTCCTTTTAAATCATATATTTATTGAAATTCAAATTACCTAATTTTATTTCACATTTAATAGTAGCACATATTTATATATTTTTTTATATCACCGAATTTTACCCCATTGCAAAGGCATAAGAAAATTGACAAAAAATTATGTGCATCATGTTCACCATACACCACTATTATTAATATTTTAAATTAATATTTTATAAATAAAATGTTGATCCTTAAAAGTGATAATAAGTGTACAGGGAACATGATGCAAATAATAATATAATACCTTCTCATATTTCAAGTCTTATTTATATCTGCACAATTTTTTTGTTTCAAAATTTATGCCTGCAAATTAACGGTGCAATGTAACGGTTGTCACCTTTCACGACAAAGTCCCTTTCCAAGTTAAACATGAGTTGAAGAAACAACAATATAATTGGCCTTTTATGATATCTAATCTAATGATTGAAAAACCCTTGTCTGGTAAAGTTCATGCATGTTAATTAAGTACAATTTGATGGCGGGCACTCTTTAATTACATATTGGCACAAAGTTATTATTTACTTACAAAAATTCAAGTTTATATAATAAATAATATTAATTGATGATTATTATTAATTGTTTTCACTTAATATTATTAAATATTTTTATCATTGAGTCTTTTTACCAGGTATATATGTAGTAATATATATTTGATATTGATGGTTGAATTTTTAATCATCTCAATTTAGTTAGGATCCAATCGAACTCATTCTTAAATCTTGACAAAAGAAGACCCAATTAGATTCAAACATGGAATATAACATATTTCAAAAAAGTCTAAATTAATTTACCTATATTTTTACACAAATTTCAATCCTAACCTCCTTTTTTTTTTTTAAGTATACCATGTCCATAATCCATTATTTAATTAATTGATTCAAAGCATAATTAAATTAACCTTTCCCTTTTTCAACTTAAACACAAACTGGAATTTGTATGTAGGTTTTGGTTTCTTGTTTTGTAAGCTGTTGTGCACCAAAATATGTTGATTGCGGATAATGATGTGGCTTAAGGATCTTAGTGACACAAACAATAAATGAGTTATATTGTTTGTATTTATGTCGTATGATTGGATTGAAGAATAAATGTTGAATAATAATTTTGCAAGAGGTTGGGTAGGATAATCAATTCTCTCATTTCTTGGGTCATAAATGAGCCCCATTTATAGTGGTTGAGAGAGTGGTGCTCACTCTCCCAGATTACAGATCTATAGGGCCGAAAATAGCCCTGGTTACAATTAAATGTTACAAGATTGATGTGATCTGCTCTGGAGGTCGCAGAAGGTCGCCCAACGCAAAAAGGACCTCGCGACCCTAAATTATACCTCGACCGAGGTAATTTCCGGATTTATCGAGGATCGGCTACTTTTGTACTCTGACGCGCCGTTTTGCCTCGTCCTTCGCTGGATTCTGTCAGACGTAAATCCCATATAGGAATGATCGCCTATACCTTCTTTCTGACACACGTCTTATCGTAGTTAATATACCGTCCTTGGATAGCCGCGAGGTCGATCACCTCGCGATATGCCTACCTCGACTTTTACTCTCTTTATCTCGGGTTTGGGGAGGGTGATTTGTATGTACATAGGCTCGCTCTTTGAGAGTGTCATGTTGGCCTGGGCCCACCTCGCGCGATGTGCCCACAACATAAGCAAATTTAGGGTGTGTTTTGAAGCACTTAAAACAGCTTCTAGAAGCACTTATTTTCAGAGCTCTCTCTCATATCTTTTAAAAATAAGTCTTTAGAAGCTGTTTTAAGTGTTTCAAAATACACCCTTATTACGCCCATCTCATACTTTTTGGGTTACCACAATTTTACTCTTAATGTTTTGTTAGAAAATTAAAATATATAATTTCTAACAAGAGTTAATCTTCCAACTTTCTTCTAAAATTTGTTTGACTTTATTGTATGAGTGGTATAACTTTGAGTATCTAAGCGTAGGTTTGTTTCGCGGCTATCCCGGCGGACTTTGGATTTTACAATCTCAAACCCCCATTTGTTTTGAAACTTAAAGTAAGGATTTTAAAATCCTATTAATCATACTCTACCTCATAACCTACTACTACTCTACTTTTTATTCTATCAATACACTCACATTATCTACTTTTTTATTCTCTCAATACACTCAAAATAATATAATAATATCACATCAATCATCTTTTTCACTATCCTACCCTATAAAATCTCATAACAAACATACATCTTAACTATTCATCAAGATTTTGAAATCCTAGGACTTCAATGTCCGGATTTCCCACGTCCACTATAAGCCCGAAACGAACATACCCTAATTTATTTTTTGATTGAATCTTTTCTAAAAAAATAAATCATTACGCATAAATAATGTGAATAATTTTATTTATAAAATTTGTTAATACAAAAAAATCGAAAACTAATTATAATCTCGTTTGCCATTGGTTAATAACCGTTGTCTATGTAACACAATAAACGAAATTAAAAAAAAAAGTTAGACAGCGGTTGATAACCGATGTCCAAGCAAAACTCTTAAAGCGGTTTGAAAACCATTTGTCCAAATCTTGCGATTTCTTGACATTTATTTTTTATCATTTATCCAAGCTTGATAATTTATTACTTGGAGAGCGGTTATAACCGCTCTCCAAGGTCATTTTTCACAGTTGTCCAAGTCCAAATGTGTATTAGTGAAGTAATACTTTTCTATTTAAACAAGCAATATTTTTTTATCTAAATAAGTAATATTTTTCTTTAAACAAGTAATACTTTTTCATCTAAACAAGTAATATTTTTCTTTAAACAAGTTATATATATCTTTCTATCTAAACAAGTAATATTTTTCTATTTAAACAAGTAATACTTTTCTATTTAAACAAGGTAATATTACTTTTCTATCTAAATAAGTAATACTTAGACAAAATTGAATTAATTTATAAGAATATTAAATATTATAGGTATTAAATAATTAAAAATATGTATATATGATTTTAATTCAAGTCTATATTATATTGTATGTTTAATTATTTTATTCTGCATTAATTTCTAAAATAATTCATGGCATACAAATAAATATAACAAATAATATTATCAGTTGAAAAAATATGTACTTTATTATATCATTTTCAGCGTGTGATGGACGAATAAAATTACAACCTATAACTAGTTTTATGAAATGCAATCAGAATTTAAAATTTTAAATATTACATTAACGGATATATAAGGTATAATATCTACATGATTTTCAATTATCCAACCCCCTAAAAACATTGAACAATCATAATTTGATTTCTTTACGATGTATATCATCCGCACGGCAAATTAAAATATTCTCTAGGCAATTTTTTATTTTTTGGAATATTCTGTAGATAACTCTTTATTTTTTTGTTTCATGTATAAAAAAAATTTCATACTTGACTTTGTGATATCATTAACTTGTCCCGGCCCATTCAAAGCTTAACTAATTGACTCATTCTTTGTGTGAATAATGTCATATAAAATTATACAGCTGTATTTTACACCATACCCATTTAACTGAATTTGTATTTTCTTTATTATTATTTGTTGAATTCTAATATGTATTGATCATATGAGAATGTCTGATTAAAAAATGATAAGAAGTTAAAATAAACTGATTTCGTTATGTATAGAATGATGATTTCAAATCCAACAAATCAAGTTGTAAATTGATCACTATAATCACTAAAAAGTTATTTAAAAAATGAGTGATGAGTTTCAACTTTCAATTTCATAATAACCGCAATGAATTTTAATACTTTGGATTACAAATCATTTCTCAAATTCTCCAATCCAATCACAACCTAGAAACAAATATAACTCCAAAATCTATATATATAATTGCATAAAACCGACCTGCTTTTAAAAATTATTGCCAAAATGAAAAACATATCTTTAAAATAAATATTAATAAATTATAATGAATTTAGAAAAATCTTTTAAAAAACTATGTAGTATATTTATTTGCATTTACATCTATATGCCTAAGTACGTATAAACCATTAGTTAAGGTTGTATATATAAGTAATATTATCAATTCGAGATTGTCTTTTAATTTTAAATTTGAATTTTCTTCAATATGTGTTTCCCCATATATGGATGCTTTTTCTTGCTTTCTTTTCATTAAAATTCAAGAATTACACTCCTATAAATCATGTCTTTACATGAAATTTGTGTAAAAAACTATCATTGTTATTCACAAAAAAATTCATTGTTTAAAAATATAAAGCATTTTCTAAACGATGATTATTTTTGTGCATAACAGTGATAGTTTTAATTTATGCATAATAGTGAGAGTTTTTGTATATAACAATGATTAATTTTTTTTCTTTCTAAACAGTGATACTAAAGAAACTGAGTTTACGGTGAACTCGGGTTCACACAAGTTTTTATCAAAATTCAAAGTGTAAACATGAGAATAAATAATAATAAAACACAAAATGTCCAATTAAGATAGAGAAGATGCGATCGAGAATTACCCATAGTAGAAGATATATATATATATATATATATATATATATATATATATAATGACAATTAGGGTTTTAGATTGACGAGGATTAGATGAGGATTAAACGAAGGCAATTAAAAAAGTTAATTATGCAATAGACAAAAAAACAAATATAAAAGCCAGGTGTTTCACCTTTAATAACCAAATAGACCCCATAATTCGTCATTTCGCCCCCTCCCCTTGACCTCAACATAGTTTTAAAAAATTAAAAGATATATTACAAACTTTGAGTCATCATCAAAGTGCTTTCCCAATAGTTATAAGTGTGTGTCACAAGCAAAAAAAAATCAGAAAATGAAGTCCAATTATTGTTGATTTAGGAAATTTTGTTGCGTGTGTATTCATATGGGTTATGTATTTATATACTCTACATATCGATGACAATTTGATTTGTAAAAGATGATAAAACCTAATTACAATATATTAAAGATAGGAATATTTGCGCAAGTCATAGTTTTTCTAAATAAATCAATATGAAATTCTTATTAATAAATCCTGTCAAAAAAAAAATTTTCTTATTAATAAGAGTTTGCACCAAGAAATGATAAAAAAATTTATGCACAAATTGTACGTGAAATTCAAATGCAGATTTTTAAAATGCAATTTATTTTATTAAAATTTTAAACTTATTTGAATTAACATATTGAATTTTTTAAATAAAAAATACATTAAATATTTTAATAAAATAAATTGAACATTTTAAAAATATAATTTTACATGTGCACAACAAACACACACTCAATAAATTCATTTTCTTCCAAAGTAGAGAAAATCCACTCCTCCAATACCTACACATGCATGAATATGCAAATATGTCTAAATGGTGTTTTCCTCTAGATACTATTGGTACCACGCCGGAAACAAATGTCACGTCTGATTTACTATATTTATCACCTGAATATGTATATATGTCAAAAGGTTTGGCTGTTTGTGGTTGTTTTTATTGGTTAGAAGTGAATAAAAATTTATACTGAAAAATTTTCATTTATAATAAAATTTCGATGGTGTATGAGAGAAATTTTTATTGTTTTACCAAGTAAAATAACAAAAAAAAATATTGTGCTTATGCTTTTAAAACCAACCTTTATACTAGTTAGAAATAAACACACTTATTTCAAAATTTAATTTTTAGAAGTTAAAAATTAAGTACTTCAAAAGCTATGACAAATACGCAATGGGGATAGATCTATTGTTACCGAAATTAAATAAACAAATTAATTACACATTTCAAATTTTTAGTTGAGATTAAATTCTTTCATGGTATAAGAGCTTTTAGACTAACGCTCACATTTTGAGTTCGAGGGGGAGTGTTAGATAAATTGAATAAACGAATTATTTTCACACCATCATTCACTCGATGTGCCTCCTTCTCATGATGGAGTAAGAAAATTTAGCCCACGGGTAAGAAGAGTGTTAAATAAATTAAATAAATGAATAAATTTCACACCATTATTCTTTTGTACCCAGTTCGTGATATAAACTGGTTTACGGAAGTCAAACGTCCGGTTAAGTTTTGTACCTCTTTCACTCTCCTGGGGGCCTGCATATCGAGCATGGCTTGAATCTTTGATGGGTTCGCTTCAATCCCCCGTTGACTGACCATGTGTCCGAGGAATTTTCCCGAGTGAACCCCAAAGCTGCATTTCTTCGGATTTAGCTTCATGTTATACTCCCTGAGAATATCAAACGTTTGTGCGAGGTGGGTGATGTGGTCTTCCTTGTGTTCGCTTTTTACCACGATGTCATCAATATACACCTCAACTGTTCGGCCGATGTGTTCGTCGAACATTTTGTTCACCAAACGTTGATATGTTGCTCCGGCATTCTTTAATCCGAATGGCATGCGTTGCCAACAATACATATTATTTTCACTGCAGAATGCCGTATTCTTTTGATCGTCCGGATGCATAGGTATTTGGTGATAGCCAGCAAAAGCATCCATGAAGGTCATGAGCTCATGGCCTGCTGTATTATCGACCAAATAATCGATATGTGGCATCGGGAAATTATCTTTCGGGCATGCCTTGTTTAAATTAGTGAAATCTATACATAGTCTCCAAGTTCTATTGGACTTGAGGACGAGCACAGGGTTCGCAAGCCATCTTGGGCATTTTACTTCTCGAATCAATTTATTGTCGAGCAATTTTTTGATTTCACTATTCATAGCCGCATACTTCTCCGGACTGAACTTTCTGCGCTTCTGGATAACTGGAGTTTGTGTTGGATCAAGGTTGAGAGAGTGGCATGCATGTTTAGGATCAATGCCAATCATGTCCTCGTGCGACCAAGCGAACACATCCAAGTTTGCTTGAAGGTATGCGATTACTTCTGTTCAGAAAGGCTCCGGTAATTCCGAACCAATGAATACTTCTAACTCAGGTCTGTTCGGGTCGATATTGATAGACTCCAGTTGTTCGACAGGTGTTGCTCGCTTTCTTTTTTGCTTCCACCGAGGATCTTCGATCGACCCCCGGTGTTCGTCGTCTAACTCCATAGGTTCAAAACCTACGCGAGGTTCTAGGTCTGATAGCTCGTTTGGCGAATCAATATTCATTAGATCTGGGACATGAGTTACCATCCTGGACTCGGTGTTCGCGCATGGAGGAGTGCTCGTCAAAGGGTATTTTGGCAACGTATTCGCCTGTAGGCTTGACTCTCCGATCTCCCATGTTTGCTCCGTCATGTTAACGATATTTTGTTTTTCTGATGCACATGATAGCAAACAATCTTGAGCTTTTTCTGATCGCCTTTTACGCTACCCGTTCCATATTGAGTTGGAAATTTAACACAATAATAGTAAGTTGAACAGGCAGCTTTAAATTCCTGAATAAACGGGCGACCTAGGAACCCGTTGTAAGTAGATGGAGCATCGACGATTACAAAATCTAGCATTCTAGTTCGTCGGATCTCCGGATTTAAAGTTGATTCTAACTCGACTCCTAACCTGATCATACCATAGGGTCGGGTTACAGATTCCCCGAAGCCCATGATGGTGTGATCACATGGTTCTATATAGCTACTCAGGTCCCCAACTTGCTTCTCCATTTGGTGCAGAGTGTTGACGAACAAAATGTTCGCATATGCTCCGGTATCAACCAGGAGGCGGTGCACCTTCAAACCGAGGAGACGAGCGCTGATGGTTAGAGAGTCATTGGGGGGGTGATTATACCGTCGAGATCGTCTTCTGAGAACATGATTTGGTGAGAGGGTGACGTGCTAGCTGATGTGCTCGCCACCTTCACCTGATAGATGCTTTGCATGGCACGCATCTCCATCTTTTTTCGTCTGTTCGATAATGTTGGTGCCTGATAACATCCACCCACTGGACCGTAATCAGGAGGTATCATGTGGATCTCTTGACTTTCTCGACCTCTACCCATAGTAGGAGCCCCTCTTTTGGGTATTTCAGACTTCTCTTACGGGATTCTTCGGGATCACTGTCAGATGTTTCTTCGGCCTTTCGCTTACCCCTACGATCTCCTGTTTTTTCTGTTCGGGAGTCTCTGCTCGCCGACTTTTTTAGGAACTGGGTAAGACGATTCTCTTCGTATAACTTCCAAAGTTGACGAAGTAAATTGCGACAATCTTCTGTATTATGCCCGATATACTCGTGATAATTACAATATTTGGAAGCATTAAGCCGATTCTTATCTATTATGATTCTTCGCGGCCTATCCAACATGTCTCGATCTTTGATTTGGTTAAAAATTATTTCTGCTGAGACGCCCAGAAGACTTCGTAGGGCGTTTGTGTTGGGATTATACTGAAAAGTATGCTTTTTACTTTGTATAATCAAAACTGAATTTCCAGACTTATTTACTGAAATAAATTGTTTATCACTGATGCTTTAAATATCATTGAATGTTACATATATTTACTGCATAACTGTTCAATAATTTGTACGTGTTACATTGTAGTTAATTTAGTGATACCATATCACAGAAGATTAAATTAACAGTCCCTTGAAACTAAAAGTACGCCATTCACGACCTAGATGGAAATGAACAACCCATCGCGAAAGGTTGAGGTGTAAGGTTCAGATTGGTTTGTCTTGACCAAGAGATTACACTAGTGCATGATCGATGTAATGAATAGGACTCTGAGGAGGATAAATTCTTCTTGAATCGAACAAGGAAGAATTAAACCTCAGTGGTTCGTTGTTTCTTAATCTTCGTTCCTTAAATAGGATCACGTGGGATTGGTAACTATTGCTTTGACTTATCATGGGTAGCGAATCAAAGAGATTCAATACTTTTTATCTTGGGCAATATTATTAGTCACATGTGATTACTAAGATTTAATCTGAAGAAGAATCGCAAGCAAATTTGTTCGATTTGCCCTCTTGGGAGGTTCATAAGTTTTATCATACCAAATCTTGCAAGTGGAATTAGTTTCCGGTATGGATAATAATGTTGAACCATTCCTTGACCAAGGATAAAATATATTAATTAATTAGAAAGCTATTTCAGTGGCTTGAATTAATTAATGGGCTAGATAATCTTAAACACGGAAATAATGACCGGAGCCATATTGATTGTAATATGGGTTAAGATGGATAGTGCAATATTAATTATGTAGTGGGATTAATTAATATTTATGGGCTTGAATTATATAGTGGTTCAATATTAGATATTCAAGGTCCATTAGAAGGTCCAATCTTAATTCTCCTAAAGGCCCCCTGAGTAGCCCAACATATAGTCCAATAACTGAAAAGGTGATTAAAATAAAATAAATAATCGCTTTTATTTTTCCTATGATATTTCGAAATTTATGGATAAAAGAGGGAAAAGATTTTCTTTGAATTTTGTTATGGAATGAAGATATGTATTCTTGGAATACAAGATTATCTCATTAAATTCAAGAAATCTCCCACTTGGTTATTCATAAGGATATTTCAAAATTTTGAAAATAGAGGGCAAGAAAGATTTTCTTGAAAAGATATTATGGAAGATATGTATTTCTTGAAATACAAGAATATCTCATAAATTCAAGAAGATCCAAATCTTGGAATCTTGCAAGACTCAATTTTCGAAAATTCCATAATTTGAAGAGGTGGGATTTTTGTGGAATATTTTAATTATGGGAAAAAAGAATATATGAGATATATTCAAGATTTCTTGGTGATCAAGAAAAGTCTTTTTCCCACATTGATTTTTTCATCAAAAATTTCGACCACCTCTTACCTATAAATAAAGGGGATGATTCTTTCATTCCCAAGTACAATTCCATGTCTTTGGAAAAATTAGCAAATCCACATAAGTGGTGCAACAAAGTTTTTTTTTTTCTTTTTGTTAATTGTTCGACAAGTGTCCTTCCAATAGGATAGTTGAGCAAGGGCTAAGGGAATACTTGGGAAGTCTTTTTGGTTAGTCCGTCCAACCGAATTCACTTTGTCATCCCAGGAGAATGCGTTCACGTAAACCGTGTAGATTCGCATGTCGTAGGTTTTACGTGGCTTTATTATATGCATGATGTTGTTGTAATTATTATTTGAATTAATATAGGATTAATTCATGCTAGTAATAATTAAAGAATTAAATTTGTATTTAAATATTCATCCGAATAGACTGTGCAACTTATTCCCCAACAATCGGTATCGAGCCACGGTTTCAGCTCAATTTTTAAATTGTAATTTAATTTGTGGACATTAAACTTGAAATTGGATAGTAGAACTGTTAGATCCGTTTTTGCGGTATCCAATTGTCATGGATTTTAATGTGTTTATTTATGCATGCATATAAATTGTGGTTTTAATTGATTCGATTCGGATTTGTTTTTTGCCTCGTGAGAAAATCCACAGTAGACTAGGATTTGTTTGATTTGATCAATGTAATAGACTAGTCTAGATCTAGGTTTATTTATTTTTGTAAATAAATTGTACTTAGGATCGAGAATGAAGAGACGAAGAATTAAAGGACAAAATCCGTAATCCGGCGAAGGTGTTACGGGCGCTTTACTGGCACGACGGGCGCGAGGGAAAGGCTGCTTATGAGGCTAAGCACGATGAGGATCGTAATCACAAGTCTGTTATGAACAAGACGCTAGGGGCGCCGCATCGTACTGGGCGCGACGGAGGCCGGACGGGCGGGCGCCGCTGGGCGACAAGGCAGGAGGCGGGTCGATTGGCCGCGGCGAGGTGTCCCGAGGCGAATCGTTTTATGTCGAACGACAAAGGCGATGCCGATGGATGGATACCCGGGCTGTGCCGATTGTCGTCCCCATGGACGAAAAGCACATATGGATGAAGCAAATTGAAACCACCGGATGAAGCACGATAGACACATGGGATGAGAATGGAAGTATGGGAACCATCGTAACCCATGGATGATTATAAAGAACCCCAAAGTGAGATGGACATGTGGTGCCCGATCACCCAAAGTCATGGGGAATAATCGAACAATGGGGCGCCCGTATGGTGATCGGATAAAGTCCGATTATTTTTTCGAGATGGACATGTGGGTCGACCATGATCGAACATGGGGGATTAGTGGTCGGATCAAGGCATTGTATTTTCGCCATGATCGCCCTTTAGTGGCGAAGCAAGGCATTGTGGTCGCCCGAGGGAGTCCTTTAGTAAGCCTTCAAAGGCTTCAATTCTGCATTTTCCCAAATTTTGTGGAACCGGCGGGCTTGGATCGGGGATGTATCCCATCATGAGGACCCAGTGGGTCATGCTCGTGATGGGGCAGTCCCCCTTTCCAAGTTCGTGCTTGACTACCCAATCGATGATGGATAGACAATTTTGTTCCAGCCGATTTTTGTTCGGGATGCGGACGATCATGAGGATCTGAGGGAGTGGGCATATTTATTGGTTGTTCCCTCCGGGATCTTGTCTTTATAATTGCCGATTCGGTCTTTGTGGAAAGTCTCAAACGCCCAAACGATGATGGTCCGGACCTCGAGGTCGCTTTCATCATCGACATATCATCTGTTTTTTTATTAGCCCGCTTCCGTGCAGCTTTTATCTTAACTTGCTCGCTATCAGGTGTATGCGAGCGTTGATCATCATCATCTTGAGCTTTTAACTTGGCCAACTCTTTTTCGGTCCTCTCTTTATGTGCTCGTAGCAAGAAATTGATGACCTTTGTTGTGGCCGCCGGATCGTTGGCAATATCTTCAAGATTGATGGTCTCCACTGTCTGATCTTTGTGAGGCTGACGCTGAGCCTCTTTCCGTTCGTGAGGTAGGCTTTGTCCCGACCTCTCTGTCTATGTATTTCTAGATTGAGGCATTATATTTCTTTTTTCTGCCTCGGCTATCTACAGGTTTGTGTATGGGTTGGTTTTTTGGTACCCTCCTTCTAGCGTCAATTGTTGCGAGTCGTTTTATATGGAGAATATTATGTGGCTAATTCGATGATAACTCACAAACAAAATATATACGTGTAAAATATACTGTAAATAAGAGGAATTTGTTGACCCAGTTCGTCAAGAAATGACTACTCTGGGGGCGTTCCAAGCCAGGGATGTAATATTGCGAGTTTTACACGTACAATACATGATACATCTCATGAAGATGAATCGCTATGATTGAAGATGATTTGGAGTGTAGGTATATGAGTGCTAGGGATTTTTATGTGTATGGATGAACTCTCGAATTTTTCTGAACCTCACCTCTCTCGGAAATTTCTGAACCTGTCTCTTGTTGTTTTTTCTTCTATTTATAGTACTTTGACAAGCATGAGCTGGTTTAGCAAGCATGAGCTGGAGATTTCGGGTCTTGCAAGAACTCATGTGATCTTTGCCACGTTTCCAACCGTCTTCAGATTGATCTTTGCACTTGCTTGTCTATAAGACACTCTTTTTGGTAAATCCAAATCAATCTTTTGCTCGACTGACTGCTTTGTTCGCCCCTTCAACCACATCCATTTTATGCCGGAATATTGTCCTTATCGAGCATGTCTGGGCCCTCAGGTTGTCTGAACCCTCAGGATGTCTGAGCCTTCAGGATATCTGAGCATCGAGCATATTGACCCCTCGGGTTATGCGAGCCTTCGAGGATGTCGAGCATTGAGCATCTCGACCCCTCGGGTTGTCCGAGCCCGGGATGTCACGAGCATCGAGCATCTTGACCCCACAAATTGTCCGAGCCCTCGGGATGTCCGAGTCTTCGGGATGTCGAGCATCGAGCATCACCCGACCCCTCGGGTTGTGCGAGCCTTCGGGATGTCCGAGCATCGAGCATACTCTGACCCCCTCGGGTTGTCTCGAGCCCCGGGATGTCCGAGCGAGCCTTCGGGATGTCTGAACATCGAGCATCTTGACCCCTCGGGTTGTCCGAGCCCGGGATGTCCGAGCCTTCGGGATGTTTTGTGCATCGAGCATAACCGACCACGAGGTCCTTGACTCAAATTTATCGATTTCTTCTTCCCCTGTTACGATCGGTTTGGTGATCAGATCAACGTCTTTTCAGGATCATACCTGTTTGCTCGGTTAGTCTGGCGAACATACATGTTTGCTCGGTAGCCTGGTTGAGCAACTTGGTTGGTAAATGGCGAGCTGACGAACATAACTTACTTCATAGGCGAGCATACTCGCATGGTTGACAAGTGGCGAGCTGGCGAACAAACTTGTTTGTTCGTCAATCTTCGTGCACACTTATCCATTAAGCGTGGTTATTTTAATAATTGAATATTACATGTGTCCTCCGACGTGTTCGATTAATACTGAGTAATTATATCGAACACGACAATGGGTAAGAAGAGTGTTAAATAAATTAAATAAATGAATTAATTTCACACAATTATTCTTTTAATGGGCTCCTCCTGACGATAGAGTATGAGAGTTCAGTCCACGATATTAAAGAAATTAAATAAATTAATTAATTATACATCTCTATAAGTTTGAACTTTTAGACGAGACAAGAACTCTTTCATCTTTATATTATTGATCAATTATTAATATAGAAGCAAATTGATGGATTGCGGCCAAATATTTGGGACATACCCCGGCCACTTGTTAGTCATCACCTCACATCAAATTCTAATTTCCTATCATTCTTTTTATTTTATTGTCCCATGTAAACCAATTATGGATCTCTGTAGATCTCTCGATAGGGGCTCCTGAAATTGAAATTCCATCTGCCCACTCGGTCATTAAATATGTTAATTTTGCTTAGAAAATATCACATCACCCAATATTAAATTAATCCATGCAGTTTAAAAAATGATCGAAAAAAAATAAAACATTTTACAGTAAAGTGTAGAAAAGAAAGCGCGTCGTGGAATAATTTTCTTAATTAGGGAGATGCAGTATAGTCTAACTCTAACTAGGAATGAAAATAATTTACTTTTGTCACCGGCAAGACCGTGCGAGTACGAACAAATATGATTAGATCATAAGCAATTATTAAAATGCTATATATTCATACATATTAACAAATATATTAATACTTTTTGTTTATGGTATAATATGAATATATAAGATCTAAATTCTTTTTTTTTCACCAGACTCCTCAAATTATAGGAATGACTTTGCTCGAATCTACCTCACTGCATAGATAGAGATCGGGAAGGATTCACAAAATTTTCATAACGGGACACATAAAAAGCATAATATAAAATATATTAAGAAATAAAGTAGTAAAAAATGGGATTTAGGAATATATTTTCTTCTAAGTTCTAGCCACTTGAGTTATTCCACTTCGTCATTTGATTTACTTATTTAATAAAAAAATTTAAAAAAAAAACTTATTTACTCAAAATTAACATGTATAATTAAATATTTAATGAATAGTGATGTCTAAAAACATTCACGCTTGTTAATTATATTCAGATATTGATGTACAAGCTTTAAATTTTTACTGATGTACAAGGAAAAATTACGATTTAGCCGTTTAAATCATGATAGTAATAATTTTTATGCATAAAAGTGATAATTTTTATTGATGGTCCCGTTTTGAAAACCCATTTGCACGTGCGGAAGCAAAACGTTTCAGTTCGGTGCATATAAAAACAGGGGTGAGGGCAGAGTGATTCAATTTTTGCGTTTTAAACTCATGTGTGTTGTGAGAGCGATTAATCAAAGCGATAAAAAGACACAAGATTTATAGTGGTTGGACAACTCGTCCTACATCCACTCTTCCCTTCATGGGGCACCAACTTAACCAACTTAACCAACGGGACTTATCACCCTCACGGGATTGCCGACCCTCCCTTTCGGGATTGCTAGATGTTTACCGAGTTCACACTCAAGCGGGACTTATCACCCTCACTGGGATTGCCGAGCCCTCCCTTTTCGGGATTGCTAGATGCGAGTTCACACTCAACCTACAAACTTAACCTACCAACCGGTTTGGGTATAAGGTTGTTTGGTATCCAACTAGGGTGAGATTTTCCTTACATTTGTTTAAATTTCAATCTTAAGGTTGGGAAAATCTCTCTAAGCTAGGATATGGCATTTTGTGCTTAGATCTAGGGTAGAACACTTTTTAATATACGCGTGTATTTCTTGCTCTGTGTTCTATGGTGGAATCTTTAAGCGATTTGGCTTTGTAGCTTGATGGATCATGCATTTCTCCTCGATAATGAGGGAAGATCTTGTATTTATAGTGTGGATTTGAATATTTACCGTTGGAGAGAATCACATTCAAATCCATACTATTCTCTGTGGGATTCTGCGACTTTTCGGTGTTTTGTCTTCCTCTCATTGGTCCACGTCAATTTGAATCGCTTGGCTATATTGGTCTCGGGATTCTTGATTGGCGGACTTCTCTTGATCGGACCTTTATCGATCATATATCTTGACACTTTTCGGGATCGAGTTCGGTTCTTGTCTTGAACAATCGACCCTCGGTCGGTAAGCGATCATCGATGGCGTTACGATTCTCGGTGCTCACATGACTTGAATGACTTCTCTTACGATGACTTCGCGATCTGGTTTTTCGATCTCGATTTCTTCTGCTTTGATCGATCATCTCATATGATCGGTCGATATAACTATCAGTCGAAATATCGGTTTATCTGTATCGATTAGTACATCGATTAGCATATTAGGTTAGCATATCGGTTTAGCGATCCGATCTCAATCACGTCGATCTTGATCATCAGCTCATCTTCATATCGATCTCGATCACGTCGATCTCGTCGATCTCATCTATTTCCTCTTCCGATCGCAACCTTTTCTTCTTCTTACGGTCAATACGGTCGCCGATCTTTGATCTTCGATCGGTGGCTTAGCTTTTTCTTCTCTTATTTTTGCGCGGCTCATCGATTAACTCCGGAACTCATCTTACTCATCGATCTCGTCGGTCTCGTCTATGACCTCGTCGATCTCGATCATCATCGGTGATTTCGTGAGTTCCCCCAATTTGTTCTCTCGTTTCCCCTCAACTTGTTATCGTAGATTAGCTTCAAAAACACAAGTTGATAATGTTTTGGCATAATTCATCAAAACTAAAATATCCCAACAATTTCCCCCTTTTTTTGATAATGATTAAAACATTAAAATATATGCACTTTACGAGAGATCGGGTTTTTGATTTAAAAGATCGATTCGGTGGTCACTTTGAAAAGTTGTGAGCGTTTGAACTCCCCTTCGATACCAATTGATGGTATCGGTTAAATCCACAATGAAAAGCGGTGACCTTTTGAACAACCCGCTCGATGCAATTGATGGTCGTTTTGAAAACCCATTTGCGTCGCGGAAGCAAAAACGTTTTGATTTGGTATATATAAAAGCGAGGGTGAGGGCGAGTGATTCAATTTTTGCGTTTTAAACTCATGTGTGTTGTGAGAGCGATTAATCAAAAAAAAAGGCACACAAGATTTATAGTGGTTAGGACAACTCGTCCTACATCCACTCTTCCTTCATGGGGCACCAACTTAACCAACTTAACCAGCGGGACTTATCACCCTCACGGGATTGCCGGCCTCCCTTTCGGGATTGCTAGATGTTCTGGGAGTTCACACTCAAGCGGGACTTATCACCCTCACGGGATTGCCGACCCTCCCTTTCGGGATTGCTAGATGTTCTGGGGGTTCACTCAACCTACAAACTTAACCTACCAACCTGGTTTGGGTATAAGGTTGTTTGGTATCAACTAAGGTGAGATTTTCCCTTACATTTGTTTAGCCTCAATCTTTAAGGTTGGGAAAATCTCTCTAAGCTTAGGATATGGCATTTTGTGCTTAGATCTAGGGTAGAACACTTTTAATATATCGTGTATTTCTTGCTCTGTGTTCTATGGTGGAGATCTTTAAGCGATTTGGCTTTGTAGCTTGATGGATCATGCATTTCTCACTCGATAATGAGGAAGATCTTGTATTTATAGTGTGGATTTGAATATTCCGTTGGAAGAATCACATTCAAATCCATACTAAGGTTTGCGCGGCTTTTCAATTTTGTCTTCCTCTCATTAGTCCACGAATTTGAATCTACTTGGCTATATTGGTCTCGGGATTCTTGATTGGCCGGACTTCTCTTGATCGGACCTTTGTCGATCGGGTATCTTGACCTTTCATTTGGTGAGTTCGATTCTTCTGTCTTGAACAATCGACCCTCGAGTCGCTAAGCGATCATCGATGGCGTTCGATTCTCGGTGCACATGACTTGGAATGACTTCTCTTACGATGAAAAAAATCTGGTTTTCGATATCGATTTCTTCTCGCTTTGATCGATCATCTCGTATGATCGGATCGATATAAATCAGTCGACATATCGGTTTATCATGTCGATTAGTACATCGAGTTAGCATATTAGGTTTAGCATATCGGTTTTCGATCTCAATCGCGTCGATCTTGATCATCGGCTCATCTTCATATCGATCTCGATCGCGTCGATCTCGTCGATCTCATCTACTCCTCTTACGATCTGCAGAACCTTTCTTACGATCTTACGGTCATCTGGTCATCGATCTTACGAAAAAAAAGATTTTTCTTCTCTTACGATTTTAATTGACTCATGAGTTAACTCAGGAATCATTTAATGAATAGTGATGTCTAAAAACATTCACGCTTGTTAATTATATTCAGATATTGATGTACAAGTTTTAAATTTTTCTCTCGTTGTACAAGGAAAAATTAGATTAGCTTCAAAAAATCATGAGTTGATAATGTTTTTTTAATTCATCAAAACTAAAATATCCCAACATTTATATATAACAGTAATAAAATTTATGTATAAACTCATTTCATATGTGTACTCCAATTGATATGTATGACAATAAAATAGCATGATAAATAATTAAATGTGAAATTGAATTTTCTCAGTAAAGGAGGGTCTATTGAGAATTATTGATTTGATTTCGCTCAAATTTAATGATTTTAAAATCAAATCCAAAATACTGTGCAATTTAAATACATTCTATATACTATTTTATATAATATTAATTATTTTCACTAAACAATTATACATCTATCTTTCTCCCTATTTAAAAGAAATTTACAGAAAAATTATGAGATAATCAGAACATATATACTACTAAATGTCTTGTCTTATCCCAGAAAAGTCGGCTTCAGATTTTGGCTGTAATAAAAATAGGCTGTAAAATGGCTGTAATAAAAATAGGTTGTAAAAATTGTGTGCTGCATTAAAACCATTTATAGCGCTCTGAATTCATGTACCATGAATACCGTTAATTGGTGTGTGGTTTTGCCTTTTGTTTTAGCGTTAGGGATACTACGTGTGTGCAGTGTATGTTTTTCTGTTTCGAATAAAACAACATGACAAGGACAAAAGTATTCCTACAAACGGAACCATATCACAAGTTGGGGTTGGAAAGAAGTGTTCGTGTTAAGTATATATGTTAATGCATTTTATAATCGTGCCGTGTGATTAAATAAATTTCACTTTTCATTATAATAAATTGCACAATTCTAAAATGCAAAATAAGTGCATGATGAATCTAAGTGTACATGAAACTCACTCCTCATTCATTAATATATATGAAATAGTACAAATCTTGTAACACCATTTCATACAATATGTTCGGCAATATAGTAAAGTTGATAATTTTTTATAAAATAAGGCAAAGTATAGTATGAACAAGTTTCACATAAAAATCTGTGAAATTGGTCAATGATTAGTTGTGATAATTGAAGAGTGTAATTTTTTTACTATAAAGAGTATTATTCATAACATTAAAGAGTGTAAACTAAAATTACATCAAGGGTATTAGTTGTGATAACTGAAGAATGTGATTTATATTACAAAAGAGTATTAGTCGTGATAACTGAAGTGAAGAGTCATGCCCGTAAAAGAGGAACCAATTTGACGGTGAACAAATTTCACAACATACCAACTCAAAAAATAAAATTTTAATTTGATGGTAATAAAATTACTTTATTTTTAGAGTTTCGCAAGTTTTGCATCATATATAACAAAATTCGTGTAGATCGCTTTAAAGAAAACATTTAATCCAAATTTAATGAGTACTAATATTTTAAATCACTTATTTTTAATCGGATAAATAATTATTTGGACTCATGACATCACAGCATGAATAGTGATGCTCTAACGTTTAAGTTATTTTACTCTTGTCCTTTTAAATCATATATTTATTGAAATTCAAATTACCTAATTTTATTTCACATTTAATAGTAGCACATATTTATATATTTTTTTATATCACCGAATTTTACCCCATTGCAAAGGCATAAGAAAATTGACAAAAAATTATGTGCATCATGTTCACCATACACCACTATTATTAATATTTTAAATTAATATTTTATAAATAAAATGTTGATCCTTAAAAAGTGATAATAAGTTAATACGAGAACATGATCAAATAATAATATAATACCTTCTCATATTTCAAGTCTTATTTATATCTGCACAATTTTTTTGTTTCAAAATTTATGCCTGCAAATTAACGGTGCAATGTAACGGTTGTCACCTTTCACGACAAAGTCCCTTTCCAAGTTACACATGAGTTGAAGAAACAACAATATAATTGGCCTTTTATGATATCTAATCTAATGATTGAAAAACCCTTGTCTGGTAAAGTTCATGCATGTTAATTAAGTACAATTTGATGGCGGGCACTCTTTAATTACATATTGGCACAAAGTTATTATTTACTTACAAAAATTCAAGTTTATATAATAAATAATATTAATTGATGATTATTATTAATTGTTTTCACTTAATATTATTAAATATTTTTATCATTGAGTCTTTTTACCAGGTATATATGTAGTAATATATATTTGATATTGATGGTTGAATTTTTAATCATCTCAATTTAGTTAGGATCCAATCGAACTCATTCTTAAATCTTGACAAAAGAAGACCCAATTAGATTCAAACATGGAATATAACTTATTTCAAAAAAGTCTAAATCAATTTACCTATATTTTTACACAAATTTCAATCCTAACCTCCTTTTTTTTTTTAAGTATACCATGTCCATAATCCATTATTTAATTAATTGATTCAAAGCATAATTAAATTAACCTTTCCCTTTTTCAACTTAAACACAAACTGGAATTTGTATGTAGGTTTTGGTTTCTTGTTTTGTAAGCTGTTGTGCACCAAAATATGTTGATTGCGGATAATGATGTGGCTTAAGGTTCTTAGTGACACAAACAATAAATGAGTTATATGGTTTGTATTTATGTCGTATGATTGGATTGAATAATAAATGTTGAATAATAATTTTGCAAGAGGTTGGGTAGGATAATCAATTCTCTCATTTCTTGGGTCATAAATGAGCCTCCTTTATAGTGGTTGAGAGAGTGGTGCTCACTCTCCCAGATTACAGATCTATAGGGCCGAAAATAGCCCTGGTTACAATTAAATGTTACAAGATTGATGTGATCTGCTCTGGAGGTCGCGGGAGGTCGCCCAACGCAAAAAGGACCTCGCGACCCTAAATTATACCTCGACCGAGGTAATTTCCGGATTTATCGAGGATCGGCTACTTTTGTACTATGACGCGCCGCTTTGCCTCGTCCTTCGCTGGATTCTGTCAGACGTAAATCTCATTTAGGAATGATCGCCTATACCTTATTTCTGACACACGTCTTATCGTAGTTAATATACCGTCTTTGGATAGCCGCGAGGTCAATCACCTCGCGATATGCCTACCTCGACTTTTACTCTCTTTATCTCGGGTTTGGGGAGGGTGATTTGTATGTACATAGGCTCGCTCTTTGAGAGTGTCATGTTGGCCTGGGCCCACCTCACGTGATGTGTCCACATCATAAGCAAATTTAGGGTGTGTTTTGAAGCACTTAAAACAGCTTCTAGAAACACTTATTTTCAGAGCTCTCTCATATCTTTTAAAAATAAGTCTTTAGAAGCTGTTTTAAGTGTTTCAAAACACACCCTTATTACGCCCATCTCAAACTTTTTGGGTTACCACAATTTTACTCTTAATGTTTTGTTAGAAAATTAAAATATATAATTTCTAACAAGAGTTAATCTTCCAACTTTCTTCTAAAATTTGTTTTGACTTTATTGTATGAGTGGTATAACTTTGAGTATCTACATAGGTTTGTTTCGCGACTATCCCGGCGGACTTTGGATTTTACAATCTCAAACCCCCATTTGTTTTGAAACTTAAAGTAAGGATTTTAAAATCCTATTAATCATACTCTACCTCATAACCTACTACTACTCTACTTTTTATTCTATCAATACACTCACATTATCTATTTTTTTATTCTCTCAATACACTCAAAATAATATAATAATATCACATCAATCATCTTTTTCACTATTCTACCCTATAAAATCTCATAACAAACATACATCTTAAGTCTTAACTATTCATCAAGATTTTGAAATCCTAAGACTTCAAAGTCCGGATTTCTCACTCCCACTATAAGCCCGAAACGAACATACCCTAATTTATTTTTTGATTGAATCTTTTCTAAAAAAATAAATCATTACGAATAAATAATGTGAATCATTTTATTTATAAAATTTGTTAATACAAAAAAATCAGCCCTTTCCAGCACCAATTCTTAGATACATTCTGAGAAGAAGACATTAGTTTATGAGAAAACTAATTATAATCTCGTTTGCCATTATTTTTCTGTCAGCTATATATAATTATAAATAACATAACTTTTAATTAAATTAACTGCCAAAATGAGAATATTATACTCATAGTAGTTGATTGAATATTTATTGTATATACACAAGTTTTTTAAAAAAAAATTATTATTGATGAGGTTAAATAGTAAAATAGTGATATTTGTGTAAATTAAATGATATAAAGTTGACCGTAATATTGAAGTGTTTGAGGGGTATAGACAAAAGAGGAAAAAATATTTTATTATCATTTATAAAAATGTTTGATTGAGTTTAAAACGGATCCTTTTAAGAGTGTTCAATTGAATTTGGAACGAGGAATATCATTTAATTAATGTCCACGTCAGGTTTCCTGAAATGAGCTACTAATTGTGCTAAAACTTTGAGTCTAAAACTGACAGTTTTATATGAATTACTATAGAAATTACTTTTAGCCTTTTAGGTATCGAATTGATTGTTTGATACAGTTGGAGTTGGACATGAACCTTTTCTCTCAGTTTTTGGGTTTGTCTGAATGAATAATAATATGATTTTGGGCTCACATGTTTTACCGCTGTTGTAATAAGGGGCTATAAAGCCCATAAGATACAATATTGGGCTCACATGTTGAAGTTAGGGGGTTTAAGCCCATTAAATATGATATTGGGCTCAAGTCGTGTGTAGGCTTGTAGTACAGGTTATGAAGTTCATTAGATAGGATATCCAGACCCAAAAAAATTGCTCAATCTAAATTCAAATTTTCGAATTCATGGATCCATACATGGGACCAGCAAATTCAAATTAAAGGTCTTTTTTTTTTTTTAAGTCAAGCAACAAGGAATCATAATATACGTTATTGAGTTATTCTTTTTAGGCTAAACTTTAAATTTCAACCATATGCTTGTCTCGTCGCTTTACACATACAAAGGGGAAAATAGGCGCTTCTTATGCACAGTTTACATATTTTCCAGTAGAGAAATCGTGAGTGAGACCGTCTCACGGTGAGAGTGTAATTTAGGCATTTGGTTATTTAACACTTCGGGGAAAGGTGAGTGTTGATTGTGTTAAGTTGTATTCCGTCTTTTAGTATATATATATATATATATATATATATATATATATATATATATATATATATATATATATATATGTGGGTATATATATAAAGAAGAAAAAGAACGAAACTATATTTTTGATGAAAGAAAGTATAGTGTGAGCAAGTTTTTACGGTAAAACTGATTATGAGTGTGACTTATATTCTTTGAAGTGTGACTTTTTCTTTGTAAAGGTGTGACTTTTTCTTTGTAAAGTGTATTCTTCATAAAAGTGAAGATGCCTTATATTATAGCAAAGATTGTCATGATGATAACTGAAGTGTGTGACTTATATTACTAAAGGGTGTGACTTATATTACTAAAGTGTATGTCTGTAAAAAAAAAAAACAATTTTACGGTGAACAAGTTTCACAGCATGTCAACTCTTCAGTCTATGTTTTTTTATTGTAGGAAAGAATTTCATCAATCCATTTATAACGTCAACATTAGCTTCAAATACAGAATCAATACGAAAGAACACATCACATACACTTTTGTAATAAATATCACACTCTTTCGTGATTACAATTACTACCATTTTGTAATAAATATCACACCCTTCAGTGATCAGGACTAATACCATTTTATGATAAATGTCACACCCTATATTTACACTTTTGTAATAAATTTCACACCATTTAGTGATCAGGACTAATACCCTTTTATAATAAATGTCATACCCTTTAGTGATTTTGACTAATACCCTTTTTTGATAAATGTCACACCCTTTTATGAGGGCATACCCTTTTCTAATAAATGTCACACCCTTTATTGATTACGACTAATACATGTTTGTAATAAATGTCACACCCTAAGCTAAAGAAATGCATAAATTAATGACAATTGAATAGGAAATCAAATTAATTCCCTCGTGAATGAATTACCAAACAACAAAAAAATCGAATCTCAGACAAAAAGGGAAGAGATTAACAATTTTCATCAGGAAGCTTATAATTCGTTTAAACACCAACGGCAAGGCTCAGTATATATCATAATTCTTGTTATTATTTGAAATTAAGAAAAATTGAATTTGGAAGTTTCATAATTTTTAGGAGAGCTGAAGGAGAGTAAAAAAAAGAGTGGTCAGAACCTTGAAATTGGTTTACAACATATTTTGCCTTAATAATATTAATTGGCTTAAGAATATATAAATATCTTACTTTTATATAGGGGGTATATATATATATATATTGTATATATTTACGAATATCGAATCGAATATCATAATTTTATATTTGTATTTGAATTTTATTCAATTTAAAAAAATATCTATGTTCTAATAAGAATTATAAAAATAAAATTTCGATACCAATATAAAAACTCAAATATGAATACCAGATCAAACCAAATTGTTTAGATCCGTTTGCAACCCCTGGCAGAAGCCACAACCTCATGTATATAGAAAGTCAGAGCCAATGCCAACTTCATGGGAAGAGTCATTATGATCAGGTCTCGAGCTTTAGAAATAGAGAGGGTGCCCACCCCACCAAGGAATCCTTTAGGGTATGTTTGTTTTGGGATTTAGGTGTGCGGGGAAGTCATGATTTCAAAATCCTATGGATTTGAAAATCCTGATAAATAGTAAAAGTATGTGTTTGTTTTGAAATTTTGGTAAGATAAGATTTTTATTTTATGTCAAGTCAATATGTAATAGTGATTGATATTGGATTATTATATTGTATTGAGTGAAAGAAAAGTAGGAGAGAGAATAATTAGATGATAGAAAAGTGATGATATGATTGTATTAAATTTTGTAAAAATAGGTATATAGGTATATTTTATAGGAGTGGATTTGAAAACTGAATTTTGAAATCCCCAACTAGTATGTAACTTGAATTGCAAAATCCTAAGTCCATCCGGGTGAATCCCGAAACAAACATACCCTTGGATGCTAACATCACTATACATAGATATGTATACACATATATATCAGTTGGATCACACAACTGCAAATGCATATTCTTAATCAAATTTTATCTGTACTTGGTCAACTGAAGAAATTGCAACATAGCTTAAATGTTATTCTAATAAACAACAAAAAAATATAGCTTTAGCACAGGAACTACTCATAAAGAGTTTTTGCAACTTTCGTTCTCAATGTCTTGCTTTCAGCTTTTGATAATTTCATCAATTTCTTTTCGCTTTCTGATATAGCTTTAGCTATGGCATTAGTCTTCCGGGCATTCTTTGTTCTCTTCATAGGTCTTCCTTTTTTCATCTTCCTGCAACAATAATAACTCAAACTGTTAAAAAAGACTATCTTTCTTGTGAGGTGAAGTTCAAAATTAAACAAATCAATTTATCCACACATCCTTATAAAATAATGTGTTTAAATACTTGGGTCGGAGAATCCGTCTCTCAGTCTTACCTAAGAATTTGTCTTGTAGAATTTCAAGAAGCAGGCATCATAAATGAAAGTTCCATTCAAGTATTTAGGAAATTCTGAAATTTCAATTTATTTATTTTTCAATACACATGATACCGGTTACTTTCTCAATTAGAATTATTAAACGTAGGGATGTGGACAATACCAAAGAGTGACACTAGAAGTAATAATGGCATTTTAAAAGACTAAGAAATTTGGTACTTCAAATGTAATACAAAATCATGGTAGGAAAGGAAGCTCAAGAAAATAAACAATCTTCTTAAATTAATGTTAGATGCGTTAGTAACCTCCTAAACTTAACAAGTTAGCAAACACTACATTATACTCCCTCTAGTTATTTTTTTGCAAAATAAGTGAGATTTGAATATTTTCAATGTGGAGTAATAATACTACTCAATAATTTACCCTTAATATACCTAGTATTTACACTACATTTGTAATGGGCGGATTTTCCCATGAACCTCTAATGCTAAAATTATTAATTAGGGTTATTATATAATTTAATTTATTCCTTAACATGTGCAAATTTATGGCATGGGTTACTTCATCGTTCTTGGTGCTCGAAAATTGGCTTGAATGCCTGTGCTTACATCAACGGGAACTGAGAGATTAGCTTATATGAAAATTAAAAGAGGAGAATATTGAAGAAATTCAAATTACTCCATTATGTGAATTTTTAACTTTTTTTCCTTAATTATTTTTAGGAAAGGGGATGGAGCACCAATATCACACAAAAGTGACAAAATAATTAAAAATAATCAACATGTCTTGATTATATAACAGCCTATAAGTTATTGAACTCAATAGTTATTCGAGGAGTACCGAGGTGTAGTGAATAGATCCCGTTATGTTTTCTACCTCCTTTATTTTCTTCTATATGTGGAGTTTGCCTCTTTGCTTTATGGTATTTCAAAACTTTTAAATACAAAGGATTTATCTAATGTTGGCATATATTTAATTTAACAGGAAAGGAAACTGCCTTGCATATCAGGCTCCAGCAGCCTCTTTGTGACTCCGCACCTTGAACATCTAATAACAGTTGTTGAACACTCGATAAAACCCAACAAGAAGCCACGTTTATCTTTTATTAAATCAAATATTCCTAAACCAAAACAGCTGTCCCAAAAATTTCACAAATTTTTTAATACATAATTCTCTTTATTTGGTTGCGACCTACGGCCTTGCTGTTATACAGATATAGACTATAGATGGATTTAAATGATCCAATGTTATTGCCCAACAGAGGCCTATTGAGCAAGCAATGCCTAAATAATTCTTGTTATAATAAGATGTTAAACCCAATCTTTATACACGACACATATATGACAAGAAACAACCAAATCACAAAACCAGAAAGATAAAACCCAAAGCGACAGTGGATTTTCAATAATTTAAACAGTTTCATTCTTGCCCTTAATGAAAGGAAATGTTATTGGAAAAAACATTAGGAAAAGCAAAATCAGAAAAGGTTTAATGATGATGGTTTAATCTATTCGAGGATTATTATATATTTAGATTCGATCCAAATGGCACCAGAGTCTTAATCAGCCACAATACAAATTACTTGCAACTAAAAACTGATAAGAAGCTAAACAGCACATTTTAACCAGGCGTAATTAACAAATTTTGCATGACATAAACTTGCAAATTATGACTTAATGATACATATAAAGCTATATCTTCAATTCATCAAAAGACAATAGCACATTACAACATTAGCATATATCCATCGTAATAATTTATGTCTTGAAAGTAAACCTTCTCACATGTTTTGCCCACAACTATTATCTACTTCATATACAAATAGAAAAACGCTATGCACATCAATTATAGAACTCGTTTGCTACGAACGATTAATTAATCACAAAAAGGTACTACAGAGCCACAGAGTATAGCTAAAACAACAATTAGAAATAAAACCTGGAAGTTACCTGAGGGCTCCGCCAACAGGGGCACTGGTAGCTACAGTTTCATATGTGTCCATGGCTGAAATTTTTTAGTTTCAAAAGGTCGAGTAAGCCCCAAATTGTTTTGATACAGAAACAAAAGTAACGAATAAAAAAATCAAATTTAATTAGAGAATTACCAGTTTGAGATTCTTCCTGGGGACGATTAGCGGTTGAATCAATAGCCATTTCAGTCGATCTACTTTTCTTCTTGTTTCTGTTCTTCGCCATTGCTGTATTTCGGGCAATGCTCTGTTGTTGATAGAGAAAAACCCTAGGCGAAGAAATTGGTGGTGTTAATAGAAAATTTTGGGGCTTTCAATTTTACATCTGTTGAGCTGGGCCCATAGGAAAGTAATTGGGGTTTATGTGATACAATACCCATTAAATCGATTGCGTTAAAACTTAAAACGATCATCCGTCAATTGAAGGCCATTTAGATGTAAAAAAAGTTAAATTCAGGGCCTAGTTGGTCCCATGTATACGATGAGTGACTTATTTGATCATTTCCCTAAATTTAATCATTTGTTTAAAAAAAAAAAAAAGAGTCTGGTAGCTTAAAAAAATATTCTAAAACTAATCATTAAAAGTTGAAAACCACATCCTTAGGGCGATTGCTACTACAATATTATTGTTCTCCGTCAGTGGACCGTGAATTCTGGTCCCATCAATTAGTAGGTTCTTGGATTGAATATCGAGTTATAAAAAAAATATAATATTATTGAGTTTTAAAATTTATATTTAATTTTTTTATATTTGAAATAATTGAGAGCTCGATTGGGCTATCTACTATCTATTAAAGGTGAATCACCTCAATTCATATGGTGGATTTATTTCAAATCTCTGAATTTCTGTGAATTTTTTTTATAGTTTTGGTTATCTGTGCAAAGCTACTCAGGATTGTAGCACTCAGGATCAGTTGAGTTAATTTGAAGATTTGGAAGCTAACTTAGAGTGATTGTCTCAGTAGACTTTAACTCAGGGTGATTTGTGTTTATCAGGACTTAAACTCAGGATTCTGACTCACTGATCAGCAAAGTTTTAAAGCTGAAAATTTACTATACACGTGTATCCCTCCATACATGTGTGTGACTCGTACTTGGGACCAACAAGTGATATTAGAGTTTTCTGACCTTCAAGATATGTTTATCAGGCTAAAGACTATCATCCTGATCGTCAATCAAAGCTTTGCCATGATGCTGAGGATTGACAACTCCAGAGGTGAGAAATTTTGGGCTGAGGAGGTTGTAAAGTTGGATGTATAATTCAAGAAGAAACTACAACTACATCCTGAAAGAAAAAATTGAGACAGTCCAACACGTGTTTGTATCCTATGTTGTTATCTTAATTGTAGATTTATAGAGTCCAAAGATCACTTATCATCAAAGTAAATTTGGCATGCATGTTACAGTATATATATGCTCAATTACTATATGTGAGAAAATTTCTCAAATTTTTAGGTATCTTAATCAGTATTAATTATATCCTCCAAAATGAAGTAATTGGTATTAAATAAAATGCAAAAATTCTGAGGTTGTCATTTTCTTAGTTGAAAAAATATTCCCCACATATTGGATAGGGGTCTTATCACATACTGGTGCATTTATAACTTATAAGATTGAAAGAAACAGATAGTCTATAACGGGAAAAAGACATATATGTGTTACGCTGTTTTGTGTGTTTTTTTACCATTAACAGTAAAAAAATTATGTCTCATCTAAAAGCTCGAGCTAGTAAAGAGGAACAAAAATAATCTATTTATTTAATTAAAGTAATGTGCGCGTACGACTGGTGATGCATGCATGAACGAGCCACATCTTAATGTTGATATTTGAAAATTCCAGACATCATATATATACACACGACGAGAAATTAGTCTTGTAGTGTAGATAAGTATGTACATAGACCGAGAATTACCTCAATACACGGAAATAAAATGTGGAGACTAATTGTTTGTATTATATATAATCCAAAATGATGAAAATCAACTTCCAAACAGTGAATCAAGGCTTAAAAAATTTGTTCACATATATAATTTTAGAATATTGACAAACTCTACATGGACAAAAGGGGCAGGTGAATGAGAGACTTGAATTACAAGAACTAAGAACAATCTATTTTTTTACTAATAAAATGGAAAAAGTAATTCTATTCAAAGTTTCAAACAGCATTATCCAAAACCAAAAAACTAGGAAACCTGTTTAAGCTAAACCGTCCAGATTGAAATTGCACATTGTTACCGTCACCAATTGACAGAACTCGCTGCTCAAACCGAGCCGACTCACTCCCCTTCTCCCGAGTCCCCCAACTCAGTAACCTTCCCCCTTCTTTATGCACCTTCATCGTCCCAACTCGGTCCTTCAATTCATCAACTAAACTCCAAATTCTCTGAATTGAAGGCTTGGTTACCACATACAACGCCGATAGCTTCTCTCTGCAGTCCTGTAATCGCTTCAAAGCGCACACGAACTCGACCGAGTCTCCGAAACTCAGTAAACTCAGCCGCTCGTTGAACTCACCGAGTCGCAGCAAAATCTGATTCACCAGCGAAAGATAGTCGTTCGACAGTAGTCCAATTATCTCTTTAATTAATAAATCCCCTTCTGTGATATTCAACGAATCGGGCAATTTACAGATCTCCTCAATTAACACAACGAGCGAATCGAATTCACGAATCAAATCGGAATTCAAATACGACGAAATCCTCTGTTCCTGATTTTCCTTAAGCAGAGTATTCGAAGAAGAACAGAGAAAATACCCAAATACCCTAGATGTCGAAAGTAGGGTCTCCAAATACCGCGAGTACCACCGCACCCACGACGACAGCGCCCACGCGCCGGCGGTGGCGCCGTCGCGGAAATCCGACAGTTTCAGGTAATTATACCCGCCGGTCGCCGGAAAAATGGAGAGCTGGTCCTGTAGGATGAACGGCCCGCGCTTAATTATGTTGTGGATTACGAGAAGGCATTTTAGCGCGACGACGCCGTTCCGCGTGCGGTGGAGGCGGTCCATTACGGCGGCGACGATGGGCGAGGCGGTGGCGCGTGAGGTCTGGCCTAGGAGGAGCAGAGCGGAGACGTGGCGGTCGTCCGGCGGGGCGGGCGGGGAGTGCGTGGTGGCGCGTACGACGGCGGTTGTGAAATTTGGGTTTGAGAGTAAGGCGGCTTTGGAGAGAGAGGCTTTATCTTTGATTAATCCTAAAATGTCTCTGAAACTCAGAATTTTTCCCATGGATTAGAGAGGGAGAAAATGAAAGGAGTTGAATTTTGGGGGGAAGATGAAAAATGATGATGATAACTGTTTGTTTTTACGTGTAACTGAATTGGAAATATATATATATATGTATTATGTGTGTGTGTGTATATACGTGTGCCGTTCGATTTGAATTAGTCTAATTGTACTTCGCTAATGACTAAGTCTCAATACCAAACAGCATTATGTACATGTTGATTAATCGTGATTTCAAATAGTTAGGAGTATTTAAAATGTTGACTTTTATTAATTACTATTAACGTCCTATTTTGATACATAAAAAACCTGAAATTTAAAGAAGTCGGTGTTTTTTTTTTTAAAAATATATTTTTACCTAATATTGTGTTCAAAATTATAATAGTAAAATGATCGTATAAGTTATGTAGCTACTTTGTGTGAAAGATCATAAAATATTAATTAGACTTAATACTATTATAATTTATAGCAGTTTAATAAACCTCAACTAAACTACCCATGCATGGCTACACTTTTTTTTAGATAAAAGTTTCATGACTGCAACATTCACCCACGCTAATAGATCGATCGTATACTTGTGTATTAATTTGGACGAATTGCGGTGCAATTAAAAAATATGCAATAGAGCAGACGATGCAGTACAACACCGGATTCAAATTCAAAATGATACAGTGTGTTTTTTGTTTGAAAGAAAATTAATACTAATATAGTCTTTAAGTAAATTCAAAAAAGAACTGATATATTAAAATTAAGAAAGAAATGATCATTGCAGTATTGAACAATATATATTGAGCAAAGAAAGAAATTCACAATTTGACGATGCATGTTTGTAAAAGAGAATACAAGTTGAAAATACATAAAAATAACTCGATTTTAAAAAAAAAATTGTCGGGAAGATGGTTCTCATAATTAAAGACAGTGTTGAAATAATATGATTTTTAATATAATTTTTTTTGGTGAAACGGTTTCATAAATTGTATTTCAGAACGTTTGCATGATTATTATTCTGATATGTTAGGATAAAAATGTGTAAAATTTATTATATAAATTTAAATTAGACCTTTGAGGAGGACAGCATACTCGCCCAGTTTTAATTTAGAATAATTGCAACTATTTAATCAAGGTTGAGGTAAGTCAATTTCAACAGCATGATACAGCTCTGGTTTTCAAAAACCTAATAATCATAATAAGAGAATGACCATTGGTAAGTGGCAACCACGCGCAAGCACTTTTACTGGCTAATTTTATGAACTTTTTAAAAGCTTGGTGGGACCAACAGCCATTTGATTATGTAAGAATTTAATCATATACTTGTAATAGCACAGTAATAGTAAAACTAGTGGGATTATTTTTTATAGGCAAAAAAATACTAAATTGTAGTTTATGTTTAAAATTTGACCCTTCATTTCTTTGGTCGCCTCGATGCCTTTGTAGTTTATGTTTAAAAATTTTAGTTCTGCATATAGAGTCCAGTAACCGTTGATATTAAGCCCATGGGCCCATGATGGGCTTTTATTATGCTTCCCCTAATATTGGTGCATTCCTGGGCCCAAAAGTAAGAAAATGGCACGATATATTTTCTGGAGCAACATATAAAGCCCAAAAAACATGCTATAAACATCACACAATTCACAAATTTAACCTGGAGAGGCTTCCGAAATATGAAACCAAAATTGTGCCTCCATTTTTTTTTTAATTAATGAATTAAAGTTATACATTTGATTCTTCAATTGAAAATAAAAATTAAAAAAGGAAGTTGAGGCACCCAAACTTGTGATTCGAAGAATTAATTAGCACTTCAATTTCTAATCAATACTATTACATGGTTGAACTTTGCCATGACATCTTATTAACTTTGAATTGCTTAATTAAAAAAAATCGATACATTCCAGTTGAGATGTGGAGATTTATTTACTCTTGTTTATTTCTTTTTTTTTTTAAAGAACTCTTGTTTATTTCTAATAAACATATTTAAATTAAAGTAACGCACCTTAACCATATTTAAAGTAACATTATTATATCGTTTGTTTCGGTTAGGTAAAGTAATCCGTGTAGGGAAGTGAGTTTGTAAACGACAAAATCCCATATATGTTTTAAAAATATTAAATTAATTAATAATTGGTTTCCCTCTCTCGTCGTTTTCTAGAAAAGCAAACATATATATAAGAAAGTTAAAAAGGCAAAAGCAGGAATGCAAATCCAGGCTACGATCGACACATTTTCTTTCTCTTAAATTTTCTTTTCCAAATTTGAATCTTTTGTTCTGGACTGGTCGGTTCATATTTTTAGACATATATGTATATTAGGCATGGATCTAGAATTAGTTTTACTTCAAAGAGAATGATTTTTATTTTTTAATTGTAATATCGTGTATATAAATATATTTCCAATCCAAGAGGGACGAATTTATATAAAATAATCTCTAAACACTAATATACATTTGAGAACTGGACAATTTGTGAAAAATGACTCGAGAAAGATCAATTTATTCGAGTTTGACAATTGATAAAAAAAAACTGGCCCAAAAAAGACTTAACGGACAGCGGTTTTTAACTGCTTTGAAAGTTTAAGCTTGGACAGCGGTTGATAACCGTTGTCCAAGCTAATTTTTTTTTTTAATTCGTTTATTATTTTACATAGACAGCGGTTGAAAACCGCTGTCCAATATCTTCTTTTTTTTAATTATTAATTTACATTTTAAAAATCATATAATAAAACTATAAACCAAAACTTATATATACGTCCAGTACCATATAACATAAACCAAAAATTCTATAATAAAACCATAAATCACATATATATACCAAAACATCGAAATATATAAACATACAATCATAAACATACGTCCAATACATCAAAAACATGAAATATATATCATCACAAATATATAATTTAATTACATGCTACCAATATTTCAAACAACATTCTCTCAATATTGATCGTATGAATATAAGAATCGATTGTAAAGGTACCCCGTCCAATCGTTTTTCCATTTCTCCAGTATTTTCTTAGAGTAAGACTTGAGCTCACGTTCATAGACAAACTGCAAACAACGAATCAATCAATATAGTATGAATTTTTATTCAATCAATAATAATTTAAATAAATCAATAATTGACTTACATTGGAAGGAATGTTCGTTATAGAAGCGCGAATTATATCTTCTATAAAGCAACACACAAAATGTCCACAATGGTCATTATCTCGTTGCCTCGGAACCTGTTGAATAACAATAAAATCACGTATTACAATTATGATTTCTTTCTATGAATTAGTTTGATAATTTACTAAATTAAATTTACCTTAATGTTAATCGGTTTCACTTTATTTAACACGGATCTTGAACCTCGACTGAAGAAGGCGACTCGATACATCGTCATCACACTATTATTATTATAATTAAAAAATAAAAATAGAATAAATATGCATAATTTTAAAAGTAAAACAAATCATTGTATAGAATATTAAAAATGAACTTACGCTTCCATATATGAAACGAGATCAGGGCGATTTGAATAAACTCCATCATGAAATTTGGGTCCATAAAATACACACTTAATGTATTCATGTGTATGGCGACCCAAAGACCCAATGGTTCCTATATTATATTGAGAGTATTAAAATTAAGCGCAAATTTAGCATATATATGTGCAAATATTATAAACATGAATACAAATTTTAACGAAATGATTATCACTCACCCCACATTTGTTGGCGAAAAAAATGAGATGATCGCTCCCCGTTAGATTCAAAGATATGATTAACGAATCCATCCATGGTGCATGCCTTATCACCCATTATGCAAGACACTGGGGGAGACGAAGGAGTACATTCCACTTGCTTTTCGGTTATCTCGGAGAGATATAGCTCACCCAAATATCTTTAACCAAATATATATACGCTTAATTAATATTTAAAAAGAAAATTAAACTATCTGAGAAAGTGAATATTGAGAATTAGTAAACACATACACGAGGTAAAGGGCTATGGTGGTTGCACTTAACCACTGGGTCATTCAAGACTTGGCGCACATGTTCCTCATCGGCGAATTCTTGGAAAGTATTCCGATGAAAGTGAGCAAGCATGGGAGGCTGTGGCGATATCGAAAAGCATTAGACGATACCATCCGGTGCACCCTAGGCGTAAATGATCATCGTGATCTAAGTCTCCGGTCATGGGATAACCAAGTCTTAGCGCTTGGAGTCCCTCGATTTAGCCTGTGGAATTCGCAGATTCTACAATTAATTTGCAATATTATTTAGAACCACAAATAAGATAATGAACTTTAATAACAAATATTTTACCCTCATGGTGCTAGAGACCAAGTTGCTCGGCCATTCGATGAAGTGCGGACCTTTGTTCGAAACCGGAGTGATTGTGGCAACCAACCGGGATCCTCCTATAAATCGATTGGTTTTAGTTAGCACCGGCCGAATCCTGCCTCAATAAAGTTCCCTAGGGTTAGGAAAACATACATCGAGTGTGACCCTCAGACCTCGAAACCGGGAGTGATGGGATGACTATGAATCATTCCATGGGATGTCTTAAATCACGCCATAGCTCCGTAAGCGGTTGGGATGCTCTGGTGACCCATAGCCGCATAAACCAACCGATCATGCGAATGTCGGGATCGATCCGAGATAGACGCCTCTGAATCCAAAAGGGATAAAATTATTTGTTTATAAATAAAGTTTGTAATTGAAAGATGGCGTTGGTTGTTGAATAAGATATTTAGTTAGAAAATTTTAATACACTAGTCTTTAATTAAAACAAATGTGAGACATGCATATCGATGCACAGGAGACGCGTTTTGAAGTGCCTCAATAAAGTCGATAATAGAAATATGATAAAAGGCATTAGAACTCGAGGAAAAACATTATCAATTTTAGCGAAATCATCCTCCATGTGTTCAAACTCCTCCCAAAGATTGCTTCACCTTATTCGGCGATATTAAAAGTAAAGGCTCGATCTTCTCTCGGACCTGAAACGTTCCACATCTCCCGACCGATCCGGAGCTTCAACTTGGCAATTGTTAAAAAAATTAGTATACCCACCATATACATGGCTTGAAGACCGGTGCCATTGTTAAAGATGTCTTACCGTATTCGCCATTTTACCATACGCGGATATTATCCGGATATATTAAAGATATCCGGTTTTTTTTTATTATTATTTTAATATTTTGGGATGCTAATTTTATTAAGACATTAATTATTACTTAATACATCAAATCAAAAGAATGAAACCCATTTCCTTAGCCCCAAAAAAAACAGATAAATCCTTAGGGCTCCGATCATGGCACTTAGTAAAATTTTGGATTATCACTTCCCACTTCCCAATTCATAATATGGGTCATCGTCCATGGTCTATCCGAGATAGACGCCTTTGACTCTGAATCACAAAAAACAAAAGATTATTATTTAATTATTTGTTTATAAATAATAGTTTGTAATTGAAAGATAAATTAATGGATAGATTACCACTTCTTCGATGATTCGTTGTGCCTTTGGGATCGGTCTATGAATATTCTGTCATTTCGACCCTTTACGGTAATAAGATTTCGAAATAAGTCTATTAAAATATTGTATACAAAGTCAATGGGCAGGCTCTATAAACTCTCTCTAGATTTTTCTTCTTTTCTTCTTTCTCATGATGGTGATGAGCGCTTGTCGAGAGTGTTTTATTAGATATATTAAAAGTGAATATAAAAAAAAAAAAATTAAGTTAGGATTTTGATCTCACCATATTTTTGTTAAATTCTTGGCCCAACAACCTAATCACATAAATCAAGATTATTATTATTAAAGACGTATAATTTTTTTGTAGGAAAAAGATCCACGATATCGCGCCTCCATCGACTTGGCTTGATCGCGATTTTTATTACTTCGATTCTCTGATTATAATAGAAATATGATAAAACCATTAACTTTAAAAATTGTTTAAAAACTTAGGGCATTAGAACTTGATAAAGAAAAATGACATTGATCAATTTTACCTAGAAATCATCCTCCATAGCTCGAAATCAAAGCTCAGCAAACTCCTCCCTTTAATCAAACACAAAGATTGGAGCCACCATAGTTTCATATTATTTACCATTAATTCAAGAACAAACACAATATTTTTAGGACGGACCACAAAAGAAGTAAAGACCGTTTGAGTATCCTTTCAATATAGTTGGATCATCAAGTCTTTAGCCCAAGTTTTTCCAACTTCTCAAAACCAACAAGAAATGGAAGTTGTTCAAATGAATATTTGGAAAACGATTGAAAATTCTTGGTCATTACTCCGAAACTATGCGAAAATATTTGCTTTTCTTTGTGAGGTCAAGACCTCTGAATATATCAAATCTATATAGTTGAACGCATATGACGTAACAATTTAGTAAATGTAAGTAAGAAAATCATACTACAACTTTCAATAAATATATAATTAACATACCCCCTCATTTGTGATGGTATGTAGAAGATGTGCTAATCAGGTGAACTCAATCCCATAATCTTTCCTTCAAAGGTTGTAGGTTTGAGCTCTCCATCCATTACGCCGATCCTTTATGAAGTGTGCAAAGACGATCAATGGGATCACGCTCCCGAGGTGATTGGCTCCAATGTAGAAGTTGACAACGAGAATCTCTTTTCCTATGCATGTCCAAACTCATTGAACGATCAAATGAAGCAATAACATAGTATTTAATTAGGTTCAACGATCAATCAATATATTTATTGATTTCAAAATCGGAACTTTCAATTGTAATAAAATTACGAAGATGATATCATTGTTTTGATAATGGGATAACGAGCTCTCTTAATAGATGACATGGTGACTATCTTTATCCTAGAAAAAAGTGCATAGAATATTTCATTCCCTGATTTTTGCTAGTGGTGGTGGGAGCTCAATGTCACACTCTCTCAAGTCATCATATGCACCATGATCATATCATGATCTATTTTCTTGGTGGAAGGGAATCTCCATCATCTTTATTCTCTAGGGATATGGCAAACGAGACATGATAAGTAGTCGTTTGGATCCGATATAAAGCGTAAGAAACAACATTTAATAAACAAAAAACAAACAATATTCACAACCGGATGTTTCATGTATTAACAACATTTTTTTTGCAAATGTGGCATAGGTTTATCATTATGGTCAACCGGATGTTTCATCTCTTACTAACTTATACAAAATCGACCAAAATATCGAACTGATGTTTCTACAAGGTACAATCATACATAACGTGGCGGGGAGGATTCAACCAATTTAATGGTGTGTGACTTGTGTTTGATTTTTTTTAGGCATTCTAGGAGAAAAGACCTTGTATAGAAACCATAACATGGTGGGATAAGAACCTAAAACGTTGTATTTAAAGGATAGTTTGTTGATTGCTTTATTCATGCTTGGGTATAATATTATATATGTCTTCAGACATTACATGAATATCCCCATATTATCCGATTATAGTTTCTACGGGCACAATAATCATGCATCACATGGAAACGAAAAAAAAGAACCGTGAATTACTTCATAGCGAAAAAAAGCATTCTAGGCCATAGACCTAAAGAACATTAACACTTTCCGATAAGAACTATCTATGCATGTCATACATGATACATCTACTTATAAGTTACATCGTCCCATAATCTTTCCTTCAAAGTCATCATCATATCGGGAGGTATCAATGTAGATGGTAAATTAAAATTTCAATTGATAGAAGACTCTTTATACTATGAACACATCAATATATTTATCGATTTCAATTAGGTAATAAAATTGAATGACATTGTCTTTTAGATGACATGGTGACTATAAGTAGACCAAGAAATTAATTCTTATACCATGAAAGACACAATTATATAAATGATACCAATCCATGGGATAAAAAACAAGAAAGCGGAAAAACAAAGCAAACAAAAACAAAATATATAAACCAACAAGAGCAACATAATATAAACAAAATAACAACAAGACCAAAACATAATATAAACCAACAAGAGCAACATAATATAAACAAAATAACAACAAAGAGCAACATAATATAAACAAAACTAAGATTGAAGCAAAATATATAATTACATTTGCACAATAAAAAAAAAGCCAAAAGATCCCATTAAATAAGAACTATCATACATCAACTAAGTTGTTATGGATCATCATAGTCATGGGAGGTATCGTGAGATGGTAAAGGGGAGGATGGCGATGGCGGGGAGGTAGGGGAATGACAATGGCGGTAGGGGATTCTTAATTAATTTCTTATACCATGAAAGCTATCAAATGTCAACGTAAAATTTACAAAATAATATAAAACAAGATTTGGTTGAAAGGAAATATAAACAAAGCAACATAATATAATAAAAAAACGATTTGGGGGAGGAAATTGGAGAGAAAAAAACGAAAAGAATCAAAAGAGCTAGGTCTCGGTTAAGTGGAATATATATTAGATATAAAAAAAAAGAGCGGTTATTAACATTTGTCCAAAGCGATTAGACAATGTTACTAACTTTGTTTGCAAGTGATCGATTTTAGACAGCGGTTTCAAACCGCGAGAGCTAGGGTTTGTCTTTTTTTTTTTTAATAAAATCGCTCTCCAATTACAATTCTTGGAGAGAATCTGTTTGAAAAAATGGTTGTTTTAAAGTCTCCAAAGAATACTTGGAGAACTGTTTGAAAAAGCTCAAATGTGTAGTAGTGAAATTAAAGAATATCTATATAATGAAAAGAAAAAAAAAAACTAAGAGAGATGCTCCCTGTACAGTACTGTACATGTATTTGGAATTTGGATTGAATGTAAGAAAAAAAGATGTATAAAAACATTCAAATTGCAAGATCTTTTGTATAGAGTCCAAAAGAATAATGCCATGCAAGAATAGTGGAGTTCAAAAACGACCAATAGCATATCGATATCGAAATTTTGATGGTTAATTGGCAAGGGCTCTTGGGGAATGTCCCTACTGTATTATTAGAGTTAACCATGTGGAGTTCGTTTAATTAGGAGGCTTGGTGAAAAATAGTATGCTCAATGTGCAGTCAATGTTACAGTTATGTTAACATTAATTTATATGCTTATAGGTTAGTAATATTGCGTCACATAATTTCATAAATTTGCAAGTTTTGATTAGTGAAGATATATGAGATGAATCCATAATTATCTGGTCAAAGTCCTTTGCTAGCAGCCACAAGCTTTTCCCCATATAAATAAGGTCCAACTTGGGACTGACCAAAGAATCTATCAACAATAAGCATCAGACTCAACCTCTAAATTAAGAACCCGACCCTGATTGAGAAATCAGTGTTTAGCTTCAACCGACCAGAGCACGAATTAAAGATTGTCTTTAATTGTTGTGGTTATTGATAATTTCCGTCCCTATCAATTAATATTCTCACCGACGTCATCCCTTTGAAATTCGAATAAAATAATTAATTTTGGATATATATGATTGTCCTGTACCACATATAGACATGCAGATCACCTGAATATTCCATTTCCAGTACAGTTGATATCTTAATTTCCTTTGGTACAGTGCATCAAACTTCTTAGATCTTCTACGGTTCTACCCAATTATTACATTAAATTGTAAAATATATAGTAGTTATTATATTTTAGGTCACTAAATTGTTCTTCTCTGAGAGTCGTTATTATATGCGTACGCATCACTAAATTTTCAGTTCTTCTTTAATACTCCTATTTATAGGTCACTAATAATTTAAGATTAATTAAAAGGAATTCCTATTTATAGTTTTGTGCTTGGAGGATTGCCGTGGGCAAATGTTGAAGAATATAGAGAAGATATGATGATGTATTTTATTTGAAAAGTGAGAATTATGAAATTAAAAGGATTTTTTTGTGTGTAAGAACTCAAAAGTCTATTTCTGATTGGACAACGGGCTAGAGAGTACAAATCACAAATCGGGACATAGCTTTGACCTTAAATAGAATTAGTCTTATATTCCCCCCGTTCCATGAGGATTTAAACACTGAAAATATCACGCAAATCAAATAAAATGATTTTTAGTGGGTTTGAATGGAATAAAATAAGGATGTTGTGAGTGTGTTAATATTATGTTTGTTTTTCATTTTGGGAATTTTCAAGTAATGTTGAGACGTCCAAATAAAGTAAGTATTCAAATAATATTGGGACGGAGGGAGTATCTTATATTGTCGTTGATTTAGTCTTAAATTCTCTGTCAATTTACAATTTATGTCTCAAGTTCACCAGAAAATGTAAAACCACGTAGTTTCGCCTTAATGAGACTCGCGTGGGTAAACTTGTTGAAATTTTCGGTTCTTCTTAAGTAGCGCGGTTTCCCTGTTTCACAAGTCTGTTTCATCTGGTGTTTCATGTCTTGGATTTGCGCCACATGTCTATGGGCCGAGTGAATCATCTATACCCTAAACACTAAATAATAAACTCTAAATCATGGCCTATTCGGGCCGGGTGACGGAACGGAGTGGGCCGAAATGAACACGTGGCGCAAATTCGAGGCATGAAACACTAGATGAAACACACATGTGAAATAGGAAATCCGAGCCGCTTCTTAAGGTTCTTCGCTCGGAACTTATATCGCTTCCTTTAGGTGTTGTCGACGGTTTTCACTACTTCGGTTATAGGACACTTTTTTTCTTGCTAATAGTTTTTTCTTAACTCTTCATTAGAGGCCCACCGTTACTTTGATTGGTAGTGACCCACCTTTTAATTTTTCCCCTTCATATATAATACCGCGTTTATATAATTCTCAAAACGAAATAGGCCATTGACATTCTGCCCCCACCATTATTGTTTTATCTATCTTTCCCCTTTTTTTCCAGCAAAAAAAGATCACACAATAATTAGTCGCAACAGTTTACCCACTTTATTATACCTTGTCTGCACATTAAAAGAAAAGTGCTAGCTACTAGAGAATATTACACATTCACCACATACATAAAATATCGGCTTCAAAATCCCTGCAGGCTGCCCAATTTATAACATTCAATACAGAATTTACTAATAAAAATATATAATATGTACGCATTTTTATAACAAAGTAAAATTACGTGGTCCATATTTCACACCACAAAGGTAATGACGTGGAACCCAACTCCATATAATATATAAAGACTATATATATAAATTAAAATTAATATTATTAGTATTATAATACTTTACAACATACATATATATATACCCTTCTAAGCACTAAAATTCCTTGAGAGCCTTAACTCCTCCAATCTCCATACATCATGATAATGTCTTACCCAATATCCGGCGGCGGCGCCACCACCGTTGACTGCGAGAAGCAAGTCCGGTCGTGGCGGCTCCTCCGCGCCGTGGCCCACCTCCTCCTCCCCACATGCAACTGCATCATAACACAAGAAACCCAAGAATATTCAATCACTCAACAAAAACCCCACACTCCCAAATCCACAATCACGGGCACATTATTCGGCAACCGCCGTGGAAAAGTCAGTTTCTGCATCCAAACAAGCCCTAATTCAATATCCCCGATTGTCCTTCTTGAGCTGGCGATCCCGACAAAAGTTCTTGCCAGGGAAATGAAAGGAGGGTCGATACGATTAGCGTTCGAATGTAAGGGCGAATCGGGGTCGGCCCTCCTGTCCATGCCCACGTGGACAATGTACTGTAATGGCAGAAAGTTAGGGTTTGCGGTGAAAAGAAAACCTAGGGCGGATGACGTGGAGGTTTTGAGGAAAATTGAAAACGTCGTCGTTGGGGCGGGCGTTGCGACCGTTGACTTGAATGATGTGATGTATTTAAGAGGAAAGTTCGAGAGGTTTCATGGTTCGTCGAATTCGGAGTCGTTTCATTTGATTGATTCTGAAGATGGGAGTAAGAATGGGCAGGAGTTGAGCTTTTATTTTCTTCGATCATGCTGAATGGTTTATGAACATATGGTTTTAATTTTATTACGTAATTTTATTTTTGGATTTTGTTGGGGTTTTTTTTCCACCCATTTTTTGAGCCGTGAATTGTTGCATGGCTTTAGGGCTTTGTGCCATGGGTGGTGGAAGCAGCCGAATTTTAGTTGATGTAAATTGAAATTGTTTAAAGGTAATTAAGTAATGGTCGTTCATGATATTATGTGGAATTACTTTACGTATCTCTTTTGCTATTCGTCTTGTTTTAATTTTTTAATTTTTATGGTGAAAGAGTGGATCGAGAAGGTATACGTTATGTGAATCTTGGGCAGAAATTGGTTTTAATATATATATATATTACTAATACTGTGGAAACGAAATATCTTCTTAAATATCAGCACACGAGTATCAATTTGTATATTCCTTAGACATAGACATAATGACAAAAACTTGGGTGAAACTGAGTGTATCGTGAACTCGATGTCGATTCTTTTAGTTCGCAGCTATGTATAAAAACTATCATTGTTATACATAAAAAAATATCACTGTTATACAAAAAAAATATTACTACTTAAAAAAAGATTTATACTTTTAAACTACTAAAAGTTTATGTGTATAATGGTAATAATTTTTACACATAGTAGTGATAGTTCACATGTGACCTGATTTACCGGGTGTTACTCAGACATAATTGGGTATGTAGCATCTTCTTTTCAACTTCTTAGAAAATGGCATGCATGTGTAAGGAGTGCAATTAACCAACATTATTATGGGCCACCTCTTTTATTTTTTGTTTTAACTATATTACATATATTTTTGCACAAAACCATATAATTATTTAGTCAATATTCCTACTAGCGGTAGAAAATTGAGTTTAACGTATAGTTGTCTAAAATGTCAAATATACTCTGTCAAATATCTTGATTCACCATATTTAACGCAAATAAGACAGTTCTGAATTTCTCATTAAAAAAAAGACCAAATAAACTCGAGTTCACATTATAGGGTTTAGGGTTAATTAAGTATCGCTAGCTAGCTATATAAAAAAAAGTTAGTTCTGAATTAAAATTTTCGGCACAAAACTTTTTTCTCAAAAAAAATTCTATATATAGACTTTAATAGTTAATACGTTCAAAGTACGTAGTTTTATCTCATCTAAACCCTCGAACTTATGAAGAGATGTGGATCGAATTCATTTATATTAATTATATAACTAACACTTTCACTATCAAGTTTCCTCTGAGCTCATGATATTTTATTTTACATTCTAATATTGCTTTTAATTCTTAATTAACACTGTAATTAAATTTTCTACGTGGAAAGCTAAACCGAATTAGTAAAAGAAAATCAATAATAATGAATGATAAAGCGAATACAGCAAAAGCATTAATGTTTTGGAGAAATTGTTAATTTACGACAAACAAAATCTAGGAGAGGCGGGAGATGATGGTGCCACTTTTTGGTTTGTTTTATATATTATGATGCTTCTGTATTGGTTGCATGAGCTGTGCTTGATTCCTCCTGTCGTTTCTAAGACAAAAAGTTTGTTTGAAAAGAATGTGAAAAATAATATACACATTATAGGGATTTAAATCGAAATGGTAACTTTGCACATTTATTGAAAAGGTCTCGTATATATCACAAATGTCAATTTAGTCCCGTATGTTTTTAATTTGTGTCGATTTGGCCCAAATCGCCGGAGACCGGTCAAATACCGAAAAACGACGTCGTTTTATGATAAATTCCCGACCGAAATTAGGGCGCGTGTATCACACGCCCCTAAAACGACGTCGTTTTTGGGTAGTTTGACCGGTTTCCGGCTATTTGGGACTAAATTGGCACAAATTGGAAACATACGGGGCTAATTTGAAACATGTGATATATACAGGACCTTTTCAATAAAGGTGCAAAGTTACGGGACCATTTCGATTTAAATCCCCACATTATATGATGCAATAATTTTTGTGAGGGGTCGATATTCATGCATGATATAGTAATATTGGTCGAAACAACTGTATTAGTTTTTTCCCTTTCTTGTCTACACTTTTTCTTTTAAAATTAGTTGAATTTAATGGCTGAGATATTTGACATGTATTTTTTATTAATAATACTTTATTAATATTTACCAAAAAAAGACCCAAAAACGCGTGGTTTCCTAGAAACCATATGTTTTTTTGTTTTTTTTATGTCGAAGCTAGAAACCATATTTAGCAAGTGGTGAATGTTGTTCTTTAATACGAATATAAATAATGTCCAATTTTATTCGCATAAAATAATTCATTAGTATCATATTGGGCCACATGCCTCATTCGGAAATATACAACCAACCATGAAGCAGTTGGGCTGAAGGGTAATTTAGTAGAAACTGTACGTACAGGCTTGGGAATCCTGAGTTAAGAAATCGTACGATTTTATTCGCATTTGGTCAGCTCACTTAAGTGGAGTTAATTACATTAAAAAAAATAAAAGATTGTGTTTGAGTTTATATAAGAAAGAATTTTAAGAGCCAAATTAATGTTTGACTCAATCCATGGAATTTTTAGTTTCAGAATAAATATATTTAAATTGGTAAATGAAGTTGCTAAAATATTAGTATATCAGAGTAAATAATGCTTATGAATACTGAAATATTTTATTATTAGGAGCACAAGTAGACATAGGATATCGGTAATGCATAATTGGGCCGGGACGAGCTGGCACAAGTTCCTGTTTAATGGGCCTTAGTAGTTTGAAACAAATTAAATACCGAATTTAATGGAGTACTAATTTAGAAAGATCTATGGAATAAAATATTTCTCCCAAAATCGTCTAAATCCCACGTGGGCGAACATTTTGTACGGACTTTGCGTTTCTTCATTTAACTCGCGACCATTTCTGAACGTGTTTGGTAGCTCTCTCTGCCTGCAATTACAAAATAATTTATAAGTATGTAATATATTGTTCTTTAAAAATAAGAAAATGCAGGAAAAATAAATTTTCTTTTACATCGAATTTGGTTTTAGGAGAAATTTAGAGAAACTGTTTTCAAATTTAATCAAATGGAATCACTTAAAATAGTATTTTATTTAAGAGCTATTTTTGTTCGAAAAAAAAAATATTAAGAGCTATTAATTCCAATTCTATCATGAGACCCTTTCAATATAATACGATATTAATACTAATAATAATAACAGTAAAACCTTTAAATTATATTATATATATACCTCTCTGTCCCAGTCGCATCTCAAGGTAATGATGACCAAAATAATTGTTTGGAGTAGAGTTCCACCCAATATCATTCCAGCCCATACGCCCTATTTAAGTCGAAGATATATATATTGGGATTTTATTAAAAACTCAAGAAAATAAATAAAACATAAATTTAAGATATTTTTACAATAAAAAAATTTAAGAAACCAATAGCATTTATCCACGCATTATTTATTTATAACTAATTGCATAATAAGTTATAATATTATACAATTAATTAATTTATTTTAATAAATTAAATAGTACCTTAACGCCCATATCGAAAACCAACTGCATCAAGATCCCAAGTGGGAGTCCAACCATGTAATAGGATGCAATATTAATGTAGGCCACACGTGTTTGCCATCCTGAACCCACTGCCACTCCTGTTGAATATTTCATCATATTAATTGCACACAATTAAAAGTTAATATTAATGAATATTTTAAGCAATTTATAGTAAGAAATAAATTACCAGAGAGAACGGGTTGAATGCTGTTGAGAAGAATAGTTAAGGCCAGGAGGAGAGTCATGGTATTGACTGAATCAAGCACAGGTTTGCTGGTGGAAAAAAGGAGTGCAATTTGTTGGTGAAAAATTATTACTATTATCATTATTACCACCCCTATGATTGTCGACGTCACCACCGAAACCAACGTCGCGAATTTAGCCCCCTTCCCGTTCCCGGCCCCCAGCTCATTCGCCACCCTTACCCTGCAATAAATCATTATTAATTTAACAACAAAAAATAACATTTACATAGTAAAAAAATATTATAATGAGTTTCTTACCCGGTTCCAGCGAAGAAGGAGAGTGGAATACTCATCTCCCATCCGTTTATAGCCATGCTGCACACATCCAAAATTCTTGTTTTTTTTAATGATGAAATCACAATACAGGGCTCTGAATGTGTTGTGTGGTGTTATAATAAAAATAAATAAATCAATTCCATTAATAATTGTTCATTTTAAGATAAATTACTTACCAAACTGATAACGCATCAACTGCAATCGCAGCATCCTTCATATTCCCAGTCATCAGTACCAAAATTCTGTAGTACCAATTCTCCAAACTGCACACATACACTAATTAAAATAAAAAATACACAAAACTATAATTAAACAAAAGAAAAATAAAATAAAAAATACCATAGCATAATCCCAGAAGAAGCAGACAACTTCAAAAAATCCCAAAGACCCGTAAAGGCCTCCACGGAGAACCCGGTCCAAGTCTCGGGACACCCACCACAAGTCACATACACCAACATAATGATAATAAACACCCACCAGGATATATTCAGAGTCACTGCCGCACCCACCACTCCGAACCCCAGGACGGTGACGAACAGCCACGTGACCACCACGTGGACTACGAGGCCCACGATGGCGGACCATGCGTAGATGGCGTTCTTGAGCTGGCACTGGAGAAAGCGCTGCAGCGGGAAAATGAAAACGAAGCTGAAGTGGAGCGGAATGATCCAGTAGGCCAGGTAGCCGGCCATGTGGGCCACCTCCTTGGGCTGGCCCAGCAGCGTCAGGATTGGGCCTGCGAAGAGGTACAGGGGTAGAAGGAGGATGGCGATTCCCAAGAGCACGATCCAGCAGCGCTGCATGTATACGCCCAGCATGTGGTATTGTTTCGCACCGTAGGCTTGCCCGCATAGGGTTTCTAGGGCACTCGCCATTCCCAACTGAAATAGTGTCCAACCAAACACTACTCTTTACTACTTTATTATCTCACATAATATAATGTCTCAATTTCAAGGCAATTTTTATGGTAATAGTGACCTTAATTTATTTTTGGTCGGCCTCGTGATTTTGGTCCCAAAATTATTTTGTTTATGCAGTTTTGGTCTCGACGTTACGTTTTTTTGTTAAAATCAGTTGCAGTTTTAGTCCACATGACAAGATTTAAGATCAAAAGTGCAGTTGATTTTAACGGGTTCCGTAACGGATTGAAGGACCAAAACTACATGAACGGGACCAAAATGGTGAATATTAAGACCAAAATCGTGAGGTCTTGTGTCCTGTGGAATCAAAATGAATTCAACTCGATAATAGTTAAGCAATACTATATAAGTTATAAATCGCTAAAAACACATATATATAGTATATATTCATGCCGCACGCTAGCTATTTTCCATTTTCTTTCTTAATCATATCAATTGCATATGTATCTTATATTCAAACTCCCTAGCTAATAAAAATGACATCACAAACAAACCTTAAAACATGTGGCGATCATAACATAATTTGAAATCGAGGCATATATACTTGCGGTTTCAAGATGACCCATAATTTGAATATGAAATTTTAACCAGGAATTAATGTTGATTTGTATTGTAGTCTATCTCATCATTTTTTGTCTTTGAAATATATGAATCTAAATCATAATTAATATACCTAAAGACGCACAATTAACCATCAAATAACACATGCACTTGTGAGAATGTAACTAGGTGTTAGATGGAGAGAGGGATAGGGAGAGGGAGAGAGAGACCAATAGGCCAAAATCGAAACCAGTGATGACACTAATAAGGATAGAGATGGCAGCAAGTTCGGTGTCTCCGAGATGGCCGGCGAATGATTGGGTGGCGATGTTGTAACTGAAAGTAGAGAGTCGACTGATTATAGCTGGCCCTATGATGCACCATAGCATCTTTGATTCCACCCATACCCTTCGCCCAACTCCACCTTTTTCATCATCACTTTTCTTCTCTAATAGTGATCTCCTATTTTCCTCTTCCATACTTATAAATTCCTCTCAATACTCCCTCTCTTTAGTATGTGTCCAATGTAATTGATACTTGGACTATATATAAGGACTTATTAATGTAGTATGGAGTAATATTTGTCCCTCTCAATTTAATTCTCTTATATATTTTTATTACGAAAATGAGGAAATTAATTATTTCTTTTAAATTTGAAACTTGTGTTGTTTTGTTTTTGAAAGCATGATGTTTCCACTTTCCATATTATTAATTTTCTACCTTTGTTGAAATTTATTTATCCTTTGATGTATAAAAATATTGATTTATGTTGATGTCATTGAATTTAATTAATTTGTATGAGTTATAATATAATTATATACATTAAGTTTTATATGCACTTGGTGCACCATATTATAATAATATGTGCATTCCATTTTATGTTTGCAGTTAAATTTAGTCTACATGTTAATTTCATCTTTGTGCCTTCAATGCAACTGTGCACATTAGACTTACTCAACTATGTGTTCATTTTGACATTTAATATATGTGCTAATTAATTCAAATTTCATGTTTAGAGTCATAATTCCAAATTCTTTATTATTGTAGACACTAACGTGTGATCAATCTGTTAACCTGAAACCCTTTGTTGGTGTGTGTATCTCACAATCTAAGTATGCCTTTAAATAATACCCGCCTCAACTAAGATATATATATATATTTTTTGTCTATTTTAAATGTTTGAATAATATTCTCCTGAATTTTAGCACAACAATTCATAGGGATTATGGTGGTTAATTAAATATATTTTCACATCATACATTTAGCCTATGAAATATAGAGTGGAACACATAAAATTACACATGAAATGATATCATTTGCTCATGAATTATTCCTTTAAAAGGAGTATAATTAAATAGATCACACGCGAGAATATAGTCCCCTCGTGCTGAAAGCTCCAATTTTTAATTTTTTTTAAATATTATGATATACTAAACAATTCTGAACCATATTTTTGAGGTTAACGAGGATCTTGTTTACCATTTTCTATTATAAATATATGGCATCCTGAGTTTTATTATATATATAAAATATTGAACGCACATCAACCATATTTGATTTTTTTTGGGTAATGACAATGATTTTTTTTTATAGTAAGGCTGTGATGGAATTGATGATGCAAATTGTCATCTAAAATCTTCTTCAGTTCATTGTTCAAAGATTGTAAAGAGAATTAAAACTCAGATCAATTAATCAACTAATTTGTTAATGTTGCTTTTGTTTTCATATATATATGGAAAAAGTATAATAAATATTGAAGTTTGGATTGTTTCCCCTCGTGATCATCACGAACAAGAAAACTCTATATACATGTGGCTTGTGAACTGCGTGGGCAATATGAACACATATTTTCAATAAAAACAAGAAAACTATATATACATGTGGTTGTGGAGATATCAATTTAGATTAATTTTGTAATTGAATAGAGTGAAATCAATTAACTATTAAGTTTAGAAATGATGTTCGATTTCAATTAAATCAAGTTGTTTTTTCTTAAAAAAAATATCCGACAAATGGTAACTCGAACTCATGACTAGGGGTGAAAACGGATCGGATACGGACGGATAATGCTTATACCGTATCATAAACCATATTCTCTATTTTTTTCTCGAATTCGGAGTCGGATACGGAAAAGCCAGATTCGGATACAAATTCAAAATATTCGGTATACGGATACGGGACAAATATCGAATAACTATAATCGGATAATATATTTCAAACGAAAATTATCAAAATATGATTGGGGCACGGTGGGATCTCCTTCCATTTGCGGCGGCCAACGACAATGAAGGGACGAACGCGAAGAAGTAGAGAGGAGAAGAAGAAGGGACGAACGACGAAGAAGAAGAGATGAGAAGAAGTGCGGCTGAATTATTTAGTTTCCTACTATTTTCTTAATAATTATATAAGTATTAAGTACTATTATTATATTATTATATATATATTAATATAAAATATAAAATAAAATAACCAGGTGGCTTAGCCCCATTTGGGCTACTGGCCACTGGGCTCCTCATTTGATTGGGAGACACAGGTTCGATTCCCTTTGGGAACGAATTTGGAATTATGGGAGTTATAAGGTGGATTGGTGATTTCGTGGTTTTTTTTTTGGTGCTTGGTGTACTAACTACTAACAACTAACTTTGTCCGATCAAAAAATATATATATATATATTAAAAAATTCGGATATCCGGATTTATTATCCGGATAATATCCGATAAAATATGGGAAAACTCGAATACAGGTCGGATTTTATGTATTCCGAATCCGAAGTCAACTATCTGTATCCGAATTCGTATCCGCCCGAATATTAGTTTTTTATACCAAATTCGATACCGACCGGATACGACTCTGGATCGGTCGGGAAATATTCGATCCGTTTTCACCCCTTCTCATGACCTGAATGCAAGTGTTATTCCATTTCATCAACTATTTATAAAGTCTAATGTGAAAATTTTCATGTATGAAAATCTATAAATTTGCCCTAAATCAACCATTTGCACCCTAAACACTAAATAATGAACCCTAAATTATGACATATTCGGGTCGGGTGAACCATGAATCACTTGGGCTTAGTGAACCATGAATCACTCAATTTTGTCTTACCTTCACCAATTACAAAATTTAGTTGTAAATTAAAGTTTTTTCATGTATAAAAATTTTCATACTAGACTTTGTCATTTATAAATTCGAGTTGACTAGAGTTTAATTTTTCTTTTTTGAGCTCGTATTACAACTTGATAAATTCGAGCTCGAATCGAATACTTGAATAGATATAAACGCTGGTCATAATTTAATTGAAAGGAACAAAAAAATTGCTCCACTTAAAAATATATCGATTAAGAATAGCAAGCGTATAATAGCTCATACGGGCCGGGTTGACCCGGGAACGAGCTTCAGTCCTTTAATAGCCCACAGGTTGGGCGTTTCATTACTTTATAATGGACTTTTTACACAAGGCCCATTAAATATGAGCAAAATTTATAATTTTGTTGCCTTGTGTATTTTTTGTTCAAATTATGTCAATTAATTAATTTTTCCATAATTCAAATAGTTTATAAATATTATTAATCTTTAAATCATCCAATGCTATTTTGTCTTTACTAAGCCATGTCTAACTTATGTCGAATTTCAATAACTGAATCTGACCAAAATTCTTTGACATGGGTCTATTACTATATATTTAGAACATAGTAATGTTATAGAAATGGGCCAGAAATTAACCAACCAAATTTAAATATTAGGCCCATATGACTTTACAACAAGCATCACATAAGCAAGATACACAAACTCGTTCTAGTTTCAAATCCAGACGTCGGATTTCGAGATCCATAACTTTAAAAATGTTAAATAATTTTATTTGAATAATTATACCAGACCCATTATTTTTGGCAAGGAAATTTGGGGTCTCAATTTAAAGAGTTGGTGTGCTGTGAAACTTGTTCACCGTGAAATTGATTTTTATTTTTTTTTACAGACATACTCTTTAGTAATATAAATCACACTCTTTAGTAATATAAGTCATACCCTTCAATTATTACTACGACACTCTTTACTATAATATAAGTCATACCTTTCACTTTTATGAGTAATACTCTTTATAGTAAAACTTCACACCCTTTACAGTAAAATTCCACACTTTTTAGTAATATAAGTCACACTCCTTAACTAGTTTCACCGTGAAACTTGTTCACACCGTACTTTGCCCAATTTAAATTGCGATCAATGTATCAAATGTTTATGCAGTCTCGCATTGAATTTCCTATATATTAATAGTCAACATGAGAGCAAGATACATATGTTTTTCCTGATAAGAAAACATCTTATATAATAAAAGACAAAATAAAAAAAGTTACTATAAGTTTTCAAACTCGCAACCTTAACGTTACACGAATAATTCCAACGGCTATTTTATATTATATTAAAATTGCACTCTTTCTGTTCACCTTTTGTTTAATCTTTGGAGCGGCGGTACAGTCGGTTGTTCATGTGCTACATTCATTTGACAGATCATGATAGCGCACCGAGTCAATTATAATAACGCATATTTTCTTATATAACATTATAATATAATTGCACTACGGAAAGAAAAATAAATGAATTAATTTTTTTTAATTAATAGTTTAAGAAAACTAATTTTCACCTCACGAATAAAGTTTAATATTGAGCATGAATAAAGAATTGGTTCATGATGTGGACAAAAAGTTGATATTGCTTGGTATCCAATGCAAACTTTGTAGCAAATGTATTTCTATCTTTCTTGGCAAAGTTTGGAATTTTTCATTTTTAAAAAACAAAATTATGCTTTTCTGGAAAGTGGGGGCAGTTTTAATTTCAAAAAGTCGAACTAACTTCCTTTTTCTCTTAAACCAAAAATTCAAAACTTAAATTAATAATATATTAATAAGTACTGTAGGTTTTTGTTAATAAATCCTAAAACTTTAAAATTGACCATACAAAATGCAAATGACAAGTTCTAATTAATCAAATTTAAGGTGTGATAAGAAAGTCAATGCAATTCATAAAATGTAGAACAAAGAACTAGTACGTTGGAACAAATCAACAAAAACTACAATGTACTTCAGAAATTGTCTTGTGGGCGTCAAAATCTATTGATACAAAAAAGAAAAACGTCCGTGCCAGATTTATTTTTGTAGGAAATTACTATTCCAATTTGTAAACTGAGTAAAAATGTTAATATTGTTGTCTACAAATTAATCAAATACTATATTTTTTATATACATGCCACGAAACAATCACACATAATACAAGTGCAACAAATTCATATTAAAAAGAATAATAAGTGAATTTTATTATTTAAGGATAGATATCATGTACATGTGACTCTCCTAGATAAATACATCCTCAAACCAATCCAAGAGTCTATATGTATCTCCCAAATAATAATCATAATCAAACAAATGATCAAATAAACAAACACAGAGAAATATACCCCAAAAAAAAAAATAGACAAGAGAAAGAAATAATAAAAAGCAAAATGACTAACAAACCCCCCCAACAAAAGTACAAAGCAAATCTCAACCGCCCACGAAGAAAAAAAAACAGATCTACACCCTCCACGTGTACAACCTACATCAACGCCACAGCGACAAGCGCCGCCGCGAAGGCGGTGCCGCCAACAGCCGCCCTGCTGATAAAACCGTTATTCGAACCGTCGGCGGGGGTGGTGTCTGGGGAGGGACCGGCGGTCGGTGATACCGGCGCGGAGGCGCCGGGTGCGGGGGCGGAGGCAGGGGTTCCGTCGGCGGCGGTGGGAGCGGCGGCGGGTGCCGGTGTGGGAGCGGCAGTGGACGGCGCCGGAGATGGGGTTGGAGTGGCGGCGGGCGGCGTCGGAGTGGCGGTGGGGGAGACCGTTGGGGCGCCGGCGGGTGATTGTGCCATGCATGAGGTGGCAACGAGTGCCAAGAGAAGGAAAAATTTTACCATTTGTGAAGCCATTTTTTTTTTGTAGAGAGAGAAAGAGAGTTTTTTAGAGAGAGAGATGAGTTTTGCTTTTGAAGTTTGGAGATGGGCAAAAGTGGTTTGGAAAGTGAAGATATATATAAAAAGGGGGGAGGGGGGAGATTAGTAGAACAATAATGATGAGATTCCTGGAAATTTATTTAAATAATCAACACTGGTGGAGACAGATTGCATGTGTAGGCGTTCATTTATTGTGTGAATTTGTCTTCCTTTTTTTATTTTTTGATATTATATGGAAAAATGATTGGTACTATACAATTATTTACTGTTGTGAGTTGATTAGGATTTGAAATAGTAATCAACTTATAAACATTTGTTGACTTGGTTAATCTTGACTTGATCTACCAAGTGTGATTTGTGGATGTTTAATTATTTTACCAATTTAAAAAGGTATAATCTTTCAAAATTTGGTGTGACATCAATATTTTATCTTAAAATTAGAAAATTAAAATAAATATAATTTATTAACTCTATTTTACATGACTTTATGTTCATAGTTTCGTTATTGTGTGAATTAGGAGAAGTTGTCCTCCTTTCCTGATTATATTTTCTTTTAATATTAGTATGAAAAATGGTTGGTACTTAAAATTGCTGTTGTAACTTACGAACTAGTAGTGGTAATCAACTTACAACTTTTGTTGACTTGGTTAATGTTGACTTATTCTACACAGTGATTATGGAGTTCTATTGTTTTACCAGTTCAGAAAGATATAGTCTTCAAAATTTTGAATTGACATCAATGCATCGTCTGAAGATAAAAATGAGTGGGTTTTATATGTGCATCTAAGTGCACCGTGCAATTATAGTGAATTTTAAAATTATGTAATTTGTTATATGTCAAAAGATACAATTTATTTACAATGAACCGTGCAACTATTTTTCTATATTAATTAGTTGCATGGTGCAGTGTAAACATGTTGCATATTTTAGTATAACAAATTACATGATTTTAAAATGCACTATAAGTACATGATGCATGTAGATGCATACAAAGCTTAATTAGTCATAAGATATTGCATTACATAATTAGATGTGTAAACCGAATTTTCACCGTATTTCATTATATGATTCGTGAGTTTATAATCATATCCAAATCATGTTTTGAAAATTCATTCTCATACATTATACTGACTTTTACATACGACTCTCTAAGTTGGAAATTAAAATGAAAGAAGATTATTAACTCCATTGTTCATGATTTTTACACTTTATAATCATTTCAAATCAAGCTAGAATTGCTTATATCTATCAAATAAAAACTAGACGTCCCTTCAATCGCATTTCTTGAATGAACCATCATTTAAATTCGTGAAAATCATTTAACTTGTACTCATCATCTCTGATGTCTTTTCTTTTACTACAAGTCCTGCTGGATCTCTCTCGAATAATCTAGAAAAAAAGTAAGAAAAAAGATAAGATTGGAATAATTGAAGAATGAGCTGTATCATATCATATTATGTATGTATTCTTTGGCAAAAGGTTAGCAACTTTTGGGCACTCTGAGTTGGTGCTGAGTCCTAATATATTTCCGAGAAGCTTCTTCAATATTTTGGCACCTACTACTATTTTTTCTTAGTTTGTTGAGCCAATTTTTGAAAGTGTATGCCTTCATATTCCTAAAATTTGCTCCCATTTTTCTTGGTCGGTAATATGTCATTATCACCTAACTAATAGACGGTAATTGTTTGCTACTATGCTAGTACTAGTATAATCTTTCTAAATAATTGACAAATTATATGATATAATTAAAAATATTATTAATGGGGTTAGCTAGGACAGACAGTCAGTGACAGCTGTCATTAAACTTCCAGCCTGAATCTTGATATCGTACTTCGTGGTGTTCCATGAGTAGGATTAGAATTAATTAATTAATTAATGCACAAATTTTATATTTGCATTAGCTATTATATGTATATAGGTGATTTACATAGGCATGGGGACCGATTTTAATTTTACGCAAATGTTGAGTAAACTGCAAAATTGGTATCATATTCACCGAGTCGTGACGATTTCAGAGCCCCATTAAATTTGTTCGTAAAAGAATTTGTGTAATTAATGTATATTTGATATATTTATACATTTGTTCGTACATCGTTAGTGAATTAAATAAATGAATTAATTACATGTCTTTCTATAAGTTCAGACTTTTTAATAAGGCAGAACTTTTTCATAGTATCAGAACTGAGAGAATTACGAACCCACAACCTGGGCTCTGTTACCATGAGATAATTTTGTCTCATCTAAAAGCTCGAGCTTATAAAGAGGGTCAGGAATAATTTATTTATTTAATTTATCTCAATAAGAACTTTCAAGTACAAGCCCACATCCTCGATTTGATTCCCGTTGAAATCAATTTTATTCATATTTAATTGTTCACTTAATGAGTTTTCTCCTATTGATAGAGGCAGAGAATTCAGCTCATGAGTGAGGAGGAGAGTTAAGAGAATAATTTATAATGAATTAATTATGTATCTCTCTATAAATTCGAACTTTTGGATGAGACATAATTCTTTCATGTTATCAGGGCCTTCAGGCTCACGCCACGTCATAGGTTCGATTCTCACTTAAAGTAACTTCACTCATATTAAATTGTTCACTCGATGGGCCTCCTTCCAATGATGGAGTACGAATTCAGCCCACGAGTGAGCCTATGTCCTGAGTTCGATTCCCGCTGAAAGCAATTCCACACATATTAAATTGTCTACTCGATGAGCCTCTTTCTAATGATGAAGTAAGTTAATTTGGTATGTTCACTCGATGAGACACCTCTCAATTATGGAGTAAGAGAATTCTACACGTTCACTCGATAAGTCTCCTCTCAATGATGAAGTAAGAAAATTCAGTCTACAAGAGAATCGAATGTTAGGAAAATTAAATAAAGAAATAAATTTCACATCTCTCTATAAATTTGGATGTTTAGATTACTTGAGGCGGAATTCTTTCGCATTATGATAAATTTACCATTTTTAGGGGAATATTCATATCATACCATTCTCAACATCTTTATTACAATACAAGAATATTTTGCGTTTGATTATGAATTACAAAACAAAATTGTTGATGTATACTTTTCATACATTCTTACACTTTTAAGTATATAGGCACTTTAGAAAAAAAAATCAATTTTATCATACAAGTTAACTATTTTTTTAATAATATTAATTATCTAATTAAAACGAATCGAAGTCAAAACGTGTGCATGAACTTGAAGGTTCTGATACTATGAATTTTTTTATCACATCTAAAACCTGTGTTTTCATTATCGAACCGGACAGACCACCAATCAGTGGTTCAACCGGTCGGGCCGGTTCAACCGACGGTTCAACCGTTGAAATGATTTATGTCTAATTTTTTTTAATACTTCTTATATTTAGTTAAAAAATAAAATAAATATACACTTACAAAAAATTAAATGTATATCTTAACTTTTCATATTTAAGAAAACATAATAGAGTCATGGTCATAATAAAAAATAACACAATAATATGAGAGAGTAACTTAAAAGGGAAAAGTGAACCTTATATTTTTATCCCACATCGAGTAAATATTAAAAGAAAACGTAAGAGAAAGTAAAATCTCATACTTTTTTCCCACATTGAAAATGTTAGAAGAAAATGTGAGAGAAAACAATATAAAAGATGAAAAAGTGTACCTCACCTCATATATTTGTCCCACATCGAAAGTCTTGGAGTAAAATGTGGGAGGAAGTATTATAAAAGGGGGTGAAGGTGAATCTTAATTCATATATTTATTCTACCTCATACATTAATTTATCCTACATCGAAAGTGTTGGAGAAAAATGTGAGATGACGTATTATTAATGGGGTGAAGGTGGACATTGGTTCATATTAACTCACCTCATACATTTATCACACATCGAAAGTGTTGGAAGAAAATGTGAGAGGAAATATTATAAAAGGGGTGAAGGTGAACCTTGGTTCATATTATCTCACCTCATACATTTATCCCACATCGAAAGTGTTATAAGAAAATGTGAGTGAAAATATTATAAAAGGATTATCCCACCTCATACATTTATCCCATATCAAATGTGTTGGAGGAAAATGTGAGAGAAAGTATTTTAAAAATATTTAAAAGAAAAAAAAAAGAGGGGAAACCTGTTTTTCCGGTTCAGGGTTTGTCGGTTGAACCGTTTTTTTTTTTGACCGGTTCAACCTCAAAAGTGGTTCTTAGGTATGTTTTCAACCAATTTGCCGGCCGATTCCGGTTCAAACCGGTTACGAAAACACTGTCTAAAACTTTAAACTTATAAAAATGTGTGAAATTAATTTATTTATTTAATTTTTCTTACACGTACTTAATTTTCAGCATTTATTGTTTTACTTGTTATATTATAATTAACATTATAATTGCGAATCAAATATATTATTGTATAAGAGCAACCCCACACTTCATGTCTTAGCGCGGAGGCTTCGTTTAATGTCACTAATCCATTATCTAGAATCCAAATCGTAATTCTAATGGCGTTAGGTGACTAATTAGTAATTACAATGACTAAACAATTATTATTGTTGAATGTAAAATATTGCCTAAATCAAGGTTAGTTTTTTCGTAATCATAAAAAGGTTAGTTTTTTCGGGTTCATCAGGGCCCACCGACATAAGTTAATTATTGCCATGTTGATTAAATGAAGCAGAATGTTGCGAGAGAGAAAGAGTTGAGAATGGAACAAATCCATTTTCATGATTCTATTCCACTACTTAAATGAACAAAAATCGGATATATATACACATTGCTTTTTTTCAATATGGAACCTATATTTGGTTGCAAGTAGAACGATTATGCATCTTCATACATTACAAATAACTTATGCTAAAATTAGACTTGCAAGGATATTCAGTAAGTCGAAGATTTTATATTTTTTTTAATATATTATTATCGATTATATTGAAATACTAAATATGTATAGTGGAAGAAAGGGAATATAAATTAAAATAATTGGTTTTGGGTGGAGAACAACCAACATTTTCATTTTAGCAAAGCTGTCAGCATATATGTATGTTCTGTCATCACATGATCAGTTCATTATCTAGAGTTCTATACTAACAATGAGGTACCCAAATATTCGGTGGTTCACATACATGGTCCCACCTAAAATTATTTACATCTTTATAAAATTAAGATTTAGGAATTATTTTGTATTAATCAATTTATTACAATATTCTGGTTATATACTTATTGTGGACTTTATATAGTTTTAGCCAGTATTTTAGTTAGACTAAGGTATTTTTGTTAATGATTTTCATCAAGATCGACGGTTAATATGACTTTTATGACATTCATTTTGTAACTTTATTAATGTTTGCATTGTCAATTCTATACGCGGCTATAATTTTAATCCAATTTAATTGATCCAAATCTATTCTGAAAATTTTATATAATTTAATATATTTTTAATTCAATGGTTCCAAGAAGAATTATCAATACTGGTTAAATTTATTAGTGACTGTTGCCCATATTAGTCCCAAGTCCCAAGAAGAATTATCATTATTGTCCATTGATGACTCTAAATTTTGTATCTGCGATCAAATGTTCTATTTATTGTGATCATAAAATACATTTAATCTAAACTATAGTATTATGAGTAACACTCATGTGAATCAAGTTGACACACGAACTCTATCACTGTTAGGTGTAAAAACTATCACTGTTATGCGCAAAAACTTTCACTATTTAAAAATATAAAGCATTTTCTAAACAGTAATTGTTTTTGTTCATAACAATGATAGTTTTTACATATAACAGTGAGAGTTTTTGTATGTAACAGTGATACTTAAATAACCGGGTTCAAAGCATAAACCAGGTCTATACAAGTGTTTGTATAGTATTATCTACTTTTATAATACTTCAAACTGACTTGATTTTATTTTTTTTATTGTAAATTTGGTAGTTGGGCCAACGATAAACCACTACCCAGGTCTTTAAATTTGGGCTCTAAATGGGCCGCCCTAAGGATTCATGAGCGTCGCCAAATTATGTTATTAGAATGAATTGGATTTTACAATTTAAATTTTGGGCCTTTTGAGTATATCGGCCTGCCCAGCCCGGTTCTTCACATTCAATTATTGGGCCAAGGTAGGTCATTTCTGGGCTGGATTTTGCTGCCTACAGCCACAACTCTGCTTTGGATTTCTGGAACAAGATATTGGAGTTTTATTACTTGAAGCTAAAATCAAGAGATAAAAATATAGGCCGTTTTGTGGAAAAATATTTAAATATCAGAAGATAAATTAATAAAGATATGCATAATTTTTTTTTTTTTTGAGGTTTAGAATCCTCTTACCTCAAAAGAAAAAAGGTAAGGCTGAGAACTATGACAAACTTTCATGCTAATAGTGTAAACTGCAATGAAGCACAAATAAGACCATTAATAGGAGAGGGTTTTATTCTTTTTTTTTTTTTAACAGGAACCATTAATAGGAGATTTAATTGATCTGCTTCACGAGAAATGAGGTCCAAAAGTTAAGGAATTGAATTTTAAATCTTTTTCAAAAATAGTGAAATGACAGCAAGCATATACTTTAGTGGGATAGTAATGTCACTATATAATTTTTGTTTTCTGTATGAAAAAGTTGCATCTTTTAATTTTTAACGGGCTAAAAGTTACACAAAATTTTACCCCTTAAAAGAACTTCAGCCTCCAAACTTGCATTTTTGGGAGCACTTTGCCCCAATTTGAAAAAATCTCAAGCTCTTGTACGGTGTAATTATATTTTGACCTACAGCAAACCTATTAAATTAATATTTGATGTAATACGTAATATTGGTCGATTATAATTCCAGATTAAATTGGAAAAATTGTTTCCCTCAAACTTGTTAATAATCGCACACCTGAGTTGAATATAATTATATGGAGAAAATAGATATAGACATGATTTTGATATTGGATTTATTAATAATTTTCTTTAGAAATTCAAGGTCAACATAAATTACTTGGAACTCGATTTTCGACAAGAAACCTATAGGAATCTCGAAAACCTTGCTCGAAAATATGAAATTTGCCAAAATTATGTACAACTTTTGGAGTATATGATAATTACTGATTTTCTTATATAGTAGGTGGGGGATAATTTAATGAGCAGTGTGGATATATATGGGATAGTGGCCATCTTTGTAAATTTAGAGATTTCCATTTGGGTGCAATCCAATTCCATATTCTAGTAAAAGAAAAAATAGTGTTTCCCCAAACATGGCAGTAGCTCGCAAGGGCTATGCTTTTATCGAAGAGTTAAAGATAGATAAATACATTAAAAATGGGACCCTGATGATCTTTGTTTCTGCACCATTAAACCCAAGAATCTAATCAGGTACCCTGTTTCCCTGCAACGCTCACATGCTTCTCTATGTTGTAATATTCAATTATTAACACTTAAAAATCATTTACACATATGAGTAGTACTCATGTGAAATATTGCACCATAATATTATTTGCAATACCACACAAATAATTTTTTTTTGAAAATTCGCGGGTTTGGTCGCGGGTGTGGCGCATAGTACCCCATCGGGGACGCGAATTGGGCGTTTTTGGTTCCCCATCACAATTGTATTATTTTGCTGGGGAACTTTGCATTCCCCCACAAAATCGGCCACGAAATCCATTTTTCAAGTCAATTCAAGGACCCGGGTCGTGGAAAATGCGCGAACAGGGCGCAGGGTACCCCGTCGGGGACACGAAGGGAGCGTTTTTGGTTCCCCATCATAACAGTATTATTTTGTTGGGGAACTTTGCATCCCCTCACAAAATCATACACGAAATTCATTTTTCAAGTCAATTCAAGCATCTGGGTCGTGGAAAATGCACAAAGGGGTGCAGGGTACCTCATCGGGGACGCGCAGGGAACGTTGTTAGTTCCATATCGTAACGATATTATTTTGTTGGGGAACTTTGCATCCCCCCACAAAATCGGCAACAAAATCCATTTTTCAAGTCAATTCATGCATCAGGGTCGTGGAAAATGAACGAACGGGGTGCAAGGTACCCCGTTGGGGAAGCGAATGAGGCGTTTTTTGTTTCCCATCATAACGGTATTATTTTGCTGGGGAACTTTGCATCCCCCCACAAAATCGGCGACAGAATCACTATGGGTTATTGATTGCATTGTTATTGGTTAAAACATCAACAATTAGTATCATGTGAGGTAGTTGATGTTGGGGAACGAGTTGCACAGATCTATTAAATACAAATTTAATTCTTTAATTATTACTAGCATGAATTAATCATATATTAATTCAAATAATAATTGCAACAACATATCATGCATATAAAAAACCACGTAAAACCTACGCATGCGGAATCTACGGGTTTACGTGAACGTACCTCTCGGGACAAAGGACTTGACTTGATTCGGACGGACTAACCAAAAGGACTTCCCAAGTATTCCCTTAGCCCTTGCTCGACAATCCGGTGGAAGGATACTCGCGAACAATTAACAAAAGGAAAAAAATAAACTTTGTTGCACCACTTATGTGGATTTGCTAATATTTCCAGCACATGGAATTGTCCTTGGGAATGAACTAATCATCCACTATTTATAGATAGGTGGTGGTCGAAATTTTGGGTCCAAAATCAATGTGGGAAAAGACTTTTCTTGGTCACCAAGAAATCTTGAATTTATCTCCTATATTCTTTTTCCCATAATTATAATATTCCACAAAATCCCACCTTCTCTATTTGCTATGGTAATTTTCGAAAATAATGCCTTGCAAGAATCCAAGATTTGGATCTTCTTGAATTTATGAGATATTCTTGTATTTCAAGAAATACATATCTTCCATAATATCTTTTCAAGAAAAACTTTCTTGCCCATTATTCAAAGAAATACATATCTTCATTCCATAACAAAATTCAAAGAAAATCTTTATCCCTCTTTAATCCATAAATTTTGAAAATTAGAGGAAAAATTAAGCAACAATATTTATTTTATTTTAATCACCTTTTTCAGTTATTGGACTATTTGTTGGGCTACTCAGGGGGCCTTTAGGAGAATTAAGATTGGACCTTCTAATGGATCTTGAATATCTAATATTGAGCCACAATATAATTCAAGCCCATAAATATTAATTAATCCCACTACATAATTAATATTGCACCATCCATCTTAACCCATATTACAGTCAATATGGCTCCCGGTCATTATTTCCCGTGCTTAAGATTATCTAGCCCATCAATTAATTCAAGCATTTGAAATAGCTTTCATTAATTAATATCTTCTATCCTTGGTTAGGAAGCGGTTCAACATTATTATCCATACCGGAAACTAATTTCACTTGCAAGATTTGGTATGATAAAACTTATGAACCTCCCAAGGGGGCAAATCAAGCCAACAGACTTGCACACGCGATTCTTCGTATTAAATCTTAGCAATCACATGTGACCAATAATATTGCCCAAGATAAAAAGTATTGAATCTCTCCGATTCGCTACCCATGATAAGTCAAAGCAATAGTTACCAATCCCACGTGATCCTATTTAAGGGACGAAGGTTAAGAAACAACGAACCACCGAGGTCTAATTCTTCCTTGTTCGGGATTCAAGAATTTATCCTCCCAGTAGGTCCTATTCAACAGATCGGTCATGCACTAGTGTAATCTCTTGGTCAAGACAAACCAATCTCGAGCTTTACACCTTAACCTTTCGCGATGGTTGTTCATTTCCATCTAGGTCGTGAATGGCGACTTATAGTTACAAGGGATTTATTAATTTAATCTTCGTGAACCGGTATCACTAAATTAACTACTGATGTAACACGCATTTAATTATTGAACAGTTATGCAATAAATATATGTAACATTCAATCATATTTAAAGCATCGTTGATAAACAATTTATTTCAATAAATAAGTCGAAAATTAGGTTTCGATTATACAAAATAAAAAGCATACTTTTCAAAGCATAATCCCAACAATCTCCCACTTATACTCAAAGTCTGCTTTTAAGTATACTACAACATGTCTCAAGTAGTCTGTGACATCTAATGTCACCCACACGAACCTAATAATTTCTCCCACTTATACTCAAAGCAGATTGGCAACGGTCTTGACACCCATTTCACTCACATGTCTCTCAAATGTATTCAGAGGCAGACTCTTTGTGAATGGATGCGCTTAGGGTCGTCCTCGACGCTATCTTTGCCACATCTATATCTCCTCTCTTAACGATTTCTCGTATAAGATGTCTTTCCTTTAATGTGTTTGTTTGACTCGTGGACTCTTGGTTCTCTTGAATTTGCAACTGCCCCTAGCAGACATTGCTAGACAAATTCAGAACATAATCCAAGTCCACTAAGAAGATCTAGAGCCCAATCGGTTCTTTCACTGCTTCACAAGCAGCTACTTACCCGACTTCCATGGTTGAGTCAGTGATGCATTTCTGCTTCACACTCGTCCATTTGGTGGCTACACTTCCCAAATGGAAACACACTAACTGAGGCAGATAATTTCTGGAATCTAAATCTGATTGGAAATCCGAGTCCGTGTAGCAGATGGTGATTGGAGTACCTGACTGATAAATCAACATTCTATCCCGAGTTCTTTTCAGACACTTGTAATGTTTTTTAAGCGTCGTCAATTCGCTTTCCTCGGGTTACTTTGATATCTTGCTACCATGCCTACGGCAAAAATAGATATCCTGGTCTCGCAGACAAAGACATTGCATACATAAGGTTTCCGGTAGAAGCACAAGGAATGCCTTTCATGTCATCTATCTCCTTTGCGTCTTGGGGACATTTTCTTGGATAGATGGATTCCAAATCGAAAGGTACGAATCCTTTCTTGGAATCTTGCATCTTTGAAGCGTTTCAAAGACGTGTCTATGTATGAAACTTGCAATAACCCGATCATCATTTTCTTGCGATCTCGAGTGATCTTGATCCCAAGGATGTGTCCGGCTTTCCCTAAGTCTTTCATATCAAACTGTTTTGAAACCAAGCCCTTACGTCTGATAACATCTTCACATCGTTCCCGATGATCAGAATGCCGTCTACGTATAGTACTAAGAATACCAATGCAGTTCCGACACGCTTTTTATACACACAACTTTCAAACTTGTTTTGATCAAACCCATAAGACTTTATAACATGATCAAAACATTGGTTCCAAGCTCTGGATGCCTGTTTGAGTCCGTAAATGGACTTCTTGAGCTTACAAACTAGGTGTTCTTGGCTTTGTTTCAATGAAACCTTGGGGTTGTTGCATATAGATCTCTTTATCAAGACTTAGTTAAGGAAAAGTCGTCTTGACATCTATTTGCCGATTTCAAAGTTGAAATCTTGAAGCAATCGATAAGAGAATACGGATGGACTTCTACGATGGCTACGGCGAAAAAAGTTTCCTCATAATCGATCCCTTCTTTTCTCGAGTATAACCTTTCGCCACTAGTCTTGCTTTTAAAGGTTTCAACCTTCCCTTCAGTCCTCTTTTCCTCTTATATACCCACTTGCATCTAATGGGTTTGACCCCATTAAGTGGTTCGACTAGCTCCCACACTCAATTATGAAACATAGAACCCATTTTTCGCTTTTCATTCTTTGTTTGCCAAGAACTCGCATCCTTATCTTGGAGTGCCTCGTCATATATCCATGGGTCTGATTCGTCTTGTCCGGGAATCAAGTCCGAGAACTCTCCTATTCCCATGAATCTCTCGGGCTGACTAACAACCCTCCCACTATGATGAGGCTCCGGTTGTGAAAATGTATCGTTTGGTATATCATCTAGTACAGTTGGCACTGAGGTTTGCCCTCTAAGTTCATTTAAGGTAATCTCACTTCTGGGTTTTCTTTGGTTCATATAGTCTTCTTCCAAAAATCTAAAGTGGGTGCTGATGACCACCTTTTGATCTTCGGGACTATAGAACATACACCCTTTTGTTCCCTTGGGGTATCCTACAAACAACCTTAATTCTGGTCGAGGATCCAATTTATCGGCCTCCTTGTCCAACTCGTAGGCCGGACACCCCAAAATTCTCATGTGTCTCATACTAGGCTTGCGCCTGGTCCACAAATCTTTGGGGTTTTGGGAACCGATTTGGATAGCACCAAGTTCAGAATGTAAGTCGTTGTTTCCAAGGTATGACCCCATAACGACTCGGGAAGATCCGCATAACTCATCATTGATCTAACCATTTCCAAAAGAATTATGTTTCTTTGCTCTGCAACCCCGTTTTGGTGAGGGGTTCCGGGTGCAGTGAGCTGGGATACAATCCCTTCATCAGATAAGCAGTTCAAAAACTCATCGCTGAGGTATTCGCCTCCATGATCAGATCGTAGAGACTTGATACATTTTTCCCTATGATTCTCTGTTTGAGCCTTAAATTCTTAGAATTTCTCAAAGGTCTCAGATTCATGCTTCATAAGGAAAATGTACCTTGAGTAATCATCAATAAAATTACTCATAACCTCCTCTTGCTTTGGTTGACATTGAACTACACACATCTTTGTAAACGATCTCTAACAGTTCTTTAGCCCTATTCCCCTTGGCTCCAAATGCCCTCTCGGTCATATTACTCTTCAAACATGATTCGCAGGTTGGAATCGGTTCAACTCGGAGAAGCCCTAGTGAATCGTCTCTCACCAACCTTTGGATCCTCTTTGGATTTATATGACCCAATCTAGATGCCAAAGAAGTGTCTCGTTCACGTCTGATGAACGTTTTTCTTTTCTCGGAAACAGTTGATGTGTTATAGGATACATTTCGTGAGTGGTGTGCACAATTAATTGTATAGAGATCATTCAACAACGTTCCATGACAGATAAATTTATCAAAAGAAAAATGGTAACAACTTTATTAAAAAGTAACCAAATATCCATCATAAAAGTTTAGAAACTGAAAACGAATTCTTTCTAAAATCCGGAACGTAAAGAATATCTCAAAAATTAAAACAATGTCTTCAAAAGACAGGTGCACTTCTCCCACTGCTTCAGCTGCCACTCTCGTAGCATCGCCCAGTGTGATGAGGACCTCACTCCCACTAAGTTGTTGGGTCCGCTTGAACCCCTGTAATGTGAAACAAACATGATTAGTGGATCTCGTATCCACCACCCATAAATGGGAGGCATACGCCGCTAAACAAGTTTCAACAACTAGTGCGTGAGAATTACCTTTCTTTCCATCCCTCTTAGGTCTGGAACAGGCTGACCTCCAATGTCCTTTCTCACCGCAGTTGAAGCACTTCCCCTTAGCTGGCTTGTTCACTCCACCACCCTTCTTCACCTTATCTTTGCCATTGGCAACACTTGAGTTCACTTGCTTGTGGCCTTTATTCCATTTCTTGTTCTTACCACCCCCTTGGTCTAGAAGAAGAAGAAGGTCCGTTTGCCACCAAGGCTTGGCTTTTTTGCCCCAATATCGCCTCTGCCGAGACTAAAGCTTGCAACAGATCAGGCATCGAGAACTTCTGATTATTCATCTTGTAGTTCAACCTGAATTGTTCAAAGCTTTTTGGCAAAGAATGGAGCACGAAATTGATTTGGGTCTCGATATTGTATTCAGCGTCAAGTACCTCAAGTTTATTAAGGTGAGCCATCATCTGGAGAACGTGCTCCCTTACGGGGGTTCCCTCCACCATTTTCATAGAGAGCAACTCCCTCATGGTGATCTGACGAGCCACACGGTTTTGATGTTGAAACATCGCTTTAAGACTAGTCATGATTCCCGCAGCGGTCTCAACGTTCTGGTGTTGGTGTTGCAACACATCTGACATAGAAGCCAAGATGGTACACTTTGCCATTTCGTTAGACCGCTCCCAGTCAGCATACTCTTTCTTAACCGTTTTAGTGGACTCATCTGATGGTTTATCCAGTTTAGGTGTGGTCAGAACCCAGTTATGGCTTTGTGCAGTGAGGACAATAGTGAGTTTTCGATTCCAATCAACAAAATTTTCTCCAGTGAGCAAATTGTCTTTCAGTATATTGAATAGTGGATTAAAAGGTTGCGACATGATGAACTGAAATAAACAATAATATGCATAAGCATAAAATATATCACAAGGTTTGATCACATGCATCATATTTAAAATCTAAAAAAAAATATGAACATGCATCAGCCAACATCTCAAAACAGTTTAAATAAGCCACGTGGGGTGGGGGATTATTTAAACACATTCAAGCAAAAAGTTACAAACAAAACGATTTACAAACCTTTAATATCCAGATTAATAGTTGGCTCCCACTTGACCAATATAAAATTGGACGGGGACTTGGGGAAGTATATGCATATCCATTTTATACCTAAGTAATAAACATGATTAAATCTGAGATTATTATTTCGCTTTTGATCGAGCCTCTCAAGGCGGGGTCATCGTCGCCACTAGTAATAACCCACAATCATCCGTTTGGAATTCATTCATGTGAAACCTATCTTTTGACCGTCCCGTGGGGGGAATTTCTCCAAAAGAATTCACAAATAAATAAATCATGGAGGTCAAAATTAATTCAATTTTATCATCCGGAATAAAATTGTCAATTAATTATTTAAACATACTTAGTAATTTTGAAGATGAGATTTTTCCATTTGGCAACCCTCATGCAAACACATTTAAACAAATTAAATAAAGCATAAGATAGCACAAATAAATCAAGCATAACATAAAAATAAACATATTGGGCACAAATTATCCAATTGTCATGGTTTGATTTTTCTTGGCTTGATCTTGAAGAAACACGTCTCGAATTTCTCCCACTCGTTCGTCTCGAAAAAATACTTCGTCTCGAACCGCCATGCCAAGCGACTCCCAAACGGGATGCACGCCAAGATCCCGCAAGCCACTTGGCCTAGGGCGACCTCGGCGGCTTAAGACCGCCCCGGCAGCCACCCACGCCCTTGATGCCTCAAGACGCCTCGGTAGGTGTCGGCAGTGTCGGCAAGATCTCAGCGGCAGCAGCGACGTCATGCAGATCACCACGCCTCCGCTTTCGCCGCCCCGACCCGGCGGCGCCAGCGTATCAGATTGACTCTCTGCCTCTCATAGCGCCATCATCCGTCCGCCCACTCGCCCGAGCGCTGGGCGCGCCGCCCGTCTTGTAGCGGCCTTCTCCTCTCTCAGCGCTCATATGCCGGTAGCAGCGCCCAGCGCGCCACTTACGCTGTTCTAGATTTCGTCCTTTAATTCTTCGTCTCTTCGTTCCCGATCCCGGTTACAATATATTTACAAAAATAAATAAACCTAGATCTAGACTAAGTCTATTACATTGATCAAATCAAACAAATCCTAGTCTACTCGTGGATTTTTTCACGAGGCAAAACAAATCGAACTAATCGAATTAAAAACCACGATTTATATGCATGCAAAAATAAACATTAAAATCCATGATAATTGGATACCGCAAAAGCAGATCTAACAGTTCTCTTATCCAATTTCAAATTTAATGTCCATGAATTAAATTACAATTTAAAAAATTCAGAGCCCGAAATCGAGGCTCTGATACCAGTTGTTGGGGAATGAGTTGCACATATCTATTCGGGGTGAATATTTAAATACAAATTTAATTCTTTAATTATTACTAGCATGAATTAATCCTATATTAATTCAAATAATAATTGCAACAACATATCATGCATATAAAAAGCCACGTAAAACCTACGACGCGGAATCTACGGGTTTACGTGAACGCACCTCTCTCGGGATGAAAGTGACTTTGGTCGGACGGACTAACCAAAAGGACTTCCCAAGTATTCTCTTAGCCCTTGCTCGACAATCCGGTGGAAGGATACTCGCGAACAATTAACAAAAGGAAAAAAATAAACTTTGTTGCACCACTTATGTGGATTTGCTAATATTTCCAGCACATGGAATTGTCCTTGGGAATGAACTAATCATCCCCTATTTATAGATAGGAGGTGGTCGAAATTTTGGGTCCAAAATCAATGTGGGAAAAGACTTTTCTTGGTCACCAAGAAATCTTGAATATATCTCCTATATTCTTTTTCCCATAATTATAATATTCCACAAAATCCCACCTTCTCTATTTGCTATGGTAAATTTTTAAAATAATGCCTTGCAAGAATCCAAGATTTGGATCTTCTTGAATTTATGAGATATTCTTGTATTTCAAGAAATACATATCTTCCATAATATCTTTTCAAGAAAATCAAGAAAATCTTTCTTGCCCATTATTCTCAAAAATTTCGAAAATTCCATATAGATAACCAAGTAGGAGATTTCTTGAATTCAATGAGATAATCTTGTATTCCAAGAATACATATCTTCATTCCATAACAAAATTCAAAGAAAATCTTTCTCCCTTTTTATCCATAAATTTGAAAATTAGAGGAAAAATTAAGCAACAATATTTATTTTATTTTAATCACCTTTTTCAGGTATTGGACCATTTTGTTGGGCTACTCAGGGGCCTTTAGGAGAATTAAGATTGGACCTTCTAATGGATCTTGAATATCTAATATTGAGCCACAATATAATTCAAGCCCATAAATATTAATTAATCCCACTACATAATTAATATCAGACCATCCATCTTAACCCATATTACGATCAATATGGCTCCGGTCATTATTTCCGTGTTTAAGATTATCTAGCCCATCAATTAATTCAAGCCCTTTGAAATAGCTTTACGTTAATTAATATCTTTCGTCATTGGTCGAGGAACGGTTCAACATTATTATCCATACCTAAAACTAATTCCACTTGCAAAATTTGGTATGATAAAACTTATGAACCTCCCAAGGGGACAAATCAAGCAAGCGTACTTGCACACGATTCTTCGTATTAAATCTTAGCAATCACATGTGACCAATAATATTGCCCAAGATAAAAAGTATTGAATCTCTCTGATTCGCTACCCATGATAAGTCAAAGCAATAGTTACCAATCCCACGTGATCCTATTTAAGGGACGAAGGTTAAGAAACAACGAACCACCGAGGTCTAATTCTTCCTTGTTGGGATTCAAGAATTTATCCTCCTCAGAGGTCCTATTCAACAAGATCGGTCATGCACTAGTGTAATCTCTTGGTCAAGACAAACCAATCTGAGCTTTACACCTCAACCTTTCGCGATGGTTGTTCATTTCCATCTAGGTCGTGAATGGCGTACTTATAGTTACAAGGGACTGTTAAGTTAATCTTCTGTGATCTGATATCACTAAATTAACTACTGATGTAACACGCATTTAATTATTGAACAGTTATGCAGTAAATATATGTAACATTCAATCATATTTAAAGCATCAGTGATAAACAATTTATTTCAGTAAATAAGTCTGAAAATTCAGTTTCGATTATACAAAGTAAAAAATCATACTTTTCAGTATAATCCCAACAGTTGAATGAGTGAGGGTAATCAATTACTTATTTATATTCTCATTTCTTGTGTATCAAAACTACCAAACAACATCAATAACGGTGATTTCCATTAATCAGTTCCATTATCCCCAACCAAGCGGGCCCTAAGCAAAACAAATTCTATAATTTTGAAGCATGTGAGATTTACACGATATAAATTACCACAAAATACATCTAATTTAACAAGGGCCTTAAAGAGGGTTTTGCCGAGGGATTCGGGTTTAGGGAGGGCTTAACGAGGGAAAAGAACCCTCGATAAAGTACTTGTTGGTAAAAATTTAACGAGGGAAAAAGATGCCCTCGGCAAATAACGAGGGCTTTCGCGAGGGTCTGACACATGTCAGTCTACCGAGGGCGGTAGGCCCTTGCCATTTTCCCGACCAAAGTGCCCTCGGCATGGCCCACACGAAATTTAACGAGGGTCAGCTGGCCCTCGCCTTCTGACGTCGCGGATTTAACGAGGGCGACGTGGCCCTCGCCTATTTGGGAAGCAGTTTGCCGAGGGCAAAGGGCCCTCGCGAATTAATTCGAAAAAAAAACTCAACCGCCAGGTTTCGAGCCCGGGCTGGCGAGGCTCCAAGCGCACCCACAAACCACTGGGGCACGCGAGCCCCACCACTGTAGCACATAATTTGGGCAAAATTTGCCCCTCATGTGATTCGAACACGCGATCTCCCGGTATAATAAAATTGTGAAATAAATAATTTATATTCTTATGGATTATTTATTATTATGTATATATTTATATATATACTTTTATTAATTATTTTTATAAAAATATTATTAATAAAATTTGAAATAATTAGTTTTATATTCTTATTAACTATTTATTATTATGAATACATTTATATATATATGTTTATATTAATTATTTTTACTAAAATATTTTCAAATAATCAGTTTAATACTCTTTTTCACTAAAGGTAATCCTAATACGTTTGAATTAAATTATTTTTAAGGAAAAAAAAATTAAATAATCATATTTACGTATGTAATATTTACTAACAAATATACATATTGATCATTATTTTTTTTAAATATTTTCAATAAAATTACAAAATTATTACTTTTATATTAATATTCAGTATTTAATATATAACACATGTACATACATATATATATATATATATATATATATATATATACATGCACCTATAATAATTTTTTTTAATATAAAATTTTAAAGCATTCTCACAAACTAATAGTAGAAATTAATCAACATAACAAAATTAACATACAACATAACAAAATTAATATTCAGTCAAATGTTTAATGCACATGATCATCACCATCATCATCATTGTCATTTGTCGGGGGAAATTGATTAGGAGGAAACAAATTGGGATCAAATGTGTAACATTACTTCTCAACATTTCGGTGATTCCTCGAGTATCGCTTAGGAAGAGTCGAATTTGGGCGGCGTCGAACACGAGCAGTAGAACCACTGGGACCTATAGGAGCATTAGGACCTACAGGAGCACGAAACTGAGAGAATGGAGGAACAAAAAGACCAGGATGTGGTACGGGATCATAATAACCACCGGTCGGCTGGGGAAGCTGTATAAAATTACCAGTCTGACTACCCCACTGTTGGGAACCACCGATTCCCTGCAACCCCTGTTGGGGAGTAACACCCATCTGTGGAGCACCGGTTCCTTGCCACGACGATTGTTGGGGAGCAATGGTTGACTGCCACATTGAGAAAAACTGGCTCATCTAGTTCACTTGGTTTTGCATTTGTGACATCTGGTCTATTTGACTTTGCATTTGTGCCATCTGTCTGACCATTTCCTCTCGTTGCTGTCTCTCCCTCTCGAGTTCGCGCTCATGTTCCAGAAAGTGCTCTTGATCAAACTGGGAGTAGCCACCGATAGAGGTGCCCCCAGATTTATCACGCCGGGGGCCAGATTGAATGCGCCTCAACTCCGACATTTGGCCCAAACCCCTGTATTTCCCATGGGAGTACGACACCTGCTGTGTATAGTACTTGTTGGCTTTGTTTTTCTTTGCTTCGTGCTAAATCAGATCATGGGGGAACTTAGAATTGATCCGTGCCTCCACTTCTCGCTGACATACAAATATTTTGACATTTAAAATTAGATATACTATTAATTAACTAAGTTATATATTGAATAAACAACGTTACTTCAAGCACTTACAATTATGGCTTCCATCTCAGCATACGTGGAAGCTTTATTGTGAAAATTATTCACGAAGTTCCCATCTTGGTTGGGAGGCGTCCATTTTTATGGTACTGACAATTTTGTATAGTTTTGTTAATTACTATTAATTATTATGATAAAGTAATAAAAATATCGATGTGTGGTGGTGCAAAAAATACTTACAAAGTCATACGCAAAATCAATCGCTCCTTTTGATCCTCCATGATGCATAGATTTTTTGGAGGCCCGGTTTTTGCGGCACCGATCGCTTTTAGTTATGACTTTAGGTCGGAGCCAGTAATATTTCAATGCCTTCCATACATCATCATCCCATGGGGGCACTTTTCCCTTCTTACGGTGTATCGTCTTCCAGTTATTAAGAAGATCAATATAACGAATGCTAGCCCTCCGCATAAACAGATCTTTGATCTGTCTTGTGTCCTCCTGTCTTTGATCCCAAGTGACATCCCTCTAATAAAAAAATGAACGTTAAACGTAGATCGGCGTATAAGTAACAATATAATGAACAAGCTACTTAAATTAATCAAACTAATGCATACCTGGAATGTCTTCCACCACCTGTTTTTCCGATTTTCAGAAACCAATGCCCACGTGTACCCGCCCAACTCCATATCTCGGGACATGATGTTCCTGATGATCCTCGAACATTTATTCGAGGGATACAACCTGTAAAATTAAAAGAGTGTTACACACGTATATATTATATGATATATAAATATAAAGATATATGTTGGGGAATTAATTGCCCGGATCTATTCGGGATGAATATTTAAATACAAATTTAATTCTAACAATTATTACTAGCATGAATTAATCCTATATTAATTCAAATAATAATTCAACAACAAATCATGCATATAAACAGTTCACATAAATCCTACGCATGAGGAATTGCTACGGGTTTACGTGAACTAACCTCTCGGAGTGACAACCGTTGAGAAGATGGATCCCGTTCACACGAACACACCAAAAGACCTTCTCAAATATTCACTTATCCTTGTTCAACAATCCGGTGGTAAAAACTCGCGAACAATTTAACAAAAGGAAAAAATAAAATTATGTTGCACCACCTTTGTGGATTTCTAATTTTTCCAACACATGAAATTTCACTTGGGGATGAAAAAATCATCCCCTATTTATAATAGGGTGGTGGCCGATTTTTTACTAGAAAGAAAGGAAGAGAAAATCTCTTTCTTGATCTCCATGAAATCTTGAATATATACCCTATATATTCTTTTCTCCTTAATTAAAATTTTCCATAAAATCCCACTCTCTTATTGTTGTGGAATTTCGAAAAAATGAGGATAAAGATTCCAAGATTTGGATCTTCTTGAATTTATGAGATATACTTGTATTCCAAGAATACATATCTTCCATAATATCTTTTCAAGAAAATCAAGAAAATCTTTCTTTTCTTTCTTTTTTTCTTAATTTTCGAAAAACCCATATAAATAACCAAGTGGGAGACTTCTTGAATTTAATGAGATAATCTTGTATTCCAAGAATACATATCTTCATTCCATAACAAAATTCAAAGAAAATCTTTCTCCCCTTTTATTTATAATTTTCGAAAAACTTGGAAAAAATAAGCAACCATAATTTATTTTATTTTAAACATCTTTTTCAGTTATTGGACATTATGCTTGGGCTACTTGAGGGGCCTTTAGGAGAATTAAGATTGGATCTTCTAATGGACTTTGAATATCTAATATTGAGCAACAATATTATTCAAGCCCATAAATATTAATTAATCTCACTACATAATTAATATTGCACTATCCATCTTAACCCATATTATTGTTAATATGGCTCCCGGTTATTATTTACCGTGTTTAAGATTATCCAGCCCATTAATTAATTCAAGCCACTGAAACGGCTTTCCTTTAATTAATATATTTTGTCCTTGGTCAAGGAACGGTTCAACATTATTGTCCATATCGGAAACTAATTCCACTTACAAGATTTGGTATGATAAATCTTATGAACCTCCCAATGGGGCAAATCGAACAAGCGTACTTGCACACGATTCTTCGTATTAAATCTTAGCAATCGCATGTACCAATAATATTGCCCAAGATATAAAGTATTGAATCTCATTGATTCTCTACCCTTCATAAGTCAAAGCAATAATTACTAACCACACACGATCCTATTTAAGGGACGAAGATTAAGAAATAATGAACCACTGAGGTCTAATTCTTCCTAATTCAGTGCTGGAGAATTTATCCTCCTGTAGGTCCTATTCAGTCCATCAGTCATGCACTAGTGTAATCTCTTGGTCAAGACAAGTCAATCTGAGCCTTACACTTCAACCTTTCACGTTGGATTGTTCATTTCCATCTAGGTCGTGAACAGCGTACTTTTAGTTACAGGAGACTGTTAATTTAATCTTATGTGATCTAGTATCACTAAATAACTACAATGTAACACGTACTATTTATTGAACAGTTATGCAGTAAATATATGTAACATTCAATGATATTTAAAGCATCAGTGATAAATAATTTATTTTAGTAAATAAGACAGAAATTCAGTTTGGTTATACAAAGTAAAAACATACTTTCCAGTATAACCCCAACAATATAGTGGTATAACATACTTCTCATTCCACACTTGTATAGGTAATCGAATCTGTGGTGGATCATGATTTGCGAGTTCCTCTTCTTTAATCTCCCGAGACCTAGATGAATCATCATCGCCACCTTCAGTTAAATCATCACGGTGGTCATCTTCAGTAGTACTCGTCGTCTCGACATCGGGTATCGGTACCCGATTCTGCTCTTCCTCTTCGTTATTTTCACGGGTTCCACTAAATCCACTGGATCTCCCGAATATACGTCTGCTGATCGTCTTTCGTATACCTCTGCCTCCGGTCATCTGTAACATTGGTTAAATAAATTAAATATTATAAGATGGATGATTAAAACAAGTACATACATCATCAATAAATTAATTAAAACAACTAATTTCACAACATATATATATATATATATATCATCTTTATCAATATCAATAATTAAAAACAAGCGTACATAACAAATATATTAATTAGTTTCATCAATTATCTTCTGGGATTAGTGTAATGGTTGGTGTCATTTCAAAGCATAGCTGGAAAGAAATGAAGGATGAGGGAGCAGTGCAGTATTAGTAAGAGACAGATAGAGAATAGGAGACAAAACACAAGCAAACAATTCTCTACTATTCGCCTTTCGATGCCCTGCCCATTCTTTTTCGGGTTTCTTTCTGCCCCCCAAATATAAGTAAAAAATAAATACAAAAAAACAGCCCAATTTGTTAGAAATTAGAATTCAGGTTTGCCTTTCTTTGTCTTGTCACAATCTGCTCCCCCTTTATGTCTCACTTTACTGTTTACCTAAAAAATATTAAAAGAGGAGGAGTTTATTTTACACTACGTAACTTTTGTTAAAATTCTGTAAAATTACGTATGTGTCCGGTTGAGGAATTATGTGAAATAGCGACGAGAAAAATGTTACAAGTCAAGCTTTATGTTGTGAATTCGAACAAAAATAGTATTTTCTCTTTTTTGTAATAAATGTCATATATATATATATTGATAAATTTATCTTTATTTAATGAATGCTCTTTTTATCAATTTTCATGATTTTTGTTTATCTAAACAAAAATTCACACATCTTCATAATTAAAATTTTCAAATTATAAATTAGGAGTATTTTCTAAAGTTAAGACAAGAACAAACTTAGAAGAAATGATACAAAAAAATTAAAATGATCATTTAATATTGAACAAATAAAAAAGCTAAAATGACATTTATTACAAAACGGAGGGGTATAATAGATATACAACGAGAGATTTGAAATCGTAATCTTACTCAATTAATTAGTATTCGAACACATTTTGTTGATATATATATATATATATATCCAAAAAATTAAGATTTCTTGCAGTATTTTTCATAGGTATTGGATACGTATAAAGGAGTCTAAAATATATATTAATAACGGGGTCCTCAAGTTGAACCGGAACCTTATCCAAATCAAATCACGATCCACACATTAGAAGGAATTAATATCACTATTTCTTAGTATGGATAAGATGAGTTGCATTATTTTTTGGGGAAATTAGAAAAAATGAATTATTACAAGGTAAGTGAATATACAATGGCAGAAAATGGTGGTGGCGTTCGATGGTTAATTAGATTACATATGATTATAGAGAGGCATCATTGCACAGCTGAGGAATCTGGTGAAGTGTGTCTCCAAAGAGTGACATATTTTGTCCATTCATATCTGTCTTTATATGTTGCTCATACCAAAACATTTTATACCCTTGTTATTGTTGTTTTATTTTCTGTTTTTTTTAGAAGAAAAAAAAGAAAGAAGGAACACTTTATTTTTGTTGTTGTCCGATTAATGTATCCTAAAGAATTCAGCTTCAATGTAAAAAATAAAATAATGTTAGACTCTATTTGGATAGAGAGGATTTGAAATGAATAAATTTAAAAAATTATAAGTGTAAAAATGCATATGTTTCAAATCATGAATTGTCCAGAGATGAGAGTGAGGGGAGGGGGGAGAGAGAGAGAGAAGGGTACAGAAGAAGAAATTTCAAATGACGTGATTTTGATGAGATAGTTTTATACGATTTCTTGTCATCATCATTTATGTTTTGCGTCTAATTCATTTTGTTTGGCTGATGATTTATTATAACTTGCAAGTCCCTTTTTTTACCCATAGTATTAAACTTAGATATCAACCATCTTCAAATCTCGAGTCTTCAGTTTTTCTTGTATAGATTCAGCTTATCAGTTGAATTAAGAAGTACTTTTACTAATTAATTAGGCTTAACAATCCAAAAAAAAAACTATGAGCCTATGTCTAGCTTTAAACTAGGTTACTGTTGATCCAAAATCCAAAATCAAATTGGTTTTTTTTTTTTTTTTTTTTAATAATAGAACGCTATATATATGTGTGAATGCAAATAGTCACTACATGACCCACAAATACTCTCCTGCTTCTAAACTACACAAGATTTCTTGAAGTGAAAAAATATATGTATATGTTAATGTTTGTCATTATGCATTGAAAAAGTTTATTTTATGTACGCTGGTATTTTCTTTTTACTTTTATTCGTGTATTTTTATGGTATAATATCCACTTGTACTCGTGTACTTTCATTTGTACACCTTTTGTTTTCTATACATTTACTTTTTTACCTACTTGAATTTGAATTTTTCGTTTTTGACCACGAGTGTACAAATACAAATTAAAGACTTAAAGTACACCGCAGGACAAATTAAAATAGAATATATACTAATAAGTTACAAGTACAATATAATTAACATATAAGAAGTAAAAACAAATAATATAAAAAGTACAAAATAAAATACAGAAAATAATACAATACATAAATATAAATAGAGTGGTTTCCTTGGGGCTGACAGCAGTGTGAGGCACGTCAACTCATACTTGTAATAACGCTGCTTTGGCCCCTAACAGCATAGCCAAATGGTAAAGTTTATGGTGATGTGGGGAGAAGTTCTTTGGCAACTCAGGTTCGAACCTCGTGTGGGATAAATTCTCCATTGAAATATTATGGGGGTTTATCCTGGGGATTGAATCATGTTAGTTTTCTCCCACAAGTATCTGCCACTTGGGCACATCATTTGATTTACAATCCACCCGGCTGAGGGGCCAACGGCACGAGTGAAGGGAGTTTCTCATCTCTTCCTCACGAAAAAAAAACCGCTGCTTCTGCTTCTTTTACGGATCACATGAATCCCGTCAGTCCAGGTCCCCCACCATTTTTGCATTATTATGTACTGCACTTAATTTATTAGCTACAAATCAAATCAAATTACTTGACTAATAATTACTTACCCAAATCTAGCCATCATTGAATTTCCTTAATTCATCATAAATTTATTTACTTAATTTATTTGTTGAATAGTACTCCCTCTGTCCCATAGTTAATGAAACTCTTACTGTTTATGAGAATTTTGTGATGAAGTGAAAAGATGTTGAGGTAGAAAGAATTGTTTATTAGTATTTTATGTGATTAAGTGTTGGGGTAGAAATAATTATTTATTAATATTTTATGTGATAAAGTGAGTATTTTTATTTTAAAAAAAATTACATTAAGTTTGTGACAAAAAAAAAATGGAAAGAGTTCCATTAACTACGGGACGGAGGGAGTATTTATATTGTTAGGTTACACATCTCTATAAATTCAATCGGACTCTTAATTACATGAGATGAAATATTTTCATAGTATCAGAGCCTTTAGGCTCACGCCCACGCCCATGTCCTGATTCAATTCTCGCTGAAAGCAATTTCATCCCACACATATTAAATTGTTCACTCGATGAGTATCCTCCTAATAATGGAATAAGATAATCATGTACATGAGTGAAGTGGAGAGTTAGGTAAATAAATTTAAAATACCATTAACCAGGTGGCTTAGCCCACCTGGCCACTGGGCTCCTCAATTGAGTGGGAGACCCAGGTTCGACTATTAACATCTAACAACTAACTTTGTCCGATAAAAAAAAAAAAAACCCTAATTTCACACTTCTCTATAAGTTCAAATTTTTAGATGAAATTTTTTAGATGAAATTAAATTATTTCATATATAATTATGTCATTATTATTTCCTAGTCATGCACAATTTCATATTATTTTAAAATGATTAATTATTTTATGCATAAAAGTTGACTTGGTAGTGTTGGTCTCACCGTCTCAGCCATATATATACGGGTAGAATCGGCAATTAATTTTAATTAATTTTTTTATTCGCTTATTTGAACAAATAAAATGTTTTGTTTTAATATAATGTTAATTCTTTTTAGTAAATATAAATTTTTATATTTTTTACAAATATGAAAAAAAATAAACTCCCTCGCTCCAATTCCTTTTAGAGCAAAATATTATGTGTACCATATTGACCAAATAACACTATTGTTAAGATAAATTAAATACATACTTTCTTTCTATAAGATGTCATTCTGAGTTTTTTCAAACAAATTAACAATATTATTTATGCCAAAATTATTTTCAATTAATTACTATTGGTTTGAAAAAATTCACACAACATATTTGTTGGAAATTTAAAATTGATGCACATTTGCACGAGACTAAGTATAATTTGGTCATGAAACTTTAACATTTTGAAAGAGTGAGTGTTGATTTATGCTAATTTGTACCTCGTCTCATTTATGAGACCGTCTTATACGAGTTTTTGTCATTAAAATTTTAAATAACTATTTTAGGATTATATATGAGATAATGGAGGGACAAAAATATCAAAACAACAAGTATTATACAAATATTTAAAAAAAGACAAAGAATATTTAAAAATAGGAGGAGGGAGTACATTTTATCAAGAGTAAGTTTCTTGTGCATTTAATGCACCGTGCAATTAAAATATGTTTAGAAACTTTTAATTTATTTAATTAAAATATATAAATTGTGTCTGTAAAAATAAATTGCTTACTTCAAAAATATTTGATATTTGATGATGCACCCATGACCCAACGTATGTATGCAAGACCTTGGAATGTCGTGCAAGACGACAAATTAAATTGACCATTAATATATAGGAGTATCAATGTATCGTGCATGTTGACATACCGAAATAAATAGTTACTCTTATATTAAGATAAAAATTTATATAGATTTGATTTATGTTATAAAATTTATTTTTAATTTATGATATTTAATTCTATTTAAACTATAATATGGATCAATTTTAATAATTTTAAAAAATATGTTAAAAAATGAGTAAAATGAGTTCAGTAATTCAACTATATAGTTCATGGAGATTAACTCCTAAGTTAATGGGGTTTGTTCAACTCTAGTCTTATCCAAGAATGTAATACCGATATTTAATTAATTAAGGTTGACGGCCGGAGTTCGTAAGTCATGTCAGAAACGCCACTTTCGCACGTAATATTAATAACTCACACCAGCTGCCTTTATTGCTAAGTACTTTTCCAAATTAAATTTATTTTATTTTTACTTTAATTAAATAGTATATCCCCAGCATTTGTATCTTTCTCTACCGCCACGCCACCCTTTGCATGCATTGTTTTCAACGCGCCGTCTTCACGCGCCGCATGTCCTGGGGATCCGTTCCGTTTCAGTCTTAACGAGTGGACCACACGCCATTCCTTCTGCGCGTTGTGGGAGCTGTACTTTCACTGCGCTCTGTGCTACTGCTACACCCTGCAGATGCAATTACTCTGTGTCATGGATTATTACACCCCCACCCCCTCCATTTTCAAACTATATTAATCACAAATATTCTTTTATTTTCTGTCAAAAAGAAAACAAATACTATTCATTTATTTCACCCTCCACCCCACACCCACACCCACCCCCACCCTAAAAATGAAAAATTGAAGAAATTTGATTTATAAGTGTGTACATGTTATCGGATGGGAACTATGGAACCAACTGAGGATGAATATAATTCAATTAAACTCGATTTTATTAGGAAATTCGAATCTCAAATTTGATTAGAATACAACTAAATTTTAAATGGAAAATTCAATAATGTTGGCCATATAAATTAGGGTTTTTATTTTATTCCTAACTAGAGTTTATGTACTTATACATTATTAAATGTATTGAGGGTAATGTAATAAAATTCCTTAAGTTAAATCAAATTCATATATTTCGGTTTAAATATTATTAAACTCGAATTCAATTGAATTCAATTAAATTAAATTCAAATCTTTCTCCAAATCGTACTCAAATAGTTGTGAGTGGACTCAATTCATGTGAACCTCTAATAAAAGAATAGGTAATTTAAGTACGAATTTATATTTAAATTATATATATATATATATATATTTATGATTGATTTATATTTGATCATTTTTTAAAACTTGTTTTCCAACTTTTTAATATACTAAGTATAGTTGCATATAAGTTCTTCAAGTTTAGTTAATTTATGTTCAACTTGAACAAGTTTCTTATTGATTAAATTAAAATAAACAATGCCTTGTTCCAAAATTTAATTAAATTAAAATGGTAAAATTGTTATCACAAGTCACAACCTAAAGGAAGAAGCTCTTTTATGTAAGTTAATCATAGTAATTGATTTAAGAGTATGTCTAATGTGAAAATTTTTATGTATACAAATCTATAAAATTGTCATAAATCAATCATCTACACCCTAAACACTAAATAATGAACCCTAAATTATGACCTATTCGGGCCCAGGTGAACCATGAATTATTTGGGCCAAAGATGAACCACTCAATTTTGTATTACCTTCACCAATTACAGAATTTAATTATAAATTAAAAAAATTTCATTTATGAAAATTTTGATACTAGACTTTGTCTTGATTTAAACCACCGTGCTTTGATTTTCCTATTTATATTGTATTCATAAAAAAACGAGATGTCGTAAACTAATATCTTTAAACCGTACTATTGCCATATTTATATTATTGCACCCAAGGTGAAAAGAGGTAAAAAGTAAAGTCACCCTTGACCGGCTACATCATGTGATGGAATAAAAGTAAACGAAGACTATTTTTGGTATGAAGATGAATGAAAATTCTAGAGAAAGGGATGCCTAGTATATAGTAATTTCAAGAAAAGTAAACGCAAAATACATAGTGTTACCTATTCATTTCTCAATGAGATGTGTACATAATTAATTTTAGATCTTTTATAATTATTAATTTTAATATTTACTGCATGCAGTGTGAGTGACGATAAGAAAGCATTTTAAAATATAAAATACAGCATTATATTTTAGGTTTTCTTCATAATTTTTATTTATTTATTTAAAAGTGGGTTTGAAGAAGGAAGGAATAAACACTAATTGGACCGAGACCCAAAAACTATCGTAACGACTAACGAGTGCTGTCTGAGAGTCCGAGATTGAGAATATTGTCCGTGTCCTTTTTTTATCTAAGAAAATATTTTTTTGGCCAATTTCAGGTGTCTATTGTTTTTTGCAAATTTTTTGAAATTGTTATATCTTTTAGTACCTTACTGAGAAAATTCCGTCTCATCTAAAAGCTCGAGCTTATAGAGAGGATCGGGAATAATCTATTTATTTAATTTTCCTCAACACTCCCTCACACGCGGTGGTAGAATCATTCTTTCTCTGCTTTCTCCGGAGAGGAGGCCCAACAGTGAACAATTTAAATGTGTGGAGTGCTTCCACGGGGAATCGAACCCACAACACGGGGGGCTCGATACAAGAGAAAATTCCGCCTCATCTAAAAAGTTAGTTTTTATAGAGGGTTTTAATAATCTATTTATTTAATTTTTTTTAGTACCCTTACTCATTCATTCTAATTATCACTTCCCCCAAGTACCATTCTCTATTGAATTGGTCTCCAATTAACAAATTTTATAATATGAAATTGAATTATATGACCCATTATATCCATTTCACCATATTTTTCTAGCCTACTGCCTTCTTTATTTCATTTCTTCCCACCAATCCCTTCTCTTAATTCCCACTCCTCCGCCAACTCTTTCCTTTCCAAGTATGCCTTTGCTCTATTTTTTCGTTTTCAATTGTTGTTGCTTTGTTTTTTATTTTTCATCTTCGCCGAGGTTTGAATAGAATTGAAATTTGGTTGGAAACAAGATTTTTTTTTTGACGAGGGTTGGAAACAAGATGAAAAACTATGAAAGTGGCAGCGCCGCTACTGAGAGGAGAGGCCCAGTGCTTTTGAATAGAGTGAAAAATCCAATTTAAAAAAAAATATACAAATGAAATAAAAGATTGAGAATTGAAAGAGTGAGTGTGGAATGAAGGAATAAAATAAAGAATAAGAATTATGTAGAATTGTCCATAAAGAAAATACATAAATTTTATTAGGCAAAAAAGGCAACATCACTTGAAATTGAGCATTTCTATATATTTTCTCTTTAGTTGATGGAGTGTACATGTAATATGTCATATATACCATTTTCAACTATAGGCATGATATAATAATAATATCATATTATTTAAAAATAATAAAATTAGCGAGACTCAAAATAAAGAGATATTTAGAATTTAAAATTTAAATATTTAGGGAACAAACAAAAAAAGTATGAAAGTGCATTTACACTAAGGAAGAATATTTTGATCCACACTATCTCGTAGTCGTACATTACATTATCTTATCTTCTTCACTTCTCTTAACTCCAAATTTTCCTAGAGATAAAATCCCAACTCACAAAGAGAGAGAAAGAAACCCGTAGCTCCGGTTTTCCGGTGACTCCTCCTAGGGTTCACTAATGCATGTCTAAGCAAAAAAATCCATTACTATAAATAGCTCATATCCCAATAATTAACCGCTTCAATTTAAGCTAAAAAAAAATAAAAAAAATCAATGGAGTATGAGGATCAAGAAGAGGACCAAGAGACCGAGGTACAACAGGGTTACAATGACTCGTCCTCGCTCGGTCACCCCAACTCAACTCGCCCACCTACCAAATTGCCGGTTACCGCGGCGCCCCCGCCCCAGAAGTACCGGTACAAGGAGTGTTTAAAGAACCACGCGGTGGGCATCGGCGGCCACGCCGTCGACGGCTGCGGCGAGTTCCTTCCGGCGGGGGATGACGGCACCCTCGAGTCCCTCAAGTGCGCCGCCTGCAGTTGCCACCGCAACTTCCACCGCCGAGAGAGCGAGCCTCCCGGCGGTGGTGGAGCGTTGGCGCTCCACCACCACCACCACCAGTACGCGGGGCAGGGGCAGCACCAGCTGCTCCTGGCCCACCACCCGTTCGGGTACCGTAGCCCGAGCGGGTACCTCCACCACGTGGTGCCCCAGCAGCAGGCGAGGGCGGTGCCGCTGGCGCTGCCGTCGAGCTCCGGGGGCGGGGCGGGGAGCGAGGAGATGGGCGATTACTACTCGCAGCCGAGCAGCGCGTCGGCTAAGAAAAGGTTTCGGACGAAATTCACGCAGGAGCAGAAGGAGAAGATGCTGAGTTTAGCGGAGCGTTTGGATTGGAAAATTCAGAAACAGGATGAGGAATTGGTGCAGCAGCTGTGCGGTGAGATTGGGATCAAGAGGCACGTGCTCAAAGTGTGGATGCACAACAACAAGCACACGCTTGGTAAGAAATTAACCTAGCAATTAATAATTAATTATGAGGATCAATGTTTGTGGGGATTTTGATTGAATTGAAGAGGGGTTATTAGTATTGTATGTGAAGGATCATGTTCATGTTGGTCTTGTTATTAACTTATTCTATATACTAGTATCATTTTGTAGCTTTGGAGTACATTAAATTTATTAAGTTGAAGAAATTAACTGGGGATTTTCCACTACTTCCTAAATTAAACTAGGGTTTTTCTCCTATATATCATCACTTTGTAAATGATTCAAATTACTGATTTCTTGATGTTTGGAAGTTTTCTGAAATTAAAATATGATGGTAGAATAAATTGTGGGAGTAATTGATGTCATGGTTATTTGAAAATAATTCGTTTTCTTTTCGAATGAGTTAGAGCCATTCTGTTAGTTTGAGAGCATTAATTTCTTCCAAACAACCTTTTTGTTTTCATTGTACAGAAAAACCTGAAGCATTGTGCAGTGCATTCATTGTTTGTTGGTAGAATTTCGAACTCTGTGCTTTTAAACTTTAAAATTTTTAAAACTTCTGCTAGTATTTATTTAATTCCCTGCAAAAATTCATATAGTATCAATTTATGTGTTAATATGAATAGAAAAATTATCGTTTTGTTACGAAATTTCATATCAATTTTCATTCCCTGATACATGTTATATCTGCCTATTGATAATCGTACAATGTACATAAAATGTTATTTCACTGCGTGCATCGAAGTTTGAGTTATCTTGGATTACGCGACTACAATTGTAAGTTGCGAAAGATTAGTTGCTTGTAATCTTATTCATTCGAGTAAGTATCGAGGTGAAGCTTGTTTAAGTATAAAATTTAGACCACTATACTTATCAACTAAAGTCATTACACTTATAAATTAAAATTATAGTATTATAAAAACAATGATATTATTTTATAAGTATAAATATGACATACTATGAATAAGTTTCACATGAGAGTCTCATGTGTATTTCATTTTTCCTTACAACTGGTAGATTATGACAAATTATAACAGCTTTCGATAAAGATTGCACTCGTACGTAGCTAGTCTTCAACACCATGTATTCAATTTTGATTTTCACGTAATTATAATTAAGATTTGCGATCAAGTTGCAGATGCGTTTGACTGTATATATTTCGCAATATATATTTCAACTACTTTGTTAAGATTATGATATTTTCATTAATCCATCTCAAAACCGTCGCAATTTGAGACGGAAATAAATTAAAATCGTCGCAAATTTGATCAATTTTGACCGTTTGACTATTTCCGTCTTAAATTTTCCGTCTCTAAAACGCGTTTTTTTTGTAGTGTCTATTATTATTATGTACAAAAATTATCATTGTTATATGTAAAAAAAAATTTAATGTTTAAAAATATAAAACTTTTGTGCATAACTGTGGGAATTTTATACTACATAACATTGATACCAAAAATATGAAGTTTGTCAAATTTAAATGATTGCAAGTCGTGTTCCATACATACGTATTACGTATAGCTCATTGCAACTAAAAAATAAATATCATATGTTATCTAGCTATATATTATCTCATATTTTATGTGAAATAAAATATAAAATTGAACACGGAAAACATATATAATATCTTATTCTATTTACTTTTTATTATTACATTTTCTATCACAACAACAAATTGGTTTATTAATTACACAACAAAAAGCCGTACATCACTAATTATAAGTTTATAACGTGTGGGTAAAAATCTTTTACAAGCTGCAAAGACTTGCATCATCGCTTATGCTCCTTTAATAATTTCAAAGTTAACAAAAGGAGAATGACAAAAATTAAATTTCTCACATAAAAAATAAATAAAAATGAGATGAGATGAGTATATATATATACATAGAGGTGAGGACTGAGGAGTCATGTGTATTTGTGAAAATCTGTTGCAAGGAGGTTCACCGTGTGTATATATTATTTTAATAACTCGGTGTCCGCTTTAAAGATTTATTTATAATTTGAAGAACCAGACCAATTTAAGCTAGAGCTAGCAAAATTTTATATGTATTGACTCATCTTAAAATTTGATCGCATGTTGGAGTTGATCGCACCTTGAATGTATCAAATCTGAGTTTAAAGAGAAACATACTCTTAAGTTCGAAGCATACGCATGATTGCGGACCCCTAGGGGATAGAGTCGCCACATGTATGATCGCACACATGGACCACACATTATAATGGCTAGGTTTTGTATATATCAGTTGTACCGTGCATGTTTTATAATGTACTTTAAAAATATAAAATTTATTTGTATTGAAATGTATAACTTATTTTACAAATATATATTGTATGTTTCAATGTAAATAAATTGAATATTTTAATATAATAAATTGTATATTTAGTTCATAGGACTCCAGATGATGATCTCATGTATTTAGTGCCATTCTGTATTGTGGGCGGATTAATAGATTAGAAGCTACCAAAATATTTTATTTGATCATAGATGAGAGTGCACATTGGGAATGAAAATAGGTAAACCAGGTGTTCCAAATCTCATGCCCTTTGTTTTATTATACTGGATTCTGGTATGGCATACGTATTATCGTATACATATTTTATTTATGCACATTAATTTATGTATAATGTGTGACGTATGTGTATGCATTGGGAAGGGGATAATTAAGAAAACAGTTGATGTAATTTAATGCATAATATGTACTGTATCTGCAACTTAGAGATGTTAAATTCAGTGGAAACCTGGAATATAAAAAACAGTGATTAATTAAATTTATGTTCGAGAAAGTCGATAGACCCAAAGTTTTGTTCTATGCAGTAACACGATACTGCAATCTCTAATTCTATTATTTTTAAGAAAAAGAAATTCATATGAAACAGTCTCATAAATTCATATGAAATGGTCTCTTATATAAGTCTTCGGGATACAACTTAGTACAAATAACATTCACCCTTTCAAAGTGTAAAAGCGACAAGTTATATCTCATCTGACTGTGAGACTGTTTCAATGCAAGTGTGCCTCTATTTTTAATGTTAAAATGAAAACAAAAATTAATAATGGGTGTTTGTAATGTTGTAAAGGAAACATGTGGGCACTTCTGCAACATATGTATAAACGGTCTCTGTATGGAACACTTTACCATATATGCATAAATGCATCAACATCTATGCATAATTCATAAATGCCCACATCTAGCACCACCAACATATTTGACCTTCTCGTTTAATTGGTCCCATTGTTATTAGAATTTTTCTTTTGTATATTAAAAATAAAATGGGTGATGCAATTAAATACATTTTTTATTATAAGTGCAATTAAATTGAGATTTTCTTTGGGAATCGAGTATGACTTAAGAGATATTGGGGGTGTATTTTGACAAAAAACATATCTTTTAGATTTTGAAAGTAATCCAAAAACGAGAGGGAGAGAGATAAAAAACATCTCAAGAATATAAGTTCAAAATTTGACATGTCGGCGCCGCCCCCATTTTTTTCAATAAATGTAGAAAAAAAATTAAATTAGTTTTTCAAACATAGAGTAAACTATTTGAGTCTAATTTTAATTATTTCGAATAATCTTTCCCCATTTTCAATGTTACGTACGACATGTAAATTGAAACTATACTGTAACAATAGTTATTTAAATGGACACATATCATGTCGTATGATTTGACTTTGGTATCACGTTAAATAGTCACATGGTTTAAATGTTTGAACTAATATACACGAGAATGATATCACGTTGAACATAATTTTGGATTTGAAAGGTTCTCCAGAGATTGAATGTTTCTTGAGAAGTATTGTTTTCATTTGGAATTTCCATTTGTTGTTGTTGTTTTTTTTGTTTTTTTTAGTAAATGAATGCAAGTTCTTACGTATTTATAACAAATGTATTCGTTGAAGGGATACTTAATTAAAGCATTATTTTTTTTACTGTTCATTTTAATTGACAGTACTTATATTTTATTTTCGACTTCTTATTGATTCATGTCAGCAGGCTAAATACAAATGTCGAAGTCTCTTTAAAGTTGACTCACAATTCAATTGATCTTCGCTATTGAGGATGAACTCTTTGTCTTGTATCGTTGATAGTTCTATCTTATAGTTCATACTCACTTTAATTGACATTATTTTTTTGAGTGTATAACTCTTATAATTGTAACATTTAGTCAATGTATGACTAACTCAATTAATAAGTTGATTGTTATCTTCAATTAGTCTGACTTAGCTTTGTTATTAAAATACAAGCTCTTTATCTCAGTGTTGTCAATTGATAGTTTATATTAATTATCAGCTTCCAACACTTAAATTGTTTTTCCACTTTCAGACCTTTTTCCAGACTAGTTTAACTGTTTTATCAATTGAGTTTCTTCTCAATTTATACATTTAAAATGTCAATAATTTTAACATTCAATTAAAATTATAACTTTGATATCTCATATATTAGTAAGATATATATTTCTAAGATGAATCGAGCTCAAACTCTACTAATGAAATTTGATTCAACTTCGAGACTTTAGAAGACGTAAAAGAGTCGATCGAGCTCTTTACTTTTTAATTTGTCCAATTTCATTATATTCTCCACAACAATTAATCAATGAGAAATTCTTGCCTCGTATATAACCTATATAAGTACATTAATGAAAATATATTCTTCTAAATATTTTTCAAAAAATAATACCCTACTTATAATTCTTCTAAATAAATTTTATGAAATAACACAAAACAATAATACCCTACTTATAATTTACGTTTTTCTCTTGTCTGTTGGCTCTTGTTAATTGGCACATTAGGAATTGGAATAATTAGCGAAGGAAAGAATAGTGGTTAAATAATTTGAAATTGATGGTGCAGGCCCAGGCCCAGGCCCAGGCCCAGGCCCATGCCACCTGCAACCGTAAGATATTTCACTGCTGTGGGTGATTTCTCAGTATCTGCAAAAGCTGCCAATTCTTTTAATTGTGGTCCAGATTACTAAGGCTAATTTGGTCCTAAAATATAATCATTTTCCTTTGAAACTTCCAAAATTTTCAGAAAGTGACCCTGTTTCCCTACTCATTTTGTTGTGCTAATATTTTTATAACCTTGTTAATAATCCTATCATTTGCACTTACTTTTACCAAAATATGTACTCAGTGCACCTCATAATGTTTTACAAGATTTAAACATCTTGACATCTCAATGATTGTGGCCATAATTATCGTTATATTATTATTACTATATACTTTCGTAAACTATCAAAATTCAACCGTATCGATCAACCGATGTATTAAAAAATTCAAGAGTGAAATATTTTTAACTTTTAATTATTTAGTATTATTTTAGAGCCCAATTAGAAACTAGTATCACATTACATGTTTTTATAAATATTAAGAGTTGGCATGCTCTAAAACTTGTTCACCGTGAAATTGTTTTTTTTTTACAGACACACTTTAGTAATATAAATCACACACTTCAGTTATTACTACAACACTCTTTGCTATAATATAAGTCACACCCTTCACTTTTATGAGTAATACACTTTATAGTAAAAAGTCACACACTTTACAATAAAAAGTCACACTCTTTAGTAATATAAGTCACACTCCTTAACCAATTTTACCGTAAAACTTGTTCACACTATACTTTGCCAAATATTAAACGTCATATTATTTCATAGCTGGTCATAAGCTACTCATTATCATTGTAGTTTCCTAAAATGGCAACTGAAGGCTTCCCAATGCATCTTATTTAAACATAAAATATGAAGATAAGTTTTGTATACATCATATACATGGTATATTTTACAGTGTATTTTAAAATGAGAAAAAAAAATTATATACTCACTTTCATTGAAATTTAAAGAAATATATCCATTTCTTAAAAAAAAAAAGATATCTACCCATTTTTTTAATAAAAATACAAATATACACTTATTAAAATAAAGATATATACCCACATGACCCACACTCTTATTTCTTAACATTTAAATAAATGATAGATAATTTCTCTTTTATTTAATTTTATTAGATATATCCATCTTTATTTATTTTTACTATATCTTAATTTTGTAAATTAAATAATATTAAATAATTTGTTATAATAAAATTTAATATATTGCATCAATTGAATAAATAAATAATTATTTTATAGTAATAAAATAAATTTAATTATGTGGATTAATTATCATTTTTTATTTTTTATAATTATATATATCATTAATTTTACTTCTAAAAATTGAATAAATATTTTCTAATAATAAATTTTGCTAAATCTAATAATTTAATTTTATTGACCTCATATCCTTAATTATAAAATTTTAAATTATAAAATTTTAACATGCATTTAAATGTAATACTATTTGATTAACACATATTTATAAATGTATATATATATATGTATATATATTATAAATGGATAGGGTAGTGATGGGTGGGGGTATTTTTGGTAGAAAAATGTACAATGGGTATATTTCTTTTTTACTTATTAGGATGGGTATATATATATATTTTTTTTTTTTTTGTTATAAGATTGGGTGTATTTCCCTTTCTCCACTTTTAAAATTATTCAATTTGTTGTATTAAAATATGCAGTTTGTTTACATTTATTTGTGCAACTTGCATATTTAGTGTAAACAAAATATGAATTTTTTTTACACGGACTAAAATCGATTTAATGTAAACAAATTGCATATTTTAGTTTAATAAATTGTATAATTTTAAATACATTGTAAAGTATATGATGCACCGGATGCACATGAGACGCACATGAGACGTAATTAAAATATTAATCTTGTCCTGTAATTAGTAAAGATGTTTAACTTATGGTGCATGTAATTAATAAAGATGTTTACCTTATGGTGCATCATTACAATAAAAAAATTAATTTACTAACTTTGTCTTTTTTGTTAATTATTGAGTCATGGAGCAGTTACCTTTTGATACCGAAATTACGATTGTTTGGGGGTGGTACTTGTAAAGAAACGGTGATGAGAATAGTTGAAAGGTATAATTAAATTATCTAACGATATTTGTATTTTTTTTCATGTAATAATTCTTTTCTAAAATATACTAAGCATGTTTCAACGAAATGTCTTACTCTTGATTGCATTTTGACTTTTTTTTTTTTGTCGGATAAAATTTTTATTAATCAAAAAAAAGGTGAGCATGGACATAAGGAATACCAATTACATGGATATTAAAAATATCTACTGACGTTTTAACATTCTTCTAGGATCATCTAGCCAATCACCATAGCTAACCGTACAGAAGGAATTACATTTAACTGAGCACCAACTCCAAAATCTACCTTTTATCTCCTCTGCTAATTTCTCAACATCGAATTCTCTTCCTTAAAAAATAAGATTGTTTCTCCCTTTTCAAATTATCCACACAACACATATTCAAAAGTCAATAGCAATAGTGCTTCCATTCTTACCCGAAAAAATACCTGAGGTGATAAGGAGATGATCGGTGGTCTTGATAGGGAAGGCGATTGGTGTTCCAAGCCAACTGAAGCATGCTTTCCAGACCGCCATGGATTTGGAGCAGTCGGAAAAGAGATGCTCTTGAAACCAATATAATCTCAACCTAATAGATAAATTTACTTACCAAAATCACAAAATAACTGAAGATATTTTTTGAAATGATTTTTCACACAGAAAATTTACTCTTTGGTAAATAGTTTGATTTATAATTTGCATCAATTAAAATTAAATAATCCCATGAGTAACTCAAGAATCGTGAATAATATTGTGTGTTGAATTTCGAGTGTTTAAATTTTCGCAACATCATTAGTATTACTCTCATTTTCAGGTGGACCATGAAACATTGGAAATATTATACCCTAAACAACTATTACTGTTATTTCTACCATTTATAACATTGTTTGTAAAATGTTACTAGATTTTAAAAGAAAGAGTCAATATAAATTTAATATTATTACATTTATATACCAATATTGTTACATTTATCAACTGATATAATTACATTTATAAATTAATATTATAACACTTATATCTTTATAAATATTATTATATTAATTTATAAAAATATCAATAAATGAACATTTATGATATTAGTTCGTTTAAATACAATTTTATATTGTGAACATATTTTATAGTTTGTCTATAAAAAAAATAGTAATATGATGTAACACGCTAATTTCCCAACCTCAGAGCATCCTCAATGTACCATCCAATGGATGTTTAACCATTGGATGGATGAAAGTTGATGTTTAACACCATTGTGAGTGTTCACTGGATTGGAGAGAGAAAATATATTTTTTGCAAAAAAGTAAATATGATGACATAAAAGAGTACTTTTTTATTTTTTTTTTTTATCTATGTTTTTTAATATATGTAAACTTATAAATTTTTTATATTTAAAATTTGGATTAATTTCAAATATGCATGTGAATTGAAATTTTTTAACAATTTTTAATATAATAAACTACTCAAGAATAATATTTTGGATTTTACGTCGTGGACAACAATTTTTGCATTCGATGTCTTAGTCTCATTTAAGTGTTCAAACATAATAGTAGAGTATCTGGTACCATTTAATTAAGAGTTGGTGGTATCATGTCTTAGATTTTCTCAATTTTGTTTATTTGGAATTATTTTATAATCAATTACTATTTTATTTTAATATTTTGATTAATAATATTAATATTAAAAAATAATATAATTCTTAATAATTATAATATGCATAAAGTGAGATAAAGTTATGTGGGACCCATAAATAATGAATGAATGAATAGATAATAAAATGAACGCACTGTAAAATTTTATTTAAAAAGTTAAGTATTTAAAAGTAGATGATTCGAATGATGGAGCGAAATTCATCCATCCAAAAGGTCAATTTGGTCATATCAGAAAGCCGCTTTCAGAGAACATTGTAAAAGAAAGAAATAGGAAAAGGCGAAAGAGGAACGCAACTTCAACAGTTGCATTCACTCTCTCACTCTCAATAACAAAACAAACAAATCTTCCTCACTTTCTCCGTCGCCGATCCTCCACCCCCATTGAATATATACACACGCAAAATATTTATACTTGGGGAAATCGCTCAAAGTCTAATCAATTGATGGACGCACTCTCGCCGGCGATCAAACCGGCTCTGATTCTGCCGCCGAGAGCTACTCGCTCCGATCATGCTCTCCTCTCTTTCGCCTGTTACAGCAACTTGAAATCAAGGCGTATTCGGATTCGGAGCGGAATTGAGGCGAAGGCGCAGCAGGGGAACGTTGATTTCAGCGATCCGGATTGGAAGTCAAAGTACCAGAGCGACTTCGAGGAGCGTTTTCGCATTCCGCATATCACCGATGCGCTTCCCGACGCCGTTTCGTACCCGTCCACTTTCTGCCTTAAAATGAGGTTTTTGCTGAGACCTTGACTGATTGATTAGACTAGTTTAATTGGCAATGTGATTCTCTATTGCATTTGTCTTCTGAATTATGATCAGTTCTAGTTTTATTTTCGTTATTTTGATTTTGAGTGGTGTATACGGAAAGTGGAGATGCGGTTTTCTTATTGATGTGCATTATGCTGCGTTGTTCATACGCTTAGGTGTGCGTGTGTTCCTGTAGAAATTTTGGAACATTTGGTATAGCCACACGTTAGTGAAACATATTAGAGGAATAACGCTGGCCAAACTCAAGAGGCGTGCCCACACGTGATATCTTCAATAGTTCTGTTTAATTTTTATTTTTCTTGAATTTCAAATGGCAGAATCATTTGCTTGCGGCAAAAACAGAAAAGAAATAGAAAATTAAAAAAAATGAGAGAAAGAAAGAAGTAACTGAACTTGCTCTTGTTCCCTTTGGAGAAAGAAAGAAATTAATTGAAATTCTTTGTAGGACTCCTGTAGGTCCTGAATTTGCAGAAGGTTATCCCTCAGATGAAGAGTGGCACGGTTATATTAATAACAACGATAGGGTACTGCTTAAGGTATGATCGTTTTGTAATTTCGTTGTTCATGGTTACTCCTACAATATACACCATTTTATATCTATATGAGCCAGTTTGTTTTGGCAGCTTTTCTTTTGTGTATTTTGTCTTTCTGATAGTGAAAATTGTTATGACTCGTGATTTCTGCGGTCATTGAAAAGTTGACTGATGAATAGCAAAAACGAACAGTAATGGTGGTTTTCTTATTTCTTGCTATCTCAACTGTAAAAGGGTATAGGTCGTTTTTGTGCTTAATTATGAAGGTCTGAGTGCAAAGCAGAATATATACCTTCTGTTTATGAAGAATGTCTATGTTCCTCAGGCTGAATGTCACTTAAAAACTCTTCAACCAATGGTTTCAGGTGATACGTTTTTCTTCTCCTTCATCTGCTGGTGCTGAGTGTATCGATCCTGATTGCACATGGATTGAGCAATGGTGAGGACTTGTTGACGAATTTGTCTTTATAAGGTTAATAAAGATAGGGCACATCTAAGAGCTATAACATTCTTTTACATGTGATGCTCTATATAGAACCCTCCCCTGGTTTCCGGTAAGACGGTTAAGAAGCAGAGTATGACAAAACATGTTAATGCAGTCCTAAATGTTAAATGCAATTCATGAAGAATATATTTTTCTTAGTGAATCAAATTGTAAATCACTATTTAGATAGAGTTATAGTTCATAGAATATATCACTCCACTTAATTTCAGGGTTCACCGTGCTGGGCCCCGAGAGAAAATATACTTCAAGCCAGAAGATGTAAAAGCAGCAATTGTTACTTGTGGAGGCCTCTGTCCTGGTCTCAATGATGTCATACGACAGGTATTTTCAGAAACTAACAAGAAGACTGTTGAAGTTTTGGTTACATCAATATGTTTGTATTCTCTAATATCAATGGGATAGCTTTAGGCTTTAGGTTATCTATATAAACAAGATATTATATCTTCTATTGTTAACAATTTTTTGATGTTGTGGAGGGGGATTGGTATCAAATATATTTCTTGTAGATCTAATTGTTATTAAACTCTCTTAGTAAAGAGAACTCAAAAGCTGACTTCAAGAACTGTAATTGATTAAGATAAGATAAATTTGGGTATGCTAGAGATAATATGACTTTATTTACAATCTTGAAAGTGTATGTGAATTGGCAATTTTATTTAACTTTGATGTTCTCTGTAATCATTGCAGATAGTCATCACCCTTGAGATATATGGCGTCAAAAAGATTATTGGAATCCCTTTTGGTTATCGTGGATTTTCTGACAGTAGCTTAGCTGAAATGCCTGTGAGTATTTTGCAAGGGTTATAACTTTTCTTACTCGATGTCTCATCACCTTGGCTTTGGTTCAATGTGCGCACTATAACATTTCTCATTTGGCTTAGTTCATAGCACATTAAAATTTACGATGATTATGTACAACTTGTGAGTTGTGATCTATTTCGCAAATTTCTTGCATTAAAAATTTGCCCCAAAGATTCCCAAGAATTTCAGCATTTCTATAAAATTTCCTGACACAATAATCATAAAATACACTCATTTTTCATTTAGTATTAGGCTTGATGAAGATATACTTAAAGAGAGAAGCACGTGGAGAAGATTAATTCGTGCCTGCAACCCAACGTGATTCATTTATTGGTTCATGTAGCCTACCCCAATTATTTGGGATTAAAGGCTTGGTTTGTTTGTTGTTATTTGTTTATTATGGTTTTATTTTTAACGCTAAATATTAGTTTGGCAAACAATGTGTTGCACTATACTTGGTCATTGAATTGTAGAATGTACAATGTTAGCTCCTATGCACCACCTTCTCCTAACCAACATTACCTTGGTATATATTCAACAACTTGGCATCCTTTTTCAATGGTATTTTATGATACAAAATCGTTCTTAAAAAATGGGCAGAATATGACCCATGGTTCCGATAAACTTTTTTTTCCATGACCACTTGTATCCTTTCATGTTTGATTAAACTGTGGTTCAATATGTCATTTCAGCTCTCGAGAAAAGTGGTCCAAAATGTTCATCTGTCTGGAGGAAGCTTGCTGGGAGTTGCACGCGGAGGACCTAAAGTTAGTGATATCGTGGATAGTATGGAGGTATATCATTATGCTTGGGCTTTACAATGCAACAGTTTTCTGTATAATGAATCAAAATTTGATGGCAGGAAAGAGGGATAAATATGCTATTTGTTCTGGGTGGAAATGGTACGCATGCAGGTGCCAATGCCATACATGAAGAGGTTTTTGGCTTATATAGCTCCTTCTTACATACTGTTTGCATTTTTAACATCAAAATTACGATTACTCTAATATGGTTTTGTGTTTACTATCCAGTGCCGTAAAAGACAATTAAAGGTAGCTGTAGTTGGTGTGCCAAAAACCATAGACAATGATATTTTGCTTATGGACAAAACATTTGGTTTTGATACTGCTGTTGAAGAGGCACAAAGAGCAATTAATTCTGCATATATTGAGGTCCAAGATCATACTTCTCTTTTTCCCCTTTTAACTTTGACATTATCTTCATTCAGGGTTTGATTATCAAAAATTTTTATGCAATGAAACTTCCTTTGTTGAGACAATTCTCTGTCTAATATAACAGTCACACAGTGCTTATCGTGGCATTGGGATTGTGAAGTTGATGGGTCGAAGTAGTGGGTTTATAGCTATGCAAGCATCTCTTGCTAGTGGACAAATTGATATATGCTTGATACCTGAGGTATTACTTCTCTAGAAGCAATGTAAAAGTATAAACTCTCTTTTCTTATATCTCTGGTCACAGCATTTTCTTAAATATATAAGGTACCGTTTAATCTGCATGGACCTCATGGAGTCTTAAATCACCTACAATACCTGCTTGAGAGAAAGGGATCTGCTGTTATCTGCGTTGCGGAGGGAGCTGGTCAGGTTAGTGATATAATGTTTCTCCTTTCAGGTTTCGATAATATAATCAGATTTTTCTAAAATGCGTAATGATTGTCCATCATCCTTTTATATTATCATTGCCTGGAGTTAGATTGAAATGGTCAGGCGTTTTAGAGGAAATTGATAGTAATTTTTCACGTTCCTGTGCAGGATCTTCTTGTGAAAACCAATGCTACAGATGCCTCAGGAAACATTGTTTTAGGAGATATCGGTGTTTATGTACAACAAGAGGTTGGTTTCCTTACCTTCATGTGGTTGTTTTTCAACAATATACTCTTTCCTTTATTTCATATATATACTTTTTTACTCTGTTGACTCCATCTTAGTTCTTGGCATGATTGTAATGATAGAATTGGAACTTCCCCCATGTTGTATTAAGACTTAACCGACTTGGCTAGATTTTTCTATCTATTGTCATATTTTTTCATATATCAAGAACCAGTTTGACGCTTTTAGCAGCTTTATGAATTGATATTCCTCATTTCCTCTGTTCAGTATTAACTTGGACCTGTTTCATCTTTAATTCCTATTCTGTAGTTCCCTCCCTAGGAGTTCCACATACTATTCACATTGATACTATATATTTTCCCAATTGGTAGATGCTGTGAACTCACATGTGTAATTGAAAAGAACAATTATGGCTGTTCTGAAATAGTTTTGATACTTGTTCTTAATTTCTTTTGGATGGTTAACTGTGTAATTTCGTCCCCTCATCTCCCACTAACACACTTTACTTGTACCTTATAGACAAAGAAGTTTTTTAAAGAGCTTGGATTTCCAGCAGATGTGAAATACATTGATCCAACATACATGATCCGTGCATGCCGTGCAAATGCTTCCGATGGAATTCTCTGCACTGTTCTTGGTCAAAATGCTGTAAGTCTTGTATTTTCTTGTCTCTTTCTTTGTCCCCCAAAGCCTAATTAGATGCTATTATAAAATTTAGAAAGAAAAGTGGGGGCCACATCCTGGCCAAAGGAAACAAGAACCCTAATACCACCTCTATTTTCCATGATCTTATGTTGTAAACAATATTATGTTAGGACAGACTGAATCGACTTACCAAATATTTTAGGCAAATACTCCTATGCATCAGTTACACCTAGTGCATTTTTAAATAGTATTAATTGTTTTACTTAAAGGAATCAGTTCATCTGTGTTTGTTATCACCGAACATTATTTGTTGTTTTTATTGAACAGTATCAATTGTGCACCAGTGCACCAGAGTTGTTCTCAATAATTTTCTTGATTTTACACGAATGTTTTTGTCAGGTTCATGGCGCATTTGCTGGGTACAGCGGAATCACAGTTGGAATATGCAACACGCATTATGCCTATTTTCCGATACCTGAAGTCATAGCTCAGTCCAAAGTTGTTGACCCTAACAGCCGCATGTGGCATCGTTGCTTAACCGCAACTGGCCAACCAGACTTCATCTAATAAAAGGAAAGAGCGAGTTATTTATGGTTGGGCAAAAATGGTATTTTCCTTACTGCAGATGAACAGATGGCGAGATTCTTGTTCCAGATTTTCCTACTTATTTTCAAGTGTACAGCTTTCATAATGCCATTCTGTAGGGGCATTTCGGTAATAAGCTTTGCCCAGGAGAATAAAAGAGCAACATTCTTATGGCTTTTCTGAAGAATTTCAAATTAGGAAAAAGCCTTTAAGTTTCAACCCCATTGATCGGGATAGTTAAATCTGTTTGTATAATAAGAAAATATTTAACTCCAAATTTTCCGGTGGTTGCTTCATAGTATTCTATTTACTATCAGAGTTATTTTTTTTTAAAATAAATGTATTCTGGTTATGTGTATCGTCTTGAATCCTATACTCAAATTTCGTCAAGTCGTGCTACGTATATAGTAATGGTGTCTTTCTAACACGATTATGTGAATGGATTTTGCAATAATAATATAAAATCAATGTTTAGTTCTATTTTAAAATTGAATTTGTATATGGTTAGTATTGTCTCTAGCTTTCATCTCTGTAAAAGGGATCCTCTTTTGTAAAGAAGGGTTCAATGCGAATTTCTAATTGTTGAATTTGATTAGAATCAAGTTTATTAGATGTGAAAGTGAAATTTAATTATTGGAAATTTGCATTTAATTTCATGTACAGGAGGATCAAATTCAAATTCCTCTCGAATTGGTAAATGATACTAGTAAATTTTTTTTCCAAATAATGTATATTGGTTTTAAAATTTTCGTATCTACTATCTATAAAAAAAGAAAATTTTAAATTGATAAATGTATTGTGTGTCTGGGTTTCAATTTTTTAAGCAGGTTAGAACCAATGGTGATGTCATTTATAGTCTACAATCTTTAAGCATTGCTGAAATTCAAAGGAAACTGCTACTAAAATTGAAAGGAGGATCGTTCTAAAGCAGTCATGACTCAAAAGGTTAAAATTAAGCCAAATCCATTAAAAAATACATATATAAAATAAATAATATTAAACAAACACAAAAAACATAAATGTTATAAAAGTTATGATTTTATATAAAACTCATTTAATATAAATGAAATAAAAGAATAATGATTTCATGTAAAATATAATGTTGCATAGAGGGTTGAAAAGAAACGGTTATTTGGGAGTAATTAGGATAAACTTTATTATAAAGTAATACTATCTCCGTCCCAAATTCGAAGTCACGTTTACTTTTCATACGCGTTTTTGCAAGCGAGTTTTGTACTAGTAATTGAAATGATAAATTAATTTTTAAGGCGTGGTATGATAGATGGGTCTCTTATCTACCCATCGACCTGATTGGTGACTGACAAGCTAGTAAGCATATGAATGAGCACAGGGCAAAGGGCAAGCATGAATGAAACAATTCTCCTCTCCTTCTCCACCCGAACCCTACCCCTTCTTCACCATGTTGGCAAAGAGTGGCGAGCTACTAGTATAAAACTAAAACACCCCTCAAGAGCGTGCCTTTTTTCCTTTCTCCAACTTGTCTTAGCGAAGACCTGGGCTAGGACGTAAGCCAGCCGGAAACCGACTAATCAACTTTAGCATTTATTTGCGGTGGACTGAGATCAAAATTATTCTATGTCAACGACTTAGAGTACTCGAAGACTGCATGCGTAAGAACCTTTTAGCTAACAACTTTCTATTTTTTTTCTCTGTTAATGGATTGAAAAATGCATTGAATTGGAAAATGCATTGAATTGCATACAACATACGTATGAAATCAACACCTCCCCTACGGTGCCATCAATAAGAATCGATATGTTTGGGTTTATCCTCCAACTTTTTTGGTCAGACTACCCATAATAATTGCCCTTGTGAGCAAATAATGCAAGTTTTCTTTCTTTTGAAAAGAAAAATATGATGTTAAAAAATTATTATACTTGAGCAATTCAAAATTGTAAAATTAGAAGTTACTAAATAATTCGATATGAGTCAAAATCTATATAACCATATTTATTAAATTGAACACATGGCTCATTCATGTTAAATATTTCTCTAAATTAATATTTTTGTGGAATCACCATAATGAACAGTACACTATATCACATAAAATATTAATAAAAAAAATATGAAATATTAATTAAATTGGTGAAAAGAATAGGATTTCTCAACATTAAATCTTATTTATTGCTGCTTATTAACCCCTCATATTATTAGCAAAAAATATTAATGAAAACAATTGTAGACTCACACACCTACCATGCAAACAAATACTACAACTGGCAAATTTGGATATGGGTCCCACGTCACCATAATTTTCAAAAAGCTCCCTCTAATCAGAGTGCTTTACATAACTGCATCGGGATTCTCTCCATTAATATGTTTGAAACCCTATGAATTTGGTGTAGTCATTTTTCGCACTATTCATAAATTATTTTAACTATTTCTTTCTCTTTTAGTATGTGGGAAAGGAAAGAAAAAAAATCACATATAAAAGAGCTACTGTAGAATCGTTGGAGAAGTTTTATCCTTCATTTTTCAGACCTCATTTTCTTTTTCTCTGTGGCTTTCGAGTTCTAAAAGGTACAATTTATGTTTTTCTGAACTTATTCTTTCATCATATATCTTGAAATGTATGTGCTAAGTGGAAATTTAATTTTGTATATGTTTGTTTATTAATTTACATTCAATTACATACTAACAAATATTTTTTATCATGCTTTTGAGTTGAGTTTTTTAGTATTGAATTTTCTTGATTTGAATTTTTTCCCCTTCTTTCTCTTCTGAATCAAAAATCTAGTTGCTAAAAAATGTGACTTAATTATTGTTTTTTTAGGTTTAGTTAAGATTTGTGCAAGTTTTTAAAGATGAAATAAATTCATGTTAATTAATATTTTTTTGTAATTTGATATTTGTCTTCTATAAATGCATTATCTTTGTTATAAAATTGAATTGTTTACCCTTTTTTTAAAAATTTTTTTCATAAATATCTATGAATTTATTTAATCAATGAGATTCTCTTTGATTAGTATAAGAATATGCATAACTTTATTTTAAGTAAAATCACATAACATTTTCCCGCTCCTTTATTATGTTTGTGTTTTTCTTTTGTTATGTGATTGTTGATTTGAACAGCTTAAATCTTATTCTTTAGTTCCAACTATATGCTTATTACATGGATTTGCTACTTGCATCGACGTGAATATTTTCCCGCTCCTTTATTATATTTGTGTTTCTCTATTTGTTATGTGATTGTTGATTTGAACAACATAAATCTTATTCTTTATTTTTAACTATATATTTATTACATTGATTTGCTATTGCATCGACGTTTGACTAAACAACCCCGACTATGCTCGTGAATTCAGATACTTAAAATTAATGAATTTAATTATGAAATGGTGGATCTCTCTCTCCCTCTATGTATATATGTGTATATATATATATATTAATATTAGTATATATATATATATGTATATGTGTATGTATATTCAGGGACGGACCCAGAAATTTCACTGAGTTGGCCCAATATATAATATAGTGTAGCTAAATGCACTTTCGAATTTTTATAATTTTTTTAGAATTATTTGAACTAAATATCTTTATATTAACGAAGTCGAATACATTTTATATATATATATTTAAAATGTAAATTATACATATTTTTTTTTTCTATTTCGCTACCCCTTTCTCACCTAAAAATCAACATGTTATTTATAGAGTGTTGATTTTTACAAATATTAGTAATAGTGGTGTACTGTGAACATGATTCACATAATACTTTGTTTAAAGGGGTCAAACACTAGTATGAGAAGGTTTTTTACATGATATAGGGTATAATCTAACACAAATAACATCCATATCCTTTCAAATATTAAAACGTTAATACACAATTTATTCTCCGTCTTATTATGAGACCGTCTCACGCAGGTGTGTCTTAATTATAAATATATATATAAAGTTCAAGTGGGGCCCAATGACCCCTTTGGCCCCACTGTAGGCCCGTCCTTGTGTATATATATATTGTAAATAGTCAATGTTTATGTACTTGCTTAATTATGTGATTTCTTTTTTTGACATTTCTAATTCTGGTGAATATTTCATGATTGGTTTAAATAAGATCCTCGCTTATGGATTCCATGGATATCTTGCTATTATGTTATATGCATGTTTTTATTAAATTTCGTTTTAATCTCAATTTTTTTTATCGTTTCTAACTTATAAATTATATTATGTTGAATTTATATAGAATATTTTTCGATTTTCTAACTGCTCAAATGAGCCCATAATGCTAGCGAATCTTTTCTAATATTTTCTTTTAGATTCACACTTCTGCATGAACGTGTGTTTCTCTCATTAGTCTATCGAAAATTTTATCTTATCTATATGTTTCATTTTAAATGTGACTTAGTTAACATACAATTTTGTATTATAAATGTCTCGTGCACACGTATATGTTCAAATATGCGCATTATGTTATATCTTAGATACAACATTCAGTCGCATAACACCATGAAAAATGTCATTATCTTTGTACTTATGATATATTAATTATTACCTATAGATATTCTAATCTTAACATTTTTTTCTTGTTCATTTAATACAGATATGGTCTGCAACTTTTGTTCTGCAAGCATGGCAAATGCCTTTGTGAAGCAGTATTATTTTATCCTTAAAAATCGTCCTGAAGATCTTCACAAGTTTTACAAGGAGCCAAGTTTACTAAGCTGGCCAGGGATTGACGGCGTTTTGACAACCTTACATGTACGTATCGAACGAATTTGAACTAAAATACAACCTATATATCTTGGTGAGGGAAATTAAATAAACGTATTAATTCCGCACCTCTCTATAAGTTCAGACTTTTAGATGAAACAAAATTCTTTCATGGTATCAGAGCTTAGGCTCGCCCAGGTTGTGGGTTCGATTCCCGTGGAAGCACTCCACCTATTTAAATTGTCCACTCTGTTGGGTCTTCTCTCTAGAGAGCAGAGACAATGATTCGGCCCACGAGTGAGGGGAAGTGTTGAGGGAAATTAAATAAATAGATTATTCCCGACCCTTTCTACAAGCTCGAGCTTTTAGATGAGACGGAATTCTCTCATATGCATATTCATAATTGTTTTTAATTGTTGAAAAAAATATTCTTAATTAATTTGGTTTGTTCTTGGCCAACATGCAATATGCTTAAATTCTTAAAATTGCAACCTTAATTTTTTGTTTCAGTTAATCAAATTTAAATTAGTATGCCATTTTCAAATCGAATATACTCTATCATCCATATAATATTTTTCATAATTTTGTACCAGGAGATCAATGACAAGATCATGTCATCTGATTACAAGTATTGCCATGTTGAAATCAAGACGGTTGACTCTCAAATAACAGTAGATAAAGGCGTTATCATAGCCATAAGTGGTTGTTTGGCTAGAAATGATGTCGTAAAAAAGAATTTTTCTCAAACTATCTTCTTAGCAAAACAAGAAAAGGGATTCTACATCTTGAATGATATCCTTCGGTTTTTTGATGTACGCGAGGCAACAATCAATATTGCTTCCAATATTAGTGATTTTGAAAATGATCAACCTGATGATTCTCCTACACAAAATCAAGGTAAAACTTACTTCGTTATTATAAATTTTTTATTGTGTGACTGGTTTGTAAATGTTATGCAAATTCACTCATGATATAAAAATTGCATGAAATTCCCTTGTGATTTATTAAATAAAGTCAACTCTCCAATTTGTTTGCATAAACTAGTAAACGGTTTCATCTATTTACTTGATTTTCCAAATCTTGTTTTTCAAAATATTGAAGTCTTCAAACTATAATTTAAAGGACATAACAAGCAAAGCAATAGAAGAAATAGACATACCCATTAGCTCTTTTCTCGGAAAAAAAAAAGTTAACTTTATTTAATAAACTATGGGAAAAGTTTGTAAAATTTTCAAACCACAAAGAAATTTCGTGAAATAAACTCTAAATTTTTTATTTAACTATGGCTAAAATTTATATTGACATGGAATTGATCACTTTCATTTTGAACAATTTACTTTAGTGATTTTGGAATATGTGCAAGCTACTATATATTAGGTCAATTTGAAACCACCCATTGGGAGAATTTATATTTTGAATACCTTAACTGAACTGCAACTTCATGTATTTAATTTATCATATGAATCCTCACATGATTTGAGTTTTTCTTGTAGGCCCTTGGAATATTGATGATAACCAAATATCCTCAAACACTGAACCAGTTGTTGAAAATGAAAAAATCGAGAAAGACACCATGGATCATCCTGTCCGTGAGGACACTCTTGTGAATGATGTTGTCTCTACTACTTTCATTGATTCATGTGAAAGAGTTGTTGCACCGGCAAAAGTTTCTAATGATACTTTGAAATCTAGTTATGCTTCTGTGGTGAGTAATATTATACTATTCCCTCCTTCCTAATTTTGATTGACCAAATACTATAGACACGGAGATTAAGAAAAAATGGAGATAATAATATTAAATGGTGTAAAATGAGTAAAGTGAGTTTGGTGAAGGGAAATAATAGTATTAAATAGTATTGAAAGTTGTTTTATTGAGCCAAACAAAATTAGGACGGCTATTTACGGAAAGTGACCAATCAAAATTAGGACAGAGGAAGTATCATTAAGATTTTGTTTCTTGTTAAGTAAAACTATATATTTAATAAACATATATATTTTGTGCAGCTTGCAAAAACGACTTCTCCAAAAGCTGCAACATATACTTTGAACATTCACAAACAAATCTTAGCATCTCCAGTGGATAAGGAACCAGTTTCTCTTGGTATTGGTTCACCAAAAGCATCAATTTGTGGTGGTAGTGTGCCTAAAACATTCACATCCTCAAACAAAATTACGCCCAAATCATCAACAAGTGGCCAACGTGCACTTAATGCTAGTCCTCACGCAGAAGGTAATTATTTGTTTTATGGTAAGTGATTTAGGTTTACAATTTATATCTTTAATTTATTTGACAGTTAATTATCATAGTTAAAGGAATATATATCGGAGGACTACCTGTTAACATAACCCAACATGGACTTGTGGACGTTGTTAACAAATTTGGACCTGTTAGAGAAAATACAGATAATGTCCAAATTATGAGACATGAGGTTGGGTTTAATTTCGATTCAATTATTTAATATTTCATCTTCATTTTTTATCTCAGTTTTTTTTTTAACTTGATTTCAACATAATTTTAGGATGGTTTTTGTTGTGGATTTATTCGAATTTGAATCCGTAGATGCGGCACAACGTGCAGTTGAGGTAATTTTAATTATTAAACAAAGTCTTGTATTAATGTGATTATATTACAAAGTTATCGATTTCTTTTTCGAATCTTAATACTATTTTAATCTTTCTCTAGCTAATAGATATTTTTTCAAAATTATTAATGCCATTTCTTTTTCTTTTGTTTAATTACTTTCTTGATATGAACGAGTTAAATACTAAATGTGCCTATCATTTTCTAGGCTCATCACGTGATGTTTGGTAAAACAGAAGCCTATATTACCTACAAAAGATCATCATATAATCGAGGTAAGTATTTAACATTTTTCTTCGACGTTAGTTCTCATTGTGTTGTGCTCGATCATAAACAATTTACTCAATTTGTTTATAATTTTTCATACTCTATTAGAACACGATAAATTGACAAATATAAAAAATTATGTGTAATCAAAATATGTTCTTCAAACCCAATCCCATTAGTTTTTCTCTAGTTCTTGAGTTTCTCATGTCAATTTTTGTTTTTGGGATTGTTGTTATACATATTTTTATGTTATTTATCATTTATTTTGTTTGACCATAACAATCCATTTGTGATACATGATTTTTTTCAAGTCCATGAGTATATAGTGTTGAAAAACCTAACAAAAATTAAAACTGTAATTTCATAGATAATTAGCAATGAGTTATGTGAACAGTATTTATACAATTGATCTCTCATGTGATTGGTTGATCTCGCTAACTAACTACTTAATTCACGTATTCAGTAGTTAGCTGAATTTTTAAGCTAAAGTGTGTACAGTGAGGTTTCTACAATATGGTGCAATTAGAGCTATAAGTGCTCTATACTATAACATGTTACCTTGCAAATGGAACTATCTATCAGCAAGAAGGCTTAGTTGAGAACACAGTTTCTGAAAGCGAGTAGGAGACAAAGACTTTGTGAGAACATCTGCAAGTTGATCCTCGGTGGGGACATATCGAATGTCAAGGACATTAGATTGAACTTTCTCATGGAGAAAATGCACATCAATTTCCACATGCTTCGTGCATGAATGAAAGGCCGGACTGAATGCAAGAGTGATGGCACCTTGATTATCACACCACAAAACAGAAGACTTCGAAAGTGGGAGACCAAGCTCACAAAACAGAGATGTAATCCACAGCAGATCCGTGGTAGCAAGAGCTAAAGAGCGATACTCTACCTCTGTACTGCTACGAGCCACAGCGGACTGTTTCCGAGAACACCATGATAACAAGTTATTCCCAAGCTTTATACAAAAACCAGAAGTGCTACGACGATCATCTAAACTAGCTGCAAAGTCCGCATCTGCATACCCTTGAAGACAAAAATCAGAAACATGAGTAAAACAAACACCAAAATCTAAGGTACCTTTGATATAACGAAGAACTCGCTTGCATGCTTTCCAATGGTTGTCCGTAGGTGCTTGAAGGAATTGACTTAGTTTATTGACAGAAAAAGAAATATCAGGACGAGTGAGTGTGAGGTATTCCAAAGCCCCCACAACGCTGCGGAAGAGAGTAGGATCATGGAAGAGCGATGAGTCATTTCGGGAAAGTTTCAAGCTAGCACAAGAAGGAGTAGGACTAGGTTTGCAAGAATCAAGCTGAGTACGAATCAGAAGGTCCTTTGCATACTTGGACTGAGTGAGTTTAATGAAGTTGGAGGTGGTGTGAGCCTCTATTCCCAAGAAGTAATTAACTTCACCCAAGTGCTTCAAAGAAAACTTGGAATGCAGATCATCAATAATTTGTTGAACCGTAGTGGGATTATCCCCCGTGATCAATATATCGTCGACATAAACCAGTAATAACACAATGCCACCATTTTTCCTCATGCGAAACAAGCAATGATCCGAAGTGGAATGCACAAAACCATACAAAATGAGATAATTCCTCAAGGTATCATACCATGCTTTCGGAGCTTGCTTCAACCCATACAAAGCCTTGTTTAATTTGCAAACATAGTTAGGATTTGTGGGAGAACGAAACACTCCGGCTGCTCAATATACACAACCTCCTTGAGATCCCCATGGAGAAAAGCATTGTTAATGTCAATTTGCTGAACACTCCACCCCTTTGAGACAACCAAACTGAACATAATGCGAAGTGTAGTAGGCTTAATGACGGGACTATATGTATGAAAATAGTCAATACCCGCATTTTGTTGAAACCCGCGAGCAACAAGTCTTGCCTTGTATCTATCAAGAGTCCCATCTTTCTTCTGTTTGACTCTAAAAATCCACTTTGTAGAGATCAAATTCATATTTTGAGACCATGGCACCAAAGTCCAAGTATCATTCATGATAAGGGCATCAAACTCCTGCTGCATAGCCAATTTCCACTCAGGAATGGACAAGGCTTGTGACACCGTATCAGGTTCCAGAGAAAGGAAAGAAGAGGTTGTTGGGAAATAAGTTACACAGATCTATTCGGGGTGAATATTTAAATACAAATTTGATTCTTATAATTATTACTAGCATGAATTAATCCTATATTAATTCAAATAATAATCCAACAACATATCATGCATATAATAATTCACGTAAAACCTACGGATGCGGAATTCTACGAGTTTACGTGAACGTACCTCTTGGGATGGCAACGGTGTGGCTTATTAGACTAACCGAAAGAACTTCCCAAGTATTCCCTTAGCCCTCGTTCGACTATCCGGTGGAAGGATTCTTGTGAACGATTTAACAAAAGGAGAAAAATAAATTATGTTGCACCACCTTTGTGGATTTACTAATTTTTCCAGCACATGGAATTGTACACTACTCACAATTGTCGTTTTTCGAAAAAATACAATCTGTCGACGTTACAAAATATTTGATATTTTATCGACGCTGATATTTTTTTCGAAAAACCAATTTTCGTGTGTTACTGGGAATGAAACATTCATCCCCTATTTATAGAGGAGAGGGGAACGAAAATTACATGTGAAATAAGGAGGAAAAAAAATTTTTTTTGATCTCCAAGAAATCTTGAATATATCTCATATATTCTTTTCTCCATAATTAAAATATTCCACAAAATCTCACTCTCTTATTTGTTATGGAATATTTCGAAATATTAGGGATCAAGATTCCAAGATTTGGATTTTCTTGAATTTATGAGATATTCTTGTACTTCAAGAAATACATATCTTCCATAATATCTTTTCAAGAAAATCTTTCTTGCCCACTATATTTCAAAATTTTCGAAATCTCTATTATGAATAATCAAGTGGGAGATTTCTTGAATTTAATGAGATAATCTTGTATTCCAAGAATACATATCTTCATTCCATAACAAAATTCAAATAAAATCTTTCTCCCCTCTTATCCATAATTTTCGAAATAAATAGGAAAAATTAAGCAACAATATTTATTTTATTTTAATAACCTTTTTCAGTTATTGGACTATATGTTGGGCTACTCAGGGGGCCTTTAGGAGAATTAAGATTGGACCTTCTAATGGACCTTGAATATCTAATATTGAGCCACAATATTATTCAAGCCCATAAATATTAATTAATCCCACTACATAATTAATATTGCACTATCCATCTTAACCCATATTACAGTCAATATGGCTCCCGGTTATTATTTCCCGTGTTTAAGATTATCTAGCCCATTAATTAATTCAAGCCACTGAAATAGTTTTTCATTAATTAATATATTTTGTCCTTGGTCAAGGAACGGTTCAACATTATTATTCATACCGGAAACTAATTCCACTTGCAAGATTTGGTATGATAAAGCTTATGAACCTCCCAAGGGGGCAAATCGAACAAGCGTACTTGCAGACACGATTCTTCAGATTAAATCTTAGCAATCACATGTGACTAATAATATTGCCCAAGATAAAAAGTATTGAATCTCGTTGATTCGCTACCCATGATAAGTCAAAGCAATAGTTACCAATCCCACGTGATCCTATTTAAGGAACGAAGATTAAGAAATAACGAACCACTGAGGTCTAATTCTTCCTAGTTCAGTTATGAAGAATTTATCCTCCTGTAGGTCCTATTCAGTGCATCATTCATGCACTTGTTCAACATTATTATCCATACCGGAAACTAATTCCACTTGCAAGATTTGGTATGATAAAGCTTATGAACCTCCCAAGGGGGCAAATCGAACAAGCGTACTTGCACACGATTCTTCGTATTAAATCTTAGCAATCACATGTGACTAATAATTTTGCCCAAGATAAAAAGTATTGAATCTCGTTGATTCTCTACCCATGATAAGTCAAAGCAATAGTTACCAATCCCACGTGATCCTATTTAAGGAGCGAAGATTAAGAAATAACGAACCATCGAGGTCTAATTCTTCCTTGTTGGGTTTCAAGAATTTATCCTCCTGTAGGTCCTATTCAGTGCATCATTCATGCACTAGTGTAATCTCTTGGTCAAGACAAGCCAATCTGAGTCTTACACTTCAACCTTTCGCGATGGGTTGTTCATTTCCATCTAGGTCGTGAATGGCGTACTTTTAGTTACAAGGCGGACGTTAATTTAATCTTACGTGATCGGTATCACTAAATTAACTACAATGTAACACGTCATTTAATTATTGAACAGTTATGCAGTAAATATATGTAACATTCAATAATATTTAAAGCATCAGTGATAAACAATCTATTTCAGTAAATAAGTTCAAAATTCAGTTTTGATTATACAAAAGTAAAAAGCATACTTTCTAGTATAATCCCAACAGAGGTAACATGAAGAACTTTTGGTTTATGAATCCCAGCTTTGGACCGTGTGGTCATGGAATGACTATTTTGAGGAGGTGGTAAATGTGGAATAGGAACAGGAGAGACAGATTCAATATGGCCAGAATGAGAAGATCCATTTGGATCAGGAAGTATAGGAAGAGGAGGTGGAGAAGGATGACTCTCAGGAGAGTTGGAGGAAGATGTATCAGATGGATGAAGAGGGGAATAAACCTGTGAAGAAGAATATGGAGAGGACAAAGTATTTTCTGAGACGGTAGGAAGAGGTAGGACAGGCCGATGAGAAGAGGAACAATGTGGTTCAACAGATGGAGTAGGAGGAGGATTTGAGAAAGAAAGATAAGGAAACTCAGTTTCATGAAACACTACAGTCCTTGAGATGTACACTCTCCCAGAAGGATGTAAGCATCTATACCCCTTATGAATAGAACTGTAGCCTAGGAAAATACACTTGGAGGATCTGAATTGAAGTTTAGAATCATTGTAAGGTCTCAGATATGGGTAGCAAGCACAACCAAAGACCTTGAACATTGAATAATCTGGGAGTTTGGTGTAAAGCATCTGGAAAGGTGATTTATGATGAAGAGTGGGGAGGGAAGTCTATTAATGAGAAAGACAGCAGTATGAAAAGAATCCCACCAAAATTTCATAGGCAAAGAGCTCTTAGCAAGCAAAGCAAGACCATTTTTGTTATGTGTTGGTGCTTTCTCTCAACAAGTCCATTTTGTTGATGGGTGTACGGACATGAGTGTCTAATAATAATGCCCAGAGATTTACACATATTGTACAAAGCTACAAACTCTCCTCCCATATCACATTGAATAGCTTTCACTTTCTGGGAAAATTGTCTTTCAACCATTAACACAAACTGACTCATGACCTGAGCTACCTCAGACTTCAATTTCAGAGGATAGATCCATGTAAATCTGGTATAATCATCCACCATGATAACATAGTATTTATAACCCTCAGTTGAAATAGTATTAGAGGGTCCCCAGACATCTAAGTGTATTAACTCAAGAGGCATAGTAGTTGAATGAGAAACAGAAGGAAATGACATTTGATGCATTTTTCCAATAGTACAAGCCTCACAAAACCCAACAACATCAGAAGGTACAGACACTTTCAGTGTTCGAAGTACAGATGAAAGAGTAGCTAAACAAGGATGACCTAGTCTAAAATGCCAAAGCATTGCATTATTCAAATCCTTATTAGCTGAAACAGTAAGACAAGTATTTTGAGCTCTTATTCCACCAGAAACTCTTGTTTTATTAAGATGCTCTAAGTCAAGCTGATAAAGGCCATCTTTAAGTACCCCTCTCAGTAGAGTTTGACGCGTTCTCATGTCCTTAACAATGCAAACATCATAATAGAATTCAATCATAGCAGCATTGTCCTTTAAAAACTGAGAGATACCTAATAAATTTTTAGTAATGTCTGGCACATGTAGAACATTACTTAAACTAACATTCTGACTATAATTCATGCTTGGAAAAGACAGTTTACCAACATGAGCAATAGGTAAAGAATGACCATTACCAACTACAAGGTTAGAGGTACCTTGATATGGTGTCTTTAGATGAAGATTTCCAATAGCAGAAGTAACATGATGAGTGGCTCCAGAGTCTACAAACCAATCATAACCTGGAGTAGACTGAGAAGAAGAATAAGACATATCAGATGGAAGATCATAAGCAGAGTAGGAGTTATGAACAGAGGGAGTAGAGGTGGAGCCAGGATAGTGAGACTGAGAAGTGAATCCATGATAGAAAGACTGATGTGGCTGATGTGATCCATGAAATTGCTGAGCAATGTTTGCTTGCACAGAGGACACCTGTCCAGGAGCAGATCTGGTTGGATTATTTTCCAAACCAGGAAAATTTGTGTCGAAGCGTTTAAAACATTTCGTTGCAATATGATTTACTTTTCCACACAGTTGACATATGATTTTAGGCTTGTTAGGAAACTTGTTCTTGTGATTAAACTTGCTGAAATTTCCTCCTCTGAAATCCTTAGAGGAAATGTTTGCCATAGGATTACCATTAGGCAACTGAGAAGAACTACCAGGAGTCGTCTGAGAGGGTAGAAATTGAGCAGAGCTATTCTGTAACAATCGCATCTCAAAGGTTTGTAGTATAGCCTGCACTTCAGTGAGAGACAAAGCCTCACCACGCGTTGTCAAGTTCACAACCACCGCGTCAAATTCCGATCCCAAACCTCCTAACAAATACATAATCAAGTCATCATCAGAGAGACAATGACCTGCATCCATTAAACCGTCTGCAACCGTGCGCATCTGAAGCACATAATCATCAATAGACAAATTTCCTTTCTTCATAGTTTGCAATTGAAACCGAAGATTCATCACACGCGCTCGAGATTGTGAGCGGAAGAGGTCATCAAAAACTTTCCAGACCTCAAATGAATGAGTACATTGACTCACGTATCCAAGCATTTACTCAGAGATGGAGCTGAGTAACCAACTTAAAAGGAATTGATCCTTACGGTGCCACATCAACACCTCATCGTTCGCACCCGAGGAACCTGTATCCAAAACCACCACAGCCGGAACGGAATCGCGATTACAAAAGATAATTTTCTCATAATCATGGGCACGAACAGTCGCTAGAACTTGTGACCTCCAGAATTGAAAATTTTGGCGATCAAGTCGAATGTGAAGAGTAATGAAGGTAGGTAATTTGGAAGGATTAGAGGAATTTGAAGGAGACATGATTTAAGCATAATAGAGAAATCGACGATAATTTGAAGAAAACGAAGAAGAAATCACAGATTAACAAAGAATTGTTGAAGAAGAAACGAAATCAACCATGAAAGCATGAGAGCAGTTTCTGTCGGCTCAGAGATACCATGTTGAAAAACCTAACAAAAATTAAAACTGTAATTTCATAGATAATTAGCAATGAGTTCTGTGAACAGTATTTATACAATTGATCTCTCATGCGATTGATTGATCTCGCTAACTAACTACTTAATTCACGTATTCAGTAGTTAGCTGAATTTCTAAGCTAAAGTGTGTACAGTGAGGTTTTTACAATATTGTGCAATTAGAGCTATAAGTGCTCTATACTATAACATATAGGATGCCTAATGAAGTTATATATTCATTTGATTTTGCAGGTAACAATGGTGGAGTAAAGTCTCCAACAAAAGGTGGGAATCGAAATGACAATGTCAAGTAAAATTTAAGGTAAGAATCCTACCGATGCAGTTCTTCGATCGTTTGTTAAGGCACTTAATGTAAAGGTGCATCATATCTAGTGAAAATCTCATTTTCACATTGACAGATTATTGTATTAATTTGCTTATTGTACAACATGCTTAAACTATGATGTTTTTGAAAATACGATTGTTTGTTTTAACTTTTACATATGATAATGTTTATCTTAAGATATCATTATATGCATATTTATAGTATATACAAATAAGAAAATATATTCTATGAAAAGTTTATACTAAAATTGCTTTAAATTATTTATTGTGTATGAGCTCAAGGTTCATGTAGGTTGCGTGCATAAGAGAAATTGGGGTTTGGCAGCGCCTCAACAACAATCAATTTTTTCTTCTTTTTTACCTTTTGTCCAAAATTTCAAGTCTTCGCAGTTTATTTCTTTCTAATCTATTTTAACGCATTATAAATCAAATTAAAAAAAATTTAATGACAGTTAATATGACATCCATATTTAGCATGTGAAAAAAAAAATCAAATTTAAGATATTTGTTTTATTGTGTTTTAAAGTATTATTTTTATTAAATCTGACTGTTATATTTTGGTATTTGTGAAACAAAACATGTATATATAGCATTTGGAAAATTACAATTATACTTAATAAATTATAAAGGTAATCTCTTAAAATTGTTCAATTTCATAATTGGATACACATCCAGATAAAAAAATGATTGGGTATTACTTTTTTCCTTTATTGACACTTATGTTACAAGAGTAGAAGAAGTAGAAGTGTGAACTATATATATGCATAGGGGTAATTTAGTATTGTACGATATACGAAATGAAAGAATAGGAATGGTTCAATATGGTATACCGAATTTATCGTTCCATATTGTATAACACACCGAAATTTTTTATATATAATTTATACTATTGAAAATTATGTCAAATACTCACTTTCAATATTAAAAATTTTATTTTGCCCACTTTCAAGTATAAAAAAATATTCTACCTATTTTTACTTTTGAGACATAAATACCCCTTCACAAGTGGGTATAAATTGAAAGTGTTGAAAGTGAGTCTTACTATCACTCTCTAGGTCATAAACAACCCTACCAATTCAATTTATTAATTCTTATGTTATGGATGATTATTGTTAATTATCTAACTATTTTGATGATATTGATGGATATAATGAATTATATATATTTTCAACCTCAATGCACATAAACAAATTAAAATATTTTAATTAATTATTATCTTTTTTTTAATTTGGTACCAAATGGCATTGAAACAAAAATTTCATTACCGGGTATTGAAATTCCGTACCGAATTCTTGATTTCGGTACCATTTGGTACATTTTTTTTTTTTTTAAATTTGGTACCGAGTGGATTGAGGGGGTTATTGGGGTTATACTAAAAAGTTTGCTTTGATTTTGTATAACCAACTGAATTTCTGTCTTATTTACTGAAATTAAATTATATATCACTGTTGCTTTAAATATGATTGAATGTTATATATATATATTTACTGCATAATTGTTCCATAAATAGAACGTATTACATTGTAGTTAATGTGGTGATACCAGATCACAGAAGATCACATTAACAATTCCTTGTAAACAAGTACAAATTCACATACTAGATGGAAATGAACAATCCATCGTGAAAGGTCGAAGTGTAAGGTTCAGATTGACTTGTCTTGACCAAGAGATTACACTAGTGCATTATGATGCGCTGAAGACGATCTACAGGAGGATAAATTCTTCAATACTGAATATATAAGAATTAGACCTCAGTGGTTGTTGATTTCTTAAGCTCTGTCACTTAATAAGGAGGATAATTATTGCTTTGACTTATGCTGGGAAGAGAATCATTTCGACTTCGATACCTTATATCTTGGGCAATAATATTAATTACATGACGATTGCTAAATTAATACAGAGAATCGTGTGCTTGGAGAGTCTTGCGTGATTTGTCCCCTTGGTGGGCTCAGAAGTTTTATCATACCAAATCTTGAAAGTGAAATTAGTTTCCGATATGGATAATAATGTTGAGTTGTTCTTACTCCAAGGAAAAAAATATTAATTAATATAAAGCTTTTCAGTGGCTTGAATTAATTAATGGACTAGATAATCTTAAACACGGTAAATAATAACTGGGAACCATATTACAATAATATGATTAAGATGGATAGTGCAATATTAATTATGTAGTGGGATTATTAATATTTATGGGCTTGAATAATATTGTGGCTCAATATTGATAATTCAAGGTCCATTGGAAGGTCCAATATTAATTCTCATAAAGACCACTTTAGTAGCCCAAAGATAAAGTCCAATAACTTAAAAAGATGATTAAAATAAAAGAAAATATTGTTGCCTAATTTATCTATTATTTTTTAATAAAATAATGAGGATAGAGAAAAATATTTTCTTGATTTTCTTGGAAAGAATTTATGGAATAAGTATTCTTGGAGTACAAGTTTATCCCATAAATTCAAGAAAAGTCAAAGATCTTATTTCTTCCTTTATTTAGTGAAAATTTCGAAAATATCATATATAAGGGGAAGAAAAGATATTTTGTGAACATTATGGAAATAGAATATATGAGATATATCCAAGATTGTATCTTGGGAAGATACAAAAAAAATTTCTAACCCTAATATTGGACAAAATTTTCGCCCCCTTTGTCTCTATATATATGTGATGAATTTTTCATCGTCAACATAATTCCATGTGTTGAAAAAATTAGAAATCCACAAAGGTGGTGCAACATAATTTTTCTTTTCCCTTTTGTTAATTGTTCGTGAGCATCCTATCACCGGATTATCGGACAAGGACGTGTGAATTCTAAAGAAGGACTTTGGGTTTGTTCGTCGAACGGGCACTCATCTTCTCCCCGTTTAATCCGCCAAAATGTATGATGTACGTAGCTCCTAGAATTCCGCATGTGTAGGATTTACGTGGCAATTTTGTACGCATGATATGTTGTTGAATATTTAATTGTTATTTGAATTAATATAAAATTAATTTGTGCTAGTGATAATTAAATTAATTTAAATTTATATTTAAATTGCACCTCGAATAGATCCGAGCACTCTATTTCCCAACAGGGTGGCGGTCCTACTCCTAACAGAGACTCATGAAACCTTGTAATGGGTTTCTAAATTTTTTATTTTGCTTTACATTAGAAAATTGCAGAGGTAAACCTCAAGACACGTGTTATAATTGAATTTAATTAGAATAATGAATATTTTTAAAAAATAATTATTAAATAAAGTTACAAAATAATTTAAAATACAAAATAGAAAATGAGAATTAAAATTAATTATTAAGTAAAGTACAAAATAAAAGAAATGAAAGATATGATGCACTTGAACAAATTTAAAGATGGAAATGGTAAAAGAATTAAAAATAGATATTAAATAAAATTACGAAAAAATAAAAAGCATAAAAGTGAACAAAGTCAATGATAAAAGGGTAAAATGGTCAAAAAATTATTTTCAAACTCATGTCTCTTTTTTAATATGCTATAGATTAAAAAAATGTTAAGATCTTCAACTACATACCAATATGTATTTTAGTTAATTTTTAGTGGCTAGATTTTATATACATTTGGTGTACTATGCATTGCATAATATATTTTTATAACATGCAAATAACACATAAGTTTATAGTATATTTTAAAAATGTATTATAGAATACACGATATACCTCGTGTACGCAAGAGACCCATTTACTTTTAGAGAATGTCTTATGTGAAATATTACATACTAGTATTATGTGCAATGCAGCATAATTAAGACAAAAATGATATAAAACTCGTGGGTAATTAGGGGCGGGTGTGGGTCGGGTGCGGGCGCGGGCAGGGCGGGCATGAGTTGTGGGCTATGGGTTTCAGGTTGGGCGGGCACATATGTATTTACAGAAGGACATCTTTATCTAATATGTGTTGTACCTTAGTGGTTCAAGTTTGTAGTTAATAAATTTGGTTGTAGGTTCAATTCCTACTGAACACATAATTTTTTAAATTTTTTTTGTCAAAATTTTGTGTGTTATTACATCTACATATAAGTGCTACTACATTGTTATATTGAAAAAACTCCATATCTTACGTTACACGTATTAAAATATATCGTAACACATAAATATTCATAAGGTAACATCGGTCACAAGGTAACACATTATTGTTCATATGGTAACACATGAGTATTCACATAGTATTACGACAATATGTGAACAGTGTTACATATTACTAAAAAACACATATGTTACTACATGAACAAAAAGTGTTACGATATGAAGAAAAACGTGTTACCACATGAACAAGACCAGTACAAACGCGAAAAGAAATCCCCACTCCAAAATTACAGATTTAAAGAACAACTTGATGTTTTACTACATGAACAAAAAAAGTGTTACCATATAAGCAAAAGAATATTACTACATGAACAAAATTCAGTACAAACGCGAAAAAAATTCTCAGTCCAAAATTACAGATTTACAGAACAACATGAAAAGACTGCAGAAGGATCTGAATTTCATCACACACTTTGTGTTTAGGGGTAATCCAAACACCATACACATATTTTCTCTTCTTCTCGCAGAAACCACACCAAAAATCAAATTTAACAACCTGATTTCATCCAATGATCGGAGCGAAAAAAGAAAATTAAGGCACGAACAAGGAAGGAGAAAACTCGTGAGATCCGCAAGCAATCTAAAGAGAAGAGGAAGATGAAGAAATCTGACCTCGTCACGGACGCGCGATGGAAGAAGATGAGGAAAGCCCTTTAGCCCGCCAACAATCTGTCATAACCCACTTCTATTTGACCGCGAGAAAAAAAACTCAATTACACATATCACTTGTATGCAATATTATATATAAGTTTTTGTGTTACTTTTATTTTTAAATTTCGTTGTCGTCCGTTCTTCATAATTATTTGTATAATACTATATTAATAGAAATTTAAAAATTCAAAGAGAGAGCAGTCTGACTTTAGACAATGAAGACATTAAGTTGCAACATATTTTCGGTGACGGTTTAAAAACGTACTTTATTCATCATATGTACCCTTTTTTTTTTGTGATTCATGAATCATATATTATTCATTTCATATACTTTTATCTGTTCTTTTTCTTAATCTTATTTTACAAGCTTTTAATAACCTTTTACAACAATACAACTACAGGATGGATATTTTTATACGCACGACTCATTGGTGCACTACAAACAAGCAAGTCATAACAAAAAGAAAGTGAATTTGGGCCGTGGCCCACTTCCTCGTTTCAGATCCAAAAACAGCAAAACATGTAATCATTACACACAAAATCCTGGGCTACGAGTACGTACGCAGTTGAATTTTAGAGTGTTTTAGCTTATTTTCGAGAGTTTATTTACTCCACAATAATTATCTCAATTTCCATTTATGGACGTCCCAACTTTCTCAATTCACACCTGTCAAAAAAAAAAAAACCTTTCTCAATTCATAAAAGAAAAGAGTAACTTCACTATCTATAATTGTTATCCTCATTTTTCAAACAATATTACAAAAAATATCACTCATTACTCCACTTATTACTCCACATACATTTTTTTTTTTTTTTCCAATACCCAAAACTATCCTTCATTTTTATTGTTTTATTATTATTCCTTAAAAAAAATGGAACAATTACACCGGATCGGATGGAGTATATTATTAATACCCGAATTATTTGTAACTTAATTTGATCAAAACATTTTAAATATGTTCATTATAATTTTAATGAGTTATCAATTAATTAGAAAAATTGGAGAATGTGTTGAACTTTGATGAATTAAATTCATCTTGTTATTGAAGAAGGAAGAAATTCTTAGAGAGAAGTTTGTTACAACTTTTTACAACCTGCGGATGAAAATATGAAATCTAACTTGATGAGAGTGAGAGGATCTCCTATTTATACTAGTATCTAAACAACTGAACTGAAAGGTATTAGTTCTAATACAAAAAGTATTAGTTGACTAAGAGGGTGTTTGTAAAAAATTATCCTTTTGAAAAATTGATTAAAATTGTTAATTATGAGAAAATTAATTAATAATAGAAGTTGATGGTGTTTGTAAAAAAAAATTTAAAAAAATTGATAGTGTTTTAAAACTTTTTTAATAATACTTAAAAAAAGATTCATAAACTACCAATTGCACCCCCTTTCAACTTTTAGCTTATAGTTTTATAGAGCTTATTTAGATAGTGTTTTCAATATCTAATGGAACACAATAATCACCTTTTTTTATATAAAAAAAGTTGGGTCTTACCAACTTTAAAAAAAGTGCTTCTCACTATTTCAATCTAGTTTGCAAATAAATCGTTAATCTAATAAAAAAAAACTCTCTAAATTATTTATGCATACAATTCTAAGTGACTATAATCATTTATAATTTCTTGCAAACACGTCTCTAAATAATATCTTGTGCTTTAAGAGTATATAATTAATAATTGAAGGTAGAAATTATTTTATGCATTTTGAGATACGTACACTTTAGAAAGTAAGCCCCACATCAATTGACTTGAACTTGAAACACGTTAAATTTGTATATTTGAGCAAAAATATTTGAACAATACTAGTACTAGTATTAACAAAGATTAATTGAAAGAAAAAAACTTGTATAGACTTAGTTCATGCTATGAACTCGATTATTTAAGTATCACTATTACATACAAAAACTCTCACTGTTATGTATAAAAACTATCACTTTTATTAACAAAAACAATCACTGTTTAGAAAATGTTTTATATTTTTAAACAGTGAAAGTTTTGTGCATAATAGTGATAGTTTTTATACATAACAGTGATAAAGTTCATGTGTGAACCTGGTTCACATGAGTGTTACTCTAATTGAAAAGCATTTATGATTTATTCAATTTTAACAACAGTAAATTGACGGAAAATAGTTTCATAATAGAATTGTAAATATTTAAAATATCATGTATTGAATTTAAATTAATAACTCGTGAAAATATTAATATTTAAAAAATTGCTAAAAAGTCCTGATTTTCTAGGTTATTAATTATAATAAATAATAAAGCTACATATTGTTGCAAACCGTTTTTTAATGAGAGTACTATGTGGCTAATTTTAAAACAAATCACAAGCAAAATAAGTACGTGTACAATATTACATTAAATAACAAGAAATTGTTGACCCAGTTCATCAATAAATGACTACTCTGGGGGCATTCCAAGCCAGGAATGTTATATTGCGAGGTTTACGTCTACAGTACACAATACTACTCGTGGAGAAAACTTCCTTCTACGAAAGATGGTGATTTGGAAAATATGTGCGAGTACTTGGGAATTTTTTTGAACTCTCTTCTTCTTTCTTTTTATTCTACTTATAGTACTTTGACAAGCATGTGCTGGTTTGGCAAGCATGAGCTGGAGACTTCGTGTCTTGCAAGAACTCATGTGATGCTGCCACGTTTTCAACTTCGTCTTCCTGGTTGACCTTTGGATTTACTTGCTTATAAGGCATTCTTTTTATCGTCCAGATGATTCAGTTAGTGACTTGGCTTTTATGTCATATGTCCTTTGTATCAACTTTTGCTCGACCGATTGCTCTCTTTCGCCCTTTGACCATATCGATTTTGTCTTGGAACATCTTTGTCTTAACGAGCATACAAGAATAACTATAATGCTTGCCAGATTTGGCGAGCATACTTGTTTGGTCGGCAAGGCGAGCATACTTGTATGGTTGACAAAACGAGCACACTTTGTTGCGAGTCGTTTTATATGGAGATTATTATGTGGCTAATTTGGTGACAACTCATAAACAAAACATGCACGTGTAAAATAAACTGCAAATAAGATGAATTTGTTGACCCAGTTCGTCAAGAAATGACTACTCTGGGGCCATACCAAGCCAGGGATGTAGAATTGCAAGTTTTACATGTACAACATTTGATACATCTCATGAAGATGAATCGTTATGGATGAAGATGATTTGGAAAGTTGGTATATAAGTGTTAGGGTTTCCGTGTGCATAGATGATCTCTTGAATTTTTTGTGAGCCTTACCCCTCTAGGAAATTTCTGAACCTATTTCTTGTTTTTTTTTCCATTTATAGTACTTCGACAAGCATGAGCTAGTTTGGCAAGCATGAGCTGGAGACTTCGGGCCATGCAAGAACTAAATATCTTTCTTTGCCACGCGTTCCAACCGTCTTCCAGATTGATCTTTGCACTTGCTTGTCTATAAGGCACTCTTTTGGTCGTCCAAATCCATCTTTTGCTCGGCTAAATGCTTTGTTCGCCCCATTAAACCATATCAATTTTATGCCGGAATATTGTCGAGCATGTCTGAGTTCTTCAGGATGTCTGAGCCTTCAGGATATCTGAGCCCTCAGGATATCTGAGTATCGAGCATCTGACCAAAGGAGTTGTCTCGAGCCTACTGGGGATGTTCGAGCCCTCGGGATATCCGAGTATCGAGCATCTTGAATTTTGGGATGTTGCGAGCCATTTCGGGATGTCGAGTCCTCGGGATATCGGAAGTATCGAGCATCTTGACCCCCGAGGATGTCCGAGTCCCGGGATAACGAGTCCTCAGGATATCTGAGTATCGAGCATACTGACCCTTCAGGATGTCTGAGCCTTCAGGATGTCTGTACCCTCAGGATATCTGAGTATCGGGCATACTGACCCTTCCGGGATGTCGAGCCTTCGGGATATGGAGTCCTCGGGATATTGAGCATCGAGCATATCTTGACCGCCCGGGATGCTGTGCCTTCGGGATGTCTCGAGCCCTCGAGGTTTGTTCGAGTCTTGGATCACTTATTTCGGCTTTATCGATTCCTTCTTCCCCGATCGTCGGTTTGACTAACTTTGTCATGTTCTTTTCAGGATCATTTTGCTCGGTCAGTCTAGTTGAACAACCTTAGTCGGTAATTGGCAAGCTGGCGAACAAAACTTACTTCATAAGCGTAGTATGTTCGCTTTGGTTGACAAGTGGCGAAACTTTTGGTCGAACAAACTTGTTTGGTCGGTGACTTTTGACCACACATGTCCATCGGGGCATGATTATTTTAATAAATATTACACGTCTCTCTTACGTGTTCGATTAATGCTGAATAATTATATCGAACACAACACACTTGTATGGTTGATAATTATTATCTAGGCGAACACCTCTCCATCGGACATGGTTATTTTAATAATTTATTGATACACATGTCCCTCCAACGTGTACAAATAAATCGAGGTAAAAACATCGATCACAACAATACCCCCGTAAGGCCTTTTTGTATTCATCATGGGGGCCCTACCATTGGATATATTGAGCGGTCTTCGTGGAGAGTGTCGCGTCGTCTTCGTGTTGGATGTCGAGATTGGTCTTTTCTATTGGACGAAAAAGACTTCATCACACTAGTCTCGAGATGTGTACAATCAGAAACCTCTTTTTTGAATTTTCAAATTTTAAATCCAGCATCTATAAAAAAACCATTTTGCCGCCTCAGCCCTTTTTCTTTCTCTCCATTCTCTCTTCTTTCTTTCTTCACATTCCGTCCCGTCTGAAATTTTCGGCAAGAGCACGCTTATTTCGGCGAAAGATTTATTCCAGGTAATTACTTTGTACTCCCCTTAATTCCAATTATGACTTCTCGTTCGAGTTCTACCGCTTCAATAAAGTCAAACCATCATAGTTTCTCTTCCTCATCTTACCGTCCGATCTCCCGTAGTGGTGCTAATGCGCCAGAGATGAATGCCTCGGGTTCAAGATCCCGCTGGTAAATTCGACAACCATTTGCCATTCTTTCGTCGGATTCCGATGATGCCCTCAATGAATTAGACCGGGATTTAGCCCGCACCGATTTTTTAGATGATTCGGGTGAAGATTCTTTATCCCAACCCCAAATCGGATCTAGGGTTGTAGGTAATCGTGATGTAAATAGGGGTGACGATCATATGAGGGAGGAAATTCCAGTAACTGAAAATGTTAATGAGTCGAACAGAGGATTTGATGGCGAACAGAACATGGTGCTCGATATCCCTGTTGGTCTTCCTCATAGCCCAACATATACCGAGTATAGTGCTCGCTATGATTTTGAATGGCCAGAACAACCTCACAGGACAAGGGTCGAAAATGAATATCCAGTGAGCAAAATTGCAAGTGTGATCAATGTAGATATGCTCGGCCAATTGTATTGGAATTACGAGACTCCAAAGGATGTATTTTTCTGGGCGCCTGGTCCTGATGAGCGAGCAGACCAACCTCCCTAGGGTTGTGTTGCTGTGAACTTAGATACAATGGAAGCGGGTCTTCGATTCCCACTTCATCTAGTCATTACTCGCTTGCTCGTAGAATGGAATATCACTATTACACAGCTAATGCCGAATGGGTGGCATATGATTATGAGTTTCCTAACTCTATTCAGCAAAACAAAACCTGTGTACTATCCAACGTAGCAGAACTTACTCGATTAGTTCATTTGTCTCGACCCAAAGGCAAACACGGATGGTTGTTAATGCAAGCGAATGCAAAATGTAAGGTCATCGAGGACGTGCCTAATAAGATCTCGGATTGGAAAGAGAAGTTTTGGTTTGTCGGGGGTGATTGGAAAAGTCCTGCTTCAGGATGTGAACCAAATGCCCGCTTAGACATCCCCACTGATTTTGGAATCTGTCGAAGTAAGTATTTTTGTGGTTTTACTCTCCACATTGAACTGATTTTAACTTATTTCCTCAATCTCAGGAATTCAAGCAGCAATAGACAAAGAGACAAACGATGGTTATTTTAGTAGTATCTGGCAAATCGACCTTGAGCCATACTCAGAACGCTCGGTGAAGATGTTGAACACTGCTGACCAAAGGAAGAAAGGAGGATTTTACGTGTCCCCTCACCATTTAGTTGCCCTCAATCCAACTGGTAAGGATTTTTTTTATACTTGCAAATGTGTTGTGCCTTTTGTACCCGGATTCTCTTTCTTTTTTAATAAATTCTTCTGTCTACAGCTTTCCCTGCCGTAACTATTGCCATAAGCACATCTGAGCATACTGAAATGACTCGAACCAAGAGACCCCAAGAGCTTGCTCGAATCCAGGCCGAGAGAGATGCTCAACGAGCAAACCGAGGGGAGGCGAGCAGACTGAAAAAGGCGAGCCGACCTGCCGCGCCCAGACTGGGCAAGTCGAGTCGGCAGAAAAGGACAACTCGTCCTGTCGAGCAGGGATCGAGCGACCAAGCTCCCTCACCAAATAAATCCAAAAGGCTACCTGACGATCAAAATTCGATAGCTCCATCGAGCATCGATGTTAATGAGGCGACCCCTACTGCTGAAATGACCATAATAACTGCCTCTGTGGTAGGTCCGATCACACAAATTGCCGAAATGGAGGTCGGTACATCTACTCCACCCCCTGCAGGATCCCGAACCTGGACTCCTTTAAGTTCCCAGCTCCGTTCTCCCGAGGACAAGTCGTTTATGGGATAGGACCCTGCTCGGGTGAACAGGTACGTTTGCACGCCTGTTGGAGTGTCTCTTTGTTCCATCTGATTTGGTCGTTTAATCATATCTATTTGTTTTTATAACACGTAGGTTGAACAGATTGTCGCCTCTGTTGCCAGAGTTGAAAGACTATTATTGCTCTCCTAGTGTCCGCAACATTCCTGGCCTTCCCGAGCATGTCCAGAAAGCGTGTGAGACCCCCATCTGAGCATGGACTACTGAGCTCGAAGAGGCCACTAAGGGTCCAACGACTTTGGAAACCATGCGACTTGGCCTAGTGCGCCATGGCCAATCTTTGGTTCTCCTTGAAAAAGCTTATACTGAGTCCGCCCAACTTCATGCCAACTATGTGACTCTTATCACGAGTTTCCAAGAGAAGGTGAACGAAGTGACGAACCCAAGATGAAATGAAGTTGGTTTAAGAACAAGTATCCTCATTTCAAGCAAGAGGCTCGTAAAGCTCAAGAAGATGCTCGCTAGCTCGAGAAGATGCTCTGGCGCGGAGAGGAGCTACGCCTTGCTCGGGAGGAGCTGCACCGTAATCGGGAAGAGGTGGCTGGCATTAGGAAAGTTCAGGACAAGCTGAACGTTGAGCTCCGAAAACTCAAAATAGGCATCGAGAGTGTAGAATGTGAGAAAACTCTGCTCGCCCAGCAACTCCTCACCGCTGAAGAGACCAACACTCGTCTAGGTCTCGAAAACTCCAAGTTGTTCACCGAGGAGTATGTTGATTCTATTTCCAATTTTTCTTATATATGTGCATTTGCGAATGCCCTCCGTTCTGCGAGGCAATCCCTTTTCGCCGATCAAATTACTCCGCTCAAAGTCCATCTTGAGAAATATATGGCCGACAATCCCCCTGATCGTAATCTTCCCATTGCCGATTTAAGTGACATATGCGACTTCTCCAACCTCCGCGAAGGGATCGAGATTGATGACCCTATTTTGGATGAGGAAGATGGTTCGAATGCGGATGTTGAAGGTACTGCCGACCAAGCTTACCGAGCCAAGCATGAGTTTGATCAGGTGCAGGGCGAGCAAAGTGGTCCACTTGAAGACGAGCAGAATGTGCTATCCAGTGAGCAGATGAGGCACGATGATACTGGGGGAGTCGCTCCTGAAGGGACCGAGCAGACGAGGCAAGACTTGCTCGACACATCTCTTTTGCCCACCCCCAACAATGAATTCATTCCTTAGTTTTACTACTGTGTAATTTTTGTCTTCTCCTTTCGTACAATTTGTTGTTTCCATTGTGTTTGCTTGTTGAACAATTTCCTCTGATTCGATCGTGGAGGGTGAATTTTGCTGATGAATAGATGATGTTTGTTTTGTTTCCTACTTTATGTCATTTGTCTTCTGAATGAATTCGAACATGATATGTGTCTATGTTCCACCCTGACTTCTTTGGTTTTTTTATTGTCTTATTGAGGTGCAATCAGATTGATCGTCTTATTTAGCTGCGACCAGATGGGTTAACTTATGTGCAACCCCCCATTTTCTTTCGTGATCGTCTTATGTTAGCCACGATCACTATTCTGCTCGGGTCTTCTTATTTAGTTGCGACCTCGTACCCATCACTCGCTTTGTTGCGGGTATCTGTAAGTACGAATTGTTTCGTCAGGTGAACATAAACTTATACTCGTTCGTCTTTGTTCGGGTCGTCCGGCTTTGGTGCGACCATTGATAGGCTTTAACTAGAAAAACTTAACAAACAAAAATGTTTTTCAACACGTTGTTATTCTATTAGAACTTTTACATTTGGGGCGAACTGTTTCTATTACACATAACTATGGACATCAGACTATCGTTTTGCTAAATTCAAAACCTCGTCTTGAAATAGACATGAGCTGACCTCATCTCGTCCGCGGAATTGATGTTGACAAGTATGAGGCGGATCAGCCTGTCTACTCTTCTTCAAGTAATATGCTCGAGCAGCAGCAGCATCAGCGTTTGCCCCACCTGGACAAGTTGTGATTATCGGCTGCTTGCTCATGAGCATGTGGCGAAAGCACTTTGCTTCGCTTTATATCAGCGCGGGCAAGAGCCTCTGCTCGCACCATTCTATCCCCTTGGAGGATGCCTGAGCATCAGCATCCGCGCGTCGTTTCGTGCGCACGCCACGACATCCCACCCCCTCGGAGGAGATTTAAGGGATGCGTAGGGGACTAGTGATTTACTACTGCATAAGCAGTGGATAAAGTGGAGTGACAACCATGACTCTGCCGAGCATCTTGAGTCCGTAACGAGCACCAACTTGTGCTGCTCGGAGTGACAATACCGTTTAGAAGAAAATACTTCTCCCGATTTGGATTGGCTTTCCCAAATTGAAGGAGAGTATTTTCTTCGCGATTCGCGATCTGAGGTATAAAGCTCGTCTTAGAAGCAAGCGCCAGGACACATGATCGAGTCAGCAAAATGATAGCTGAATCGAGTGTTGAAAACTTCGCCTGGAGGCATACCAAACCAACTATCTCCCGATAACTGAATTTTCTTCTAATATGTTTGCAGTATTTTTTTTCCTCTTTCTCTCTTTTTCTTCCCCCTTCTTCAGCTATCAATACGCCTATTTATACTACTATCCCAAACAAATGCTGGCACACCTAGTTGGTGTTGGTCTTCTTGATTTAAATCCTCATTTTGACATCTGTCCTTGTCTTTGTCAGTTCTTATTCAAGGATTGACACGTACCTCTTTTGGTTACCACCACTTCTCATCTTGTTTTGACACGTATCTTCTATCTTTTAATAGTGCTGACCAAAATTCCTTCTAAAAGATTCCGAAATTTGTGTCAGACACTGTGTGTTCTTCCTTAATGTTTATCCTGCTCGTCTTAGCCGAATGGTTGATAATCATCGGGTTTTTTTTAACCGAATAGCTAGCGCTTTGACCTCTGACTATCAGTTGTGCTCGTCGTTACTGATAATACTTTTTTAGATTTGACGCATTCCACAAATAGGACAACGGAACTCCATTCAAGTCTTCCAAATCATATGCCCCGTTTAACAAATGTTTTATTACTATGAATGGACCTTCCCATGCTCGGCCGAACACACCACTTGGTACCCCCGTTGCTCATCTTAGAACCAGCTTGCCTACGTTGAACCTGCGTGTTCGGACTTTGGAGTTGTAGAACTTTTCTGATCTTTTTTTATACATAGCGTTCTGAAATCGGCCTCTCCATCCTTCTTTTCTTCCAACAGATTCGCACTTAGGGCTAGCTACCGGTCGTTGATGTGCTCTCCAAAACTCATTGTCCGATGGCTCAGGAATCTTTACTTACAAGATAACGACTTCCGCACCAAATGCCGGGGCAAATGGGGTTTCCATGATTGATGTTCGAAAGTAAGACGATATGCCCATAATATTTCGGTAACTCTTCACCCATATCCCCCTGGAATCATCAAGTTTAGCCTTGAGGGTATGCTTGATAATTTTATTGATGACTTCAACTTGTCCGTTTTTTTCGGGGTATCTGAGTAGAGTAATGCTTTTTTATGCTCCAACGAGCACAATTCTGTTGAATTCACTTCCATCGAATTTGTTTGCCATTATCTCGTTACCAATGGTAGGGAAGCCCAAAAAACAAATGATATTATTCAAAACAAAATTCCACATTCTTTGTTTGGTGGCTTTAACAATGGCTTGGCTTCGCCCATTTAGTGTAGTAATCAACGGCAACCACGACATATTTTTACTCCCGATGTGCGATGAGGGAAACGAGCCAATCAAATCGATTCCCCATTTAGCAAATGGCCACGGGTCGAAAAATGAGACACTAGTTCTTGGGTGAGCTATGGATGAGTGGGGCGATATACCGACACTTATGACATCGTGTGGCATATCTGAGCGAATCTTTCTTGAGAGTCGACCAATAGTAACCTTGTCTGACAATTTTATATGCCAGGACAAGTCCACCTGTATGGTTTCCACATACTCCATCATGAATCTGTTCCAGAATCACATGACCCTCTTCAGGAGTAATACATTTCAATAATGGAAGAGAGAAACTTTTTTGTATAAATGCCCGTCTAGGATAGTATATCGAAATTTTTGTATGTCTGAGGAGTAGTAGCTTGTGCTTTATTTTCGGGGAGAAATCCTTTTTGTAAGTAGCTTAAAATTGGAGTCATCCAGGTTTCTTGTTCGCCTGTCACATGGGTGACCACAACTCTGGGAATTGATGGCGAACAAGTTGTGGCGACCACAATGTCCATCGTGTTAAATCACTCCTACATTTGTTGCCAATCGTGCAAGGCATCGGCAAACAAATTATCCAATCGTGGTAATTGTTCTATGTAAACTTGTTCGAATTGTTCAAGCGGCTCCTTTTGCTATTTGTCGATATTGTGCCATCTCGTTACGCCTCGGGCTTCGTGCTTCTTTAATACTTGGTATACGATTATTTGGAAATCGCTATAAATCATCGACCTCTGAATTCCCATTGTCATGGCCATGTGTAATCCAAAGCAATCAAAGCCGTGCTCGGCTTCATTATTTGTGGTCGGGAAATCAAAAGCAGATGATTGTCGTGAAAGTTTGTCGAGTCATCGATGATGAGAACCGCTCGGCTCTTGAACTTGTTGATGAACCATCTACATACATGTGCCATGGTTGGTTGACACCTCTTTCGGGTATTTGCGGATATGTCAATTCAACCATGAAATCGGCCATAGTCTGGCCCTTCATTGCTGTTCGTGGGGCAAACGTAATGCCAAATTGGCCTAACTCCACCGCCCACTTGAGTAACCCGCCCGCGATTAATGCAGTGCATTGGAGAACTTGTCATAATGGGAATGTGGTTAACACCTCGATCGAGTGATCGAAAAAGTATGGTCGCGATTTTCCGGACACTCATAACGAGCTTATCTGTGAAGTTTTTTTCGATGGAGAATGCAGGAGCTAAGCTTCTTTGAGTACCTGACTTACATAATAAATAGGAAAATGTGTTTCCCCCTCTGCCCTAACCAGCACAGCGCTAATTGTATGCTCTGACGCGGCAAGATACAAATAAAGTTGTTCGCCTGGAACATGCTTAGATAATGTTTGAGTATCCGCAAGGTATTGTTTTAATGACTCAAATGCATTTTGACAATGCTCTGTCCACTGGAATCTCCCTTTCTTTAATGCGTCAAAGAAAGGTTTGCATTTGTCTCCAGTTCGTGATATAAACCGTTTCTGAAGCAAACGTCCGGTTAATTTTTGAACTTCTTTCACACACTTACGGGGGCTGCATGTCGAGCATAGCTTGAATCTTTAATGGGTTCGCTTCAATCCCCGATTGGTGACCATATGTCCTAGGAATTTTCCTGAATGAACCCCAAAACTGCATTTCTTCGGATTTAACTTCATGTTATACTCCCTGAGAATATCAAACGTCTGTGCCAGGTGGGTAATGTGGTCTTCCTTACGCTCGCTTTTTACCACAATGTCATCAATGTACACCTCAATTGTTCGACCTATGTGTTCGTCGAACATCTTGTTCACCAAACGTTGATACGTTGCTCCAGCATTCTTTAATTCGAATGGCATGCGTTGCCAACAATACATATTCTTTTCGCTGCAGAAAGCCGTATTCTTTTGATCGTCTGGATGCATGGGTATTTGGTGATACCCAACAAATGCATCCATGAAGGTCATGAGCTCATGTCCTGCTGTGTTATCGACCAAATAATTGATATGTGGCATCGGAAAATTGTCTTTCAGGCATGCTTTGTTTAAGTCGGTGAAATCTATGCATAACCTCCAAGTTCCGTTAGATTTGAGGACGAGCATAGGGTTAGCAAGCCATCTTGGGCACTTTACTTCTCGAATCAATTTATTATCGAGCAATTTCTTAATTTCACTATCCATAGATGCATACTTCTCCGGACTGAATTTTCTCCGCTTCTGGATTATTGGAATTTGTGTTGGGTCAAGGTTAAGAGAGTGACATGCATGTTTAGGATCAATGCCGACCATGTCCTCATGTGACCAAGCGAACACATCCAAATTTGCTCGAAGATACGCGATCATTTCTGTTCGGAATGGTTCCGGTAATTCTGAACCAATAAACACTTCTAATTCCGGTATGATCGGGTCGATATTGACAAACCCCAATTGTTCAACAGGCGTTGCTCGCCTCTTTTTTTGCTTCCATCGAGGATCTTCGATCGACCCACGGTGCTCGTCATCTACCTCCATAGGATCAAAACCTATACGAGGTTTTAAGTCAGGTAGCTCGTTTGGTGGATCAATGTTCATTAGATCTGGAACATGAGTTATCATTCCGAGTTCTGTGTTCGCCTGTGGAGATGTGCTCGTCAGAGGAGGTATAAGCATCCTCGGTAACATATTCGCCTGTTGACTTGATTCTTCGGTCTCCCATGTTTGCTCCATCATGTTAACGATATTTTGCTTTTCTGGCACGCATGACAGCAAACAATCTCGAGCTTTTTTCTGGTCGCCTTTTACTCTACCCGTCCCTTCTTGGGTTGGAAACTTAACACAATAGTAATAAGTCGAACAGGCAGCTTTGAATTCCTGAATAAACGGGTGACCTAAAACCCATTATAAGTAGACGGAGCATCGACGATTACAAAGTCTAACATTCTAGTTCGTCGAATCTCCGGATTATTAGTTGACTCTAACTCAACTCCTAGCCTAATCATTCCATATGGTCGGGTTATAGATTCCCCAAAACCCATTATGGTGTGATCACAGGGCTCGATATAACTACTTAGATCACCCATTTGTTTCTCCATCGATGCGAGTGTTGATGAACAAAATGTTCGCGATATGCTCCGGTATCTCTACAAGGAGTCGATGCACTTTCAACCCAAGGAGTCGGGCACTTATCGTCAGCGAATCATTATGAGGGGTGATGATACCATCAAGGTCGTCTTCTGAAAACAAAATTTGGTGAGAGAGTGGTATGCTTGCTGAGGTGTTCGCCACGTTCACCTGATGTATGCTTTGCATGGCACGCATTTCCATCTTCTTCCCCCTGTTTGATAACGTCGGTGCCTGATAGCATCCACCCACTGGACCATAATCAGGACGAATCATGTTGATTTCTTGACTCTCTCGACCTCTCCTCATGGTAGGAGCTCCTCTCTTGGGTAATTCCAACTTCTTGCGGGATTCCTCGGGATCACTATCAGATGCTTCTTCGCCTTTACACTTACATACCCCCTACGATCACTCGATTTTTTCGGTTAAAGGAGTCTCTCGTTACTTCCGCTTTTTGAGAAACTGTGTAAGACGATTCTCTTCATATAACTTCCAAAGTTGACGAAGTAAATTGCGACATTCATCGATATTATGTCCGATGTACCCATGATAATTACAAATTTTGGAAGCATTAAGCCAATTTTTATCTCTTACGATTCTTCGTGGCTTATCCAACATGTCCTGATCCTTAATTTGATTAAATATAGTCTCTCTTTGAAAACGCTAGAAGACTTCAGAGTGCATGTGCTTACGCTCCTTCTTCAAAAGGTTTAAAAGATCACGGGGTTTATACCCCCCTCATTCATTACTCTTTTACCAACGACTCTTTTTGTTGTTACTTCTTCGCCTCTTAGTGATTGGGCAAGCGGATCTCGTGATATTTATAATCTTGGCCGCCTTTCGCTCTCGAAATTCGGCATATGTGTTTGGCCAATCCTGATGCCTGGATTTCCACATATCCGTATTTAGGGTCAAGCCCCCCACCACCGTGAGGATTTTTGCATCCTCTTCAACTGGGGCTCCATCGTACAAACATTTGTCAAATCTTTCAATATATGCTCGATCTGATTCACCCTTTAGCTGGGAGAAATGTGTCAACCTCTGTTTTGGTGCTGGGCGAGCACACATGGATGAAAAGTGGGATTGAAATTTTTGTCCCAACCATGCGAAGGGCGTGATGGACTTGAATGGCAAAGTTGAAAACCACCTGTGTGCCCGATCACCCAAGGTCATGGGAAAAGACCGGCACTGAGTTGCGCCAGTGGCACTCATTGCGATCATATAATCTGAATATTTACTAAGGTGAACATAAGGATCCGACTCCGCATCGAACACTGGTATGGGTGGCCGATTCTTTGCCACATTTTCTTGTATTTCTAGCGACATGATATGGGGGCGGGCGGGCGAGCATGGGATCGCTTCGCGCCGAAAGTGATATCTTTAGTAAATGCAAGATCGGCACCGCAAACTCTCTATTGCCTTTTGCATCTCCGCCCGGTTTAGGGAATCTGATTGACCAAACGAAATTTGGATTCCATCTTGAGGACACAGTCGGTCATGCTCGGGATGGGGCGATCCCCTTTCCGTATTGATTCTCGATTATCCATTCGATGATGAATAGACAATCTAGTCCCGGCTGACCTTTCAGGATCACGAGGTCGTTCATGATGTGGACAATCCTGATGTTCCACTTGGGAATCTTGAGGGTGTTTATGTGGTGGGCGATCGGGATGTTCCCTTTCAAGGTCCTTTGTGTTTGCATGATATTTCTTTCCGGGATCTCGGCGTCTATGCTTTCGCTTAATCGCTCTTTTGCTAATACTCTCGGACGTTCAAACGCCGATTGCTGGAAGCTTGAAACATTCTCCATCAAGCGACTTCACGCCTCTTTTTCAACTTTGTGTTTCGTCAACTTTCTTTTTTTGACTTGATCGCTATCAAAAGTTTTCGATCGTCGATCATCATCATTTGGAGCTTTTAACTTTGCCAACTCTTTATCGGTTCTTTCTTTCTGCGCTTTTAGCAAAAAAAGTAATGGCTTTTTGTTGTTGATGTTGGATCGGCGGCAATTTCTTCGGCCAGATGGTTTCCACAGATCTCGTTTTCTTGAGGTTGTGCTTGGATTCCTTTAAAATTGTGGAATCGGTTTGTCCCGATTTTCTCCGTTTGAGTATTCTAGATTGAGGCATTATATTTCTTTTTTCGCGCCTCATTTATCTATACCCTCCTCCCAGCGTCAATTGTTGCAAGCCATTTTTAATGAGAATACTATGTGGCTAATTTTAAAACAACTCACAAAACAAAATAAGTAAGTGTACAATATTACAAATAAATAACAAGAAATTGTTATTGGGTTCATCAATAAATGACTACTACTGGGGGCATTCCAAGCCGAGGATGTTATATTGCGAGGTTTACGTCTACAAAGACACAATACTACTCGTGGAGAAAACATTCTTCTCACGAAAGATGGTGATTTGGAAAATATATGCGAGTACTTGGGAATTTTTTTCGAACTCTCTTCTTCTTCTTTTTTTATTCTACTTATAGTACTTTGACAAGCATGTCTTTGGTTTGGCAAGCATGAAATTTGGAGACTTCGTGTCTTGCAAGAACTCATATGATCTTTCGCCGCGTTTTTCAACTTCGTCTTCTGGTTGACCTTTGGATTTACTTGCTTATAAGGCATTCTTTTTGTCGTCCAGATGGTTCAGTTAGTGACTTGGCTTTTATGTCATATGCCCTTTGTATCAACTTTTGCTCGACCGATTGCTCTGCTCGCCCCTTTGACCATATCGATTTTGTACCGAAACACTGTCCTTAACAAGCATACAAGAATGACTATAATGCATGCCAGATTTTGCGAGCATACTTGTTTGGTCGGCAAGGCGAGCATACTTGTATGGTTGACAAAGCGAGCACACTTGTATAGTTGTTAATTATTATCTAGGTGAACACCTCTCCATCGGACATGGTTATTTTAATAATTTATTGATACACGTGTCCCTCCGACGTGTACAAATAAATCGAGGTAAAAACATCGATCACAACACATATGGACTCATTTTTGTGTGTTTTTCAGAAGTAAAGACGAAAGCGAAAAAAAAGATTATTTAAATGAAATCTAAATATAGTACTCCCTCCTATTCAAAATATAAGATGTTTGACTTATTGCATTATTTACTTTTTATTTGATGTTTTGACTTTTATTTCCCTGCATTGCCCTTATTTAATATACTTTCTTTCCTTTCTTGTTTTACTCCCTATCATGTCATTAAAGATAATTTATCATTAAATAAGGTTAATTTTGGTATAATTTTTATTTCTTAATAAACGTGCAAAAGGCCAAAACATCTTATATTTTGAATAGAGGTGAGTACTGTTTAACACTTTAACTAATACTCATTCTCGTTTTATAATTATATAAAAGCAATAAATCAAAACAAACTGTGGACGAAAATTAACCAGAAAAAAAAATACAAAAAGAAGAGCTCATTATTTCCTCTTATTAGACTTTCACCCCAACCTTCCTCATCTATATTTCTTTTTCATCCCAATAGTCTCAGAATTTGTGCATGTCTTCTCCCATCATCATAAACCACTGAGTTTCTTAAACAACCTCATTTCATAAGCCCAGAGTTTTTTTATTCTTTTTTTTTTTAAAGGAGATTTTCACAAATTTTGATGACCTCAAGAATCTCCATTCAAAGGTGGTGTTTGGTCCAATTTCCTCCTCTTGCTCTCTGGACTATGTGAAGAAGTTGAGCATGGTTCATCCCTCTTATAATTCAAGCATGCTGCCTCCAAAACCCCATTCGGACTCGAAGGAAACGAAATAGCTCGACTACTAAGATCTTTGGTCTTAAGATTATTATTCTTATTAAGATTTAGAAATCGTGCCACTAGTAGTAATCGTCACGTCAATCGGTGACGATTCTTCAATCATATCCAAACACTTCACCACCCTCACCTAAAAAAAAAAAACACTTCAAATGTGTGAATTAAAAGATAGTAAAAGCAAATAATCACTTACCTCCTATATATAGGAAAATAAGAGGGATAACTTAAGATTTTTATTATGGGGGACCAATAAAAATACCTACCTTCTCTACTCCTATCAAACAAGACAGTGCCTTATCAATGTCCATTGCTTCCATTTCTCTTGACACATACATGGCCACGGCTGCAGCTATTTCAGATGGTTTGAATTCCAAGAATTCAATGCCTGCAAGTATTCAATTCCCGACCAAACATTTAACTAACTAAACATATAAACATACATAAATTTATTTTTTTTAACACTTAAAAGCGATGAAATTTTGTTTGGGCATTAAATGTGCGACCTTCGAACGTGCTTAGGATGATCTGTAGAGATCTAGTAATCGCGTTTCCTGACGGGAATTTATTGTCATTCAGCTTTCGGAGATAATAATCTATAAAATTGCATGGAGTATAAGCTTTAATCGTCCATTTCAACCCGTTTAGCACCAAAATCTCCATTCCTTGTACCGTTTTTCCTTCAAATATGAACTTAGGCACCCCTTCCTGTTTCATCACAACCAAAATTAATTCATCGAAACAAATTAACAGCCCTTGTCCTCTACATTTGCACCCGTAAATAAAATTTCCGTGAACACCCCACACGAGAAAAAAGTCATGTGGGGTCCACGTACCTTTTTTATATTGTTGTCGTCGTTTTTCTCTCTCCGAAATTTAAGTGGAACAAATGTAGAGGATCCGTTCCACTCAAACAAACTCATTATTGCAACATTAAAAATTAAACCAATGTGTGCACATATATGTAACAATTTTTATTTATTTTTTACCTGTAAATCCAATGTAGATGGGACATCAACCTCCTCCATTTTAGCAGCAAGTGATAAGCAGGCGATAGCAACCAATTGGATTTGCCAGTTTTGACCTCCCTAATTTCAAGAAAATCTTCAGCATTTCAAACACAATATAGAATCAAATGTTTCTAATTCACTACAATTAATTAATTAATCAATTTACATTTTCGAAGGAAGATGGAAATAAATCGTAGATCGATAAGAAGCGGTCGAAATAACTGATTGCTGTGTACAAACACAACTCTCCAAAACTGAAGTGGGCGCAAGCCTGTAAAGCACAAAAAAAATTGAGAGTTATTACCGGAAAAAAGCTCAAGAAGAAAAGCACTTTTTAATGCCATTTTTTTCAATTCAGATAAAAAATTTGACAAACGTGTTGAAACAGAGCACTGCTTTTTAAGTTAGAATCACAGAGAAAGCAATGAAAAAGAAATCAAGAATCACAGACCCCATTTCCGCAAATCAAATTGGGAAGTCAAAACAAAAAGAATCAATAAACGAGAATTAGATTCACCTTAAAAATCCAATCGAGTGCCTCTTTTCTCAATTCAACATCCAATTCACCATTTCTGAGTCTTTGAAGATAATCAAATCTAGGCAGGTGTTCATTTTCTCTTTCCACCATAAAAGCAATGCATTCATCGGTGAGGCAGGGCAAGGCCCCTAAATCAGGGGTTTCAATCCCCTGCTTCGCACCATTATCATCAAAGGTGAAGGTTTTAGTTTGTTCATTACAGAGGAGGTCAGTTGCAGGGTGAAGGGTGGTTTTATTTGCAGCCATTGGGAAATCTGCCTCAATTAATGGAAAGACTGGATTTTTAATTAATGGGATTTCTTTCTATTGCATGCTAGGCATTATATGTTTCTGCCATTTCTGCAATTTGCAAGCCCAGAGAGAGAGATGGGGAGTGAGTGAGAGAGAGAGAGAGAGGAGTGAGTGCGAGTGTATATATATAGATATAGAGAGAGAGGGTTAGTGTGTGAAAAGAGTGTGTTGTTTAGGTGAGTTTTATTATATGTAGGAAATTAGCATTTGTCTTGACTCTTGAGGGAGAGAAGATCGCATATTTTCTTGGTCTATAATGATCATAAGAGTAGCCATGCTCACCGTATAATTTAAATGTATTTTTTAAATATAAAATTTATATTTTTGAGATGTTCTATTTAACTTGTTTATATTGAAACGTTCAAAATATTCAATATAAAAAAAGTCAAATATTTCGATGTAAACGAATTGAACGTTTCCATAAATTAAATTGAATATTTTAAAAATGTATTTAAATTGAACAATGCACCTAGTGCATACAAAATTTTGTCTAATCTCTTAATTAGAACAAACACTTTTTTATTAAATTTTGTTTTTGAAATAACCGCGCGAACAAGAGTTAATGAGGACGTGAATTTTTACAATTAAGAAAAGAACTGTCCCCTCCATCTTCATCGAAGATAATCCGTTTTTATCTTCTACACAAACCAATAAAATATCAACGTGATATTCTGAATATTTACTTAAAAAGTTTATAATATACCAATATTTATTGAATACAAAAATAATAATGTTTAGTTCATATATACATTATATAGGAGCATTTCAAACTGTTTACACACTTTTTAATAAGAAGAGAGACCATAATTTGTAGCAAATTAAAAGAAAAATATTGATTATCTTTGCAGAATGAAGAGAATAATTTGAATTCTATATAGTACATGAGCATTTTGTGCAATATTATCGCACGATTTTTCTTTGCACAGAACGCTCCTGTATTACACAGTATCCAAAATCCACATAGGGAGTACGGTAATTATACAAGAAATGTCCTTCGTAATTTTTTGTAGTGCTTTAAATTCTGGTTTGACAATGGTGATCTGATCTTGTATACTCGTTTAATTTGGATATAATAGAATTGACTAATAATTATAGAGATTACAAGTGATAATGTAATTTTGTAAGGGTTGCATTTTAATTTATGAGGTAGCAACTGCAATTAACTCAGCAGAAAAAGGAAATCCCCATTACTTTTTCATACGTATGTAAAAAAAAAAAAGTTGACCACAGTGCCAAAAAAAGAAAAAAAATGTTGACCACGTTTTTTATTCCATCCTATTATTCTCTTTATTTAGAAAAGTTGCCACTTATTTGCTTCACCTCAAAATTTTGGCCCTATCATTAGGGATTTCTTAGTTCTTACTTCACATTTTTTTTATCTCAAGTCTATATGATATGCCTCTGCCTTGTCAAGGCTCATTTCTTTCACGCTCTATACATTGGACAAAAGTTAAAAGAAGTAATTTACTATACTAATTACTAGTATTATCAATTAAAACAATAATAATTGTTGATAAGAATATATGTGTGTCAGCTATTATTGAAACGATAATCACGATGTTAAATAAAAGAGATTAAATTTTTTGCTACCCAATAACTTTGGCCAATTTTAAAATTGGTTCTATGCATACCATATTTTGATATCTTTCTTGTATGTTTCCTTTTTTTTTTTTTTAGTCCCCAAAATCGGTCAACCCGGTTGGTTAACCGGTAATCATACACGTTGTATTTAATTTTCAATTTTCCTTTAATTTTTTGCCGCCACATGTGTATTTCCTATTTTCATTATTAATTTATTTTTATTCAGTAATTGTAAATGGGTTTAGGGTCGGGTCGGGTCTCGGGTCGGGTTTTACGCATTCTGGTTGACTTAATTTTTTTTATTTTTTTTATTTAATTGGATCCGTGGGTCGGGTTTAAACCGACCCAACTATAAAAAAACCCTAAACCCCTCATTTCTTCCTCAATGGCACTTCACTTACTTCAGAGATGATACTCAGCATTTTTCTGCAAAAATTCATCAACAATTGGTGCACCCATTCAAGAATCCATCTCAAGAAACACATTATCTTGCATACCGTCAACAATTTCACAGCCAATTTCCAGGAACTCAGCACCGCAGAAGAGGTTTTACTTCAAGAACAAAGAATATGATGATAAAGGACGGTTTTACTTCAAAAACAGAGAATACAATGATCAGGGATATTGGTTTCACAATCCAAAACGCGTGCGTTTCACTCTAATTTTCCTCAGCTGCGGAATCTTGCTTGGTGTTTCCTCCGCTAAGTGGTTTACGGTTCCGTACAGTGAAAGAAGCCATTTCGTTCTTTTCCACAAATTCCTCCCAAAAATCGTCACATACGGAAGCAAAACAGAACTGCTCCCTCTTCTCAAATACAAATCGACACCAACCATTTTCTGTTTGAGATTGAATTCACAACACCGGGCCACGATAACAGGAAAAAGCAAGACGAAGAAGAAAAAAGGATATATAGAATCTGAAAATTTCCAGATTATTGTGGTCAATTCGCCTACTATTGGTGCGAAAATTGGGGATTATGAGAGCGGCGATCGACGATCGGCGGAAATTGGGGGTAGTGATTAGAGTTTGGTGGTGGCGGGCCGTAATTAGGGATGTTAGTAGACATGCTCACGGTTCCGGAACCGCCGGTTCCGGTTCCGGTTCCGAACCGGCGGTTCCAAAATGCAGGAGGAGAACAGGAGGCTGAATCAAGTGGCCAAAGGCGGTTTCGGTTCAATTCTCGAACCAGCGATTTCGGTTCGAACCGCAGGTAGGATTTGTAATTTTTTCTTTTCTTTTTTTCTTTTTTTTTCATATATTTTTTCTTGTGTTTCTTAGTTTTTTGGAACTAAAATTTGAAGGAATGTATAGATAGATCATGAAATTGGACATTGTTATTGTTAATATTATAATTTAAATTGAAGATTACATTAATAATTGAACTATTATAAATTAGTAGCTATTTGAACTATTACAAATTAGTAATTCTAACTTAAAATAAGCTAGTAATCTACTATTACAAATTAATTGAACTATTACAAATTTACAAATTACAAAATGAACTATATCGAATTAGTAATTACAATTACAACTTAAAATTTTAAACTTTACAAAATAAATTTGGGGGAGGGGGGGATTTAAAGATATTGGACTTGAGCTTAAATTTAAGAAATAAACTTAGAAATTCTAAGTTTGAAACTTAAAATTAAGTTGCCTACGTATCCAAATAGGAATCAAAGTCCACGTAGTTCTCTTACCTCAAACTTACCTCGTTGATTTGGATCGATTCGATTCTTCATGCATCACTTCCTTAGGTGGGTAGTTTATTTGAGCTATCTTGATCATCATTATCAATTAATTCTTGACTTCTCTTTTCGGCTCTTATCCAATCATCAAGCAAGCATTGGTTTTCCACATTTTCAACGGTCATATTCGATCTCGTTGCATCCAAAGTGTAGTCTCCCAAACTAAAAGCTTGTTCAACGGCAACGGTTGAAGCGGGAGATGCAAAAATTTCTCTTGCTAGCATTGACAATATTGGATAGATATTTTTCATCCTCGACCACCACTTTAGTATATTAAAAGTAGTGTTATCTTCATCTTCATCAAGCCGAACAAATGTAGAGGATAAATAATGATCAAGTTCGTAATAAGGGTTAGAAGTAGACCTTGGACGTTTTTGAGAACGCTCATCATAAAAATCCGTTAATATATCTTCATATTGATTCATAGAAGAGTCACCACCAAAATTTGTTTCAAAACCGGGACCACTATATTCTCTAAATAAAGACATTAAAGTAACTTTAATCCGATTATCAATCTCTTCCGGATTCGGATATACATCATCTTCACCCATGACCATATGTCTATTAGGAAATAAATAATTATAATACATATTTAACAACATTATTAATCCATCCAATCTTACTCTAGGATCAAACACTTTAGCAACCAAGAATAGATCGGGAATATTTGTAAAATATTTTTTCCATTTTTGCATCATAGAGAAAGTAGCACCACTTAATAAAGAATTTGTAATATTTTCATTTAACACATGAGCAACTTTAATACAATAATCAAGCGCTAAATTACTAGTAGGATAATAAACACCGGATAACACTTTTGTGGAATCATTAAAAATTCCCAAAATTTTACACAAAGAAGTGCATGAATCCCAATATTGAGGATATAAATGAATACCACAATTTTCTTGAGTAAAAAATGTACATAAAGCGTCTTTATAATTCATAGACTCCTTTAACAATTTATACGTGGAATTCCAACGAGTTGACACATCAAGAGAAATTTTTTTGGGATGCATATTGTATGTTCTACAAAAAACTTTCCATTTTTTCAACAATTTTGAATGTCTTGACATATAATAAATAGCGGATCTAATAGGATCAACTTGTTCTTTCAAAGCATCTAAACCATCTTGAACACATAAATTTAAAATATGACACATACATCTAACATGAAAAAAAATTCCACCAAGATATGGTTGACAAATATTTCTAAGATCTTCAATAGTAGCCGTATTTGCACTAGCATTATTAAAACCAATAGAAAATATTTTTTTAGTAAGAGCATACTCATTTAAAATATCATGCAATTTATCTCTAATATTAACGGCATTGTGTTCCGTATCAAAATCTCTATAAGCAATCAATCTTTTGTTAAGAGTCCACGAATCATCAATCCAATTGCATGTAACTCCTATATAACTATGCTTTTGAAAATTATCACTCCAAATATCCGCACATATACAAACTTTAACATTTAAATCGGCAAATAGATTAATCAAAGTAAATTTATACTCATAAACAACTTTAGCAACATCACGAGTAGTAGTATGACGTGAAACTTTTTTTGCCGCGGGTTGAAGACCAAGGTTAACAAAATCATTCCAAAAGGAATTATCGGCAAATTAAAAAGGAAGGTGTTGTGTGCACACAAATTTAGCTAACAATTTTCTATATTTCATTTGATCAAATGCAAATAGAGAAGTGGGGTTACTTACCTCGCCTTGAACTCCACCACCGCCACCGGTTGACGTAAATCCACGAAGTTGTGCTTGGTTTGAACTAATTCCAACTCTATCCGGGTGAATTTTTTTCAAATGCTTCTCGAATGTCCCATATCCCCCTCATTTGACAAAAGAATATATTTTCTCACAATAGTTGCAATGAACTTTAATAGAACCATCCTCGTTGATCACTTTTTTAAAGTGACGTGCAAAAATATCCGACTTAAGTTGAGCTCGACTTGGAGTTGGGGTTGGAGTTGGCTCGGCATTGGAGTCGGTTGGGTGGTTTTGACTTTCTTGAGTAGGACGTCGTGGTATAGCATCATCTTCAAGAGGATTCTCATAACCGGGACCAAGTGTGGCCTCAATATCATCTAACCTCCACTCGATCGGTGCCGGTGGTTGTGGTTGTGGAAGACGAACTGAAGAGTTGGAAGAAGCTTTGTCTTTACCCTTTGTTGCAAGCCGTTTTTTAATGAGAATACTATGTGGCTAATTTTAAAATAACTCACAAACAAAATAAGTACGTGTACAATATTACAGTAAATAACAAGAAATTGTTGACTCAGTTCATCAATAAATGACTACTATCGGGGCATTCCAAGCCAGAGATGTTATATTGTGAGGTTTACGTCTACAGTACACAATACTACTCGTGGAGAAAACTTCCTTCTACGAAAGATGGTGATTTGGAAAATATGTGCGAGTACTTGGGAATTTTTCTGAACTCTCTTACTGCTCTTTTTTATTCTACTTATAGTACTTTGACAAGCATGTGCTGGTTTGACAAGCATGAGCTGGAGACTTCGTGTCTTGCAAGAACTCATGTGATGCTGCCACGTTTTCAACTTCGTCTTCCTGGTTGACCTTTGGATTTACTTGCTTATAAGGCATTCTTTTTGTCGTCCAGATGGTTCAGTTAGTGACTTGGCTTTTATGTCATATGCCCTTTGTATCAACTTTTGCTCGACCGATTGCTCTGCTTTCGCCCTTTGACCATATCGATTTTGTCTGCGGAACAACGTCATAACGAGCATACAAGAATGACTATAATGCTTGCAGATTTGGCGAGCATACTTGCATCGGCAAAGGCGAGCATACTTGTTTGGTCGGCAAGGCGAGCATACTTGTATGGTTGACAAAGCGAGCACACTTGTATGGTTGATAATTATTATCTAGGCGAACACCTCTCCATCGGACATGGTTATTTTAATAATTTATTGATACACGTGTCCCTCCGACGTGTACAAATAAATCGAGGTAAAAACATCGATCACAACACCCTTGTTGCTTTGATGGCTTTCCATAATATGTAAGTGTATATGTAAATAATATATAGTGTAGTGTAATATACTAATATGTAGTAATGTAGTATAGTGTAATATATAGTATATATAATATATAGATAATATGTAGTGTAGTATAATATATAGTTTAGGTGGGGACGGCGCGTGGTACGTGTCTGGACTGGGGCCGGTGTGGGAGGTATGGTACACTTGCGGCGGGGGAGGTTCATTGAAGCCGTAATGGGGCGGCGCGTGAGGTCTTCCTGGTGGCGGAAACAATGAGAAGAACTGTGACATTAGGGCTTTTTTTATAGTTGGGTTGAGTATAAGTCGGTTCTAAACCTGACCCACGGATCCAATTAAAAAAAAAAAAAATTAAGTCGACCCGAATCTGTAAAACCCGACCCGAGAACCGACCCAACCCTTAACACATTTACAATTACTGAATAAAAATAAATTAATAATAAAAATAGGAAATACACACGTGACAACAAAAAATTAAAGGAAAATTGAAAATTAAATGACACGTGTACGATTACCGGTTGATCAACTGGGTTGACCGATTTTTGAGGATTAAAATAAAAAAAAGTGAAAACATACAGGGAAGATATCAAAATATGATATGTGCAGGATCAATTATTTTGGATTGACCAAAATTATTGAGCGACCCTAAATAAAATCATCTACCAGGTAAAGTAGTGTGCCGGTATTCATGAACTTTGTCGATATCTTAAGTGCCAAAACACGTTGGCTACGTTTTGTCCTGTGTTATCAAAGTTAGAATATTTTAATCTTGTAGGTGTCGGCTTCCTAATTTTAGCGTTTTAAATTGAATTCAAATATTTTCACTTTTATGACTTTGCCTCTGTATAAAGAACAAATTTCGGAATAAATAAAAGTATAAGACCTTACCTTTGCAGAGTTAAAGTTCAAAATTAATCTAATTCAAATTAAATTGGAAGTATTCGGTCACAATTGATAAATTTTTTGAAGAGAGGCAAATAATGAAAGGGTCAAAAAAAAAAAAAAACCAAAGTATAATTAAGTAACCAAACATATATTCCAGTGGAAGTATAAAAATCTAATCTAAAAAATAAAATAAAAAACTGAAAAACATAAGGACTAATATGTACATTTTTCAAAATTAAATTATTTCAGTTGCGAGCCTTTATGAAAGTATGTCCCATTACATCCGTACATACGACAAGGCTGTTGCATAGCTTGCACATTGGAATTCTGAACCTCCAACCAAGCATATAAATACAAAGACTAAATATGAAAACTATGAGATATATATTATATATACACACGTTAAATTGGAATTATATACATTATGAAATAAAAAAAATTCTGAACACGTTAGTTTTGCTTCGCGTATACTTGTGCTGTTGAAATTAAATTCAGTGAAATTAAGCTTTTTAAATATACGAGTATCGAGTGTTCTGATAGTGAATATTAATAAACTTTATTTATTGTAGGATTTAATTGGAAAGAGTCTGTGGGAAACAGAGATGTATTGTTGTACAGTAAAACCTCTATAAATTAATAATTTTGGGACCGGAGGATTTTATTAATTTATAGAGATATTATTATATCGATAAATTAATAATTTATTAATTTAAAGAGATTTTAACGTATATGTACAGTTGACCTTCAAAGTTTCAAATTCTTTAAATAACTTTAAGTATACATGCATAGTTATTGATTAAAATTAAGTTAAAATACAAATGTACTAGTAGAATTCCATGAATACAAACTCACGTGGAAGTTGGAATGACTTGTTTAAATTAATTTGTTTTGGAAAATACAAAAATATGGTTCATTGGACTAACATTTGTGCATTGAATCATGGATAGAAATTAGCACTATATATTTATCCATTGGAATCTTGGTAAATCACACACAAAAATGGTCACTCATCTAAAAGGAATTCAAAAATCAACAATGACCAACCAAAAACGAAAGATGTTATGTGAGTATAAGAGAGATCAACCTGGATGCACTCTAAAAGAAGCATTGCAAGCATCAACAACTCTTCATAACTTTTTGTTGCAGTATGAGAAGACAACGCCACAACTATTGGGTGCAGTAAGGAGATTTAAAGATGAGATCAACATAGATTTGAAGTTCAAGAAAAAACAAGTTACATTAGATTCTTATTTTACTAAGTTGTCTTAAGAATATTCAAGTGCATCATATATATGTATATGGATTATTTTTAATAATTATTAATTTATAGTTTCGTTGGGACCAATATATATACACTGGGATCTCAAAAAAATTATTATCTTATAATTTTATTGATTGGGTCCCAAATTTGTACTGATCCCAACTTGGGACCGGACAAATTATTAGTTTTAGCGAGATTATTAATTTATCGAGTATTAATTTAACGAGGTTTTACTGTATTTGGTAGTTTCTTCCATGAAGTGTAATGACGGATGAATTGTGACAGATTTAAATTAAATGAATATCATCACTTATTTATTCATTCATTTTATATATTTTTACCTAATTAATTAATAAATTTTAATTTATTTCCAGCCGATAGATTTACAAAAAAAATGTAATTTACCTCCCACGTGGTGAACACTATTTAGACTTAAAATTATCATTTTGTCCTTTGTCCTCAGTTGAGTCATGTGAAATTATATTTGATTATTTATGTACTACCTTTTAAGATATTATAAGGGATGTTTGCAAACTATTTACAACTTAAAATATTTTTCAGAATTTAAAATTGTGAGAGGGCGTATTAAAAATAAATGTTTTTTTCTCTTTCTATTAGAGTTTGCAAACACACTAAATAACGAAGATAAATTGAAAAAATCTATTTGTTTCAGTGAGAAATAGAATGAGGAAAAACGTGAGAGAAAGGACGCAAGACGGAGAAAGAAGATTAACATAAAAAAAAGTGAATAGAAAAATATGTGTAAAATTTATGTAAGATCCAAATATGTTAAGTTGGATAGGGTTGAGTTAAATTCGTATAAATTTGACAGTCGGCCTTTTATTTATTGAACCTTAGCCTAGTTACTATACATCATAAAGAGGTAGCTCAAGTCCGTTCAACATATTATCAATAATATAATCATAGACCTTGCCAAAATATAATATAATCATAAAGTGATTATCCATATCTCACATCACTATACGCATCACAAATAATTAATCGTACAGTATGGAATATATCTCAAATATAGCAGCTACCTAGTAAGAAATAGGAGAAAAAATGTCCCGTAACTTTGTTCGAATTTAAAAATGGTCCTGTAAATTTTTATTTTATCAATTTTGATCCTTTTGGTTTTAATTTTAGTCCTTTTCGCCGGATAATTTAAAATTTGATCAAAAAATTGACCTAACTTTTTATTCTGGTCACGTCAATGGTCGCCACAACTCTCATTTGAACTGTCTTTAATCAAGGAAGAAAAGCAAGCTGATTTGTGGGTCCAATTCATTTATCTTGTTTTTTTTAAACTGTCGTTTTACACACATATGAGTTGGTATGCTGTGAAACTTGTTCACCGTAAAATTGATTTTTTTATAGATATACACTTTAGTGATATAAGTTACACCCTTTAATAATATAAGTCACACACTTCAGTTATCACTACGACACTCTTTACTATAATATAAGTCACACCCTTCACTTTTATGAGTAATACTCTTTATAGTAAAAAGTCACACACTTTACAGTAAAAAGTTACACACTTTAGTAATATAAATCACACTCCTTAACCAATTTCACCGTAAAACTTGTTCACACTATATTTTACCCACACATATATGTCTATATCTACATTTTTTTTCTTTTGCATTGTATATTACCGTTGACAATTAGCATATTTACATATAATTTTTCTCTTTTACTTTTTCTAATGAAGCCGTTGGACACACAAATATATATATACATATTAATTTATTGTACTATTTTTTCATGAAAAATACATTTAATAATTATTAAATTAAAATTTTAATATTAATTATAAATATTCATTTTATTTAATTATTTATACAAATTAATATATTTAAAAATAAAATAAAGTTAAAAATTATTGAATTAAATAAATATTGAATGAATTAGGTGATGTGGATAGTGGGGTCCTTGAATAGTAATATTTGTACCTGAGATGATTGGGGAGTAGAAGAGTAAATTGTTAGGTATAATTTGTTTTTGACGTGGCAGCTGCGACAAAAATTTGTACCTGAGAATGGGTACATGAATGGGGATGCTCATAGAGATAGTAGTGTTGCTCAAAATTATTTGCAGTCCTTTTGGCGTGGATTTATAATGCAAGCTAATATACTTTCTCATTGATATTCTTAAAAAGTTACCATCTCCATCCTAAAGTTATTTACCAAAATTTTTTATTTTTTTATTTTTTTACACGAATTTTAATATGAAAGGAGTAGCATTTAAAGTGATAAAATAATTTTTGGTTAAGAATATTGTAGTCATTTCTACTTTATTACTAAGTAGATGACTCTTTGTAGGTAAAAGTAATGACATGAGATATAATTTTGAGATATTAGGAGGAGATAGTTGAAAAATGATGTAATTGCTTTCTTGCCTTTTATGAAAAGAGATATATAAGTTTGGCACGAACTTTTTAAGAAAAAAGAGTAAATAATTTTGGGACGGAGAGAGTATGAATTTCAATCTTATTCATGTATTTATTTTCTTGATTTTTTTACTATAATATATATGCATCACAATTGATCTTATTCACGTGTAGTATATGTAGTGCAATATTAAATGTTTTCACCGTCTCATAATAATTTGTACATTTTTTTATTCGAACATTCCATAATAATTTGTACAATCCAAAAATAAAAAGTCCTTCATAAATTTTATCCTCAAAATATTCACAACTAGTGTTAAACCCGCGTATTACGCGGACTGAAAGAAATTTCTTACGTGTAATTAAGTTAATTTATTTTTCATATATTTAGTTATTTATGTACTCCTTCCGTTCCATAACACATTGAGTATTTTTTTTATTAATTGGGATGCTCCACAACATTTTGCATACTTAAAAAATGAAACTTCTCATTAAACTTCACCCTCACAATATTCACATAAAATGTCATTACTTTTGGGACCTACACATACACTCAATTAAACTACTTTATATACTTTATACATAAAAATTTATAAAATTACTCACCAAGACTCTTCTCATTATATTTTTTTCTTAAAGTACGTGCCCAAAGATCCCCGCAATGTGTTGTGGAACGGGGGAGTATTTTTTATTGTAAAAAATGATAATGTAATCTAAATATGCTGAGATTTTACATATCATTATACTTTATTTTTCTATAATAAACAAAATAGTTCACAATTTTATATTTCAAAATCACAAATTTTGAATGACTTCTTTATAAACATTTGTTGTATATTTGCCGAGTTTCACATCAGAACTAAGAAATATGATTTTCCATCTTCTTTTACTTTTGACTTTAGAGGCTGCAACATATAGTTGTCCGTGTATGAAAACCGGCTTTGGAAGATACAAACACGCATTAGACAACAATTGACCGACTTTTATTTATCGCCACCACAACAAATAACATAATTGAAAATTGTCTCCACTTTAACTTTAAAGGCATTGTTTGGTCCGAATTATTATGTTAATATGTAATATAAAAATTAAAAAATACTTAAATTTAAAACTTAATTGCATGTACTTTGTCAAATAATTGATCTTCCTTAAAATCCTTTATGATTCGATCGGGATTCATCTTAAATACTCGACAAAGGATGTCAGACCTATCTACGTAATTTAGTTCTTTCACATTCGATTTAATAATCTAGCGGTCTTTGGTCATTTGAGGTTGCATGTAATCATGATTTATAAACTCAGGTATGAATAATGCTTGTATATTGTCATATCATCATGTAAGTTTTGAACCATGTACCTGGACCCCCGGTAAATGACGATGACATGAATCTTTCACTTATTGAAGATGATTGAATAATACCTCGTTCCACTACACTTTCTATATTGCATACTTTTCTAATATGAGTTTAACCTGGTTCTTCCTCACATATCATACTCTCTTAGACTCTATCATGGTATACGAATCCACCATAAATTATTGGAAAAGACTTCTCGATATAAATAAAATTGTAGGTTCATTCTATTGTTCATGTAATCTGAATGCAAAGAACTCAAACATAGTTAATCTCACTTTTTTTCTCGAGGTAAATTCTACATCATTATGAACAACATCAAATCTATATCCATCTTCACCATATGAGAATAAAAGAGGAAAATGCAATGGACATACTATGGATGAAATTCACTTATTTTGTTTTAATTTTCCATCATACGTATGAAGAATCACGTCTCTTTTTATCATATTCACATCAATGTTACCTGGAATAAGAGCTGTAACCTCTGGTATTGCTGGAAGGTTATGTGTTGTACCATTCGTTGATCTTTTCTCAACTAACCTCATACTCAATGATAGTTCTTGGCCAGATTGAAACCGCTTTGTTGCATTTTGGAATTGAATTGCAAATGGATAGAAATGATCAATCATTGTTCTCAGATCAACAACAATCACGTCATCCAATCTTTTGGTTTTGTCCTTATTTGGCGCACTGTTCAAAATCATTGATTTATTCCTTTAGAACTATTCAAGTAGATTAAAAAAATAATATTGTGCAATTTATTTACTGCATAAATTTAATAAAAAAATATTTAAATATAATATTTAAAAAATTAAATATAAAAAATAAATTAATGCAAATATTTTTATAGTAACTAATAAAATAAAATTATTTGATATAATAATTTTTATTTATTATACTTTTACATTACTTAATTATACCTAAGCAATCTCTTTTGAAATTTGGCCAACTAATTAATTTTCACAATTTTTGTTACTACATCAAATTAGCCATAATAAGTATGCAATTTATATCTATTAATTAATTATAAGTATCTGATTTATTTATTTTTGAATAAAAAGCATTTACATTTATTAATTTTACATTGCCAATAAATTTGTATTTTTATTTCAACATTAATTGTACCAATTTATATATTTAATTACAAAATTATTTCATAATTATAGCAAAAAATAAAGTATTAATTCATCATGAATTAGATAACTTAACAATAATTGTACATTAAAATTAAATTTTGCAATTTTTATATAAACATTAATTATACCAATTTATATGTTCAATTTAAAAGTTTCTTTGTAATTATAGCTAAAAAAAGTATTAGTTCATCATGAATGAGATAACTTAACAATCATAATGGAGGAATTTTAATATTAAAAATTGCAAAGATGGATATATTAAAGTAGAAAAAAATCTTTCATAATTATCTAATGTTTTTGAATTAGGATTAAAGATTAAATCAAATAAATTTAAATAATTAATAAAATAATATAAATAATAAATTATATCACTTAATTATATTATCAGAATTTTTTGAATCAAACAAAATTACATTTATTATTTGTACATTGACAATCAATATTAAAATTTGTACATAAACATTAATTATATAAATTTGTACATTCAATTAAAAAAAAATCTCTGTAATTATAACGATAATATATATATATATATATAGTTCATTACAACTAATATGACTTAATAAAAAAAATTCCTGTAACATTAATTATAAATGCAATTTTTTTTCAAATTCAAAAAATCTTCAGTAATAATCGAATATTTTTTAATTAAGATAAAAAAAATAAGTCAGATAATTTTAAATAATTAATAAAATTATATAATAAATAATCAATTATATCAATTAAATAAGTATAAACTTCGATTTTTTTAGAATAACAACAAAATATTAAAAATATCATAATGAATTTTAGTTTTTAAAATTTAAATGATCGATACTTTACTATTAAAAAAAATACTAAAATAACCAAACATGATAATATAAAATATATATATAATTAAATATGTAATTAATTGTTTCTCTTAATTTGTATGTTTAAATACCTTATTAAGAAAAAAAATCATTTCTTTATTTAATATCAGATTATTTACATTTACGAATATTTTGAAATGCGCACATAAATTAAAATATTTAGATAAATTTGACCGAGAAATTATGTTCAATTAGTCGTTACATATTTTTCATAAAGAAATATTTATCTAATTAAGTGTAGTTTGACTTTGTATATATGATTATTAATTTATTATCAATTATCATTAATTAGACATTAAATATAATTAAATTTATATTAGAAAAGAATCAAATTAATATTCATCTACAATTCTGCAAATAAATTTAGAAATAATATTTGCAATTTTAATATCAATATTAATTATACCAATTTATAAGTTCAATTTAAAATTTTCTTTAGTAGTTATAGCGGAAAAGAAAGTATTAGTTCATCATGAATGATATAACGTAGTAATCAAATTGGAGGAATTTTCGTGTAACATTAAAAATTTCAAAGATGGATATATTCAAGTAGAGAATTTTTTTTCATAATTATCGAATGTTTTCGAATTAATATTAAAATAAAATAAAATAACTATAATTAATAATTAATAAAATAATATAAATAATAAATTATATCACTTAAGTATATTATTGGAATATTTTGAATCAAGCGCAATTACATCTTGCAACCAATATTGAAATTTTTACATCAACATTAATTATATTAATTTATATATTAATTAAAAAAATTGTTCTGCAATTATAGAGAAAAAAATATATATATAGTTCATCACAACTAATATACCTTAATACAGAATTTTCATGTAATATTAATTATATGCTTGAATTTATTTCAAATTAAAATAATCTTCAATAATTATCAAATATGTTTTTAATTAAGATACAAAATTAAGTTTGATAATTTTAAATAATTAATAATATTATATAAATAAATAATTAGTTATATTCATTAATTAAGTGTAAATTTTGAAAAATTTTTTAGAATATCAATAAAAAAATTAATATATCATAATGAATTTTATTTATTTTAAATTTAAATGACCTGTAGTTTTCTATTAAAAATTAATACTCCATTAAAAAACTACTAAAAGAACCAACCATGATAATATAATATATAAAATTTAGTTCTTTTAAATTAAATATGTAATTAATTGTTCCTTTTAATTTGTAAGTTTAAATAACTTATCCAAAAAAAATATACTATATAATTTGTTTGTCTAATATCAGATTATTTACATTTATGAATATTTAGACATGCATACATAATTTTAAATATATAAATAAATTAGATCGAGAAATTATGTTCAAATAGTCGTTACATATTTTTCATAAAAAATATTGTTATAATTAAATATAGTTTGACTTTGTATATTTGGTTATTAATTATCATTAATTAGACATTAAATATAGTTAAACCTATGTATAGAAAACAAATTCAAATTAATATTCATCTAAAATTCTGCAAATAAATTTGATTTTAAAAAAATATTAATTGATACTCCTATTAAATATAATACAGTATTAAGAAAGGCTTGACTATTATTAATGTAAGAACTATAATAACTTATATGTTCTATCAAATTTTAGTAAAAATTCAAAGCATGTCTCCAATAATAAATATTTGATTAAATAATTGCATAATTTAGGACTTAAATCTTGCAAATTATCAATAACTTTCCAAATCAACATATATCCTCCATAATTTTCGGTGTTTAAAATGTCAAACACCCTTAAAAAATTGTGCAAAAAAAATGAATTTCAGTCCTATCATTTGAATTTAAGATATTTATAGGATTATTTAATATATTATCATAACAAAAAATAAAATACTTCAAATTAATATTCATCTAGGATTTTGCAACTATATTTAGAAGTAATTTTTTTTAATTTTTTTTTATAATGATTCAGAAACTAAAAATATTAAAATTTAATCGGATATAAAATTTTAACTTTAATGGTTATTATAATTTTTAAGACATGGGTATGCTGGCAAGGATTTATCTATTTGTGACCCCCAAAAAAAATTGTATTTAAAATTAAAGAAAATTAAAATATTTTTTTTATCAAATTTTAGTTTACATCTTAATTTTAAATAATATTTCTAAAAAATTAAAAGATTTAAAGTAATTTATGGAATGTACCAAATAATTGGAAAGATGTAATTAATTATCGAATCAATTTTAAATGGAATGTACCAAATAATTAGAAAGATGTAATTAATTATTGAATAAATTTTAAATGGTAAATTATTTAACTATTTATTATAATTTTTATCTTCTTGCATCATTTATAGAATTTACCAAATAATTAGAAAGATGTTATTAATTATCAAATTAATTTTAAATTTAAAGTTGACTAATTATGCTTGAATTGTGGATTTCATTAATTACACGATTAATAAGATTTTTTTTAAATAATGAATTTCATTAGATATTAGTATGCACTAATATGATAGTTTACGAAATTGCAAAAAGAAATAAAAAATCATGCTTATTTTAAAACAATATCAAGATATCATGAACTTATTAGCCATTTTTCTAAATAAAAAATAAAAAATCCTGCTGCCATGCCAGCAGAAAATTGCTATAAAACACCCCCATAATTGAATTCAAAACTTAGAAAAGTCGTACAAATATCTAAAATAAAAATTATTGATAACATTTAAGAAACGTGAAAAACATCGTAAGATTTTATTTAATTAATGTATTTCATTAAATATTTTTCTAAAAAAATTTAGTATGCACTATAAAAAAGTATTAGATAATGAATTTCATTAGATAGATATGCACAACGAAATAATTAAAATATTTTATAAATATTTTATTAAATATCTTTGAATATACAATGGAAAGAATGCAATCGAACATTAGATGTAACTAAATGTAACAATAATTTATGAAACTTTTACAATGATCTTTGAATAAGATCGATATAAATATAATCATGTCCTCATCTTCTTAGTAGAAAAATAAAATCTTCATATAATCTCTTCTTTATCGACATATAATATTCTCGATTTTTATTCAACCTGCAAAAAGTATATATAAAAATTAAATAAGATTAGTAATCTAAGATAAATAAGAAATCATGAAATATTATGAGAAAAAAATATATTGTTCAAGAAATATTGTGAGAGAAAACCTTTAAATAACAATAATAAAATACATAATGAATAAGAAAAAAATGAATGAAATAAGAACAACAACAAAACACATAATGAAATCAAACAATTACCTAGAAAAAAAACGATATAAGAATAATTTAATGGATTGAAATAATAAAAAACAAAAAAATATGATCAGAGATTAGAGAGGATACCGTATGAAGAGCAGATGAAGAAGATAAAATGAAGAGAAATCGCAGACAAATGAGAATGAGAAAAAAATGAATGAGAGAGATCACAATTTATAGAAAATAGAAGATAAAATCAACGGTTGAGATCAAAACAACACTCTAAATTAATGAGATTAGAAGATTTGAATTAGAAGAATATGGCTTTGCCACATCATTGCCACATCATTTTATGACTTGCCACATCATCTTATAGAGATTTTGCATTATAAATATTATAGATGTTTACACAAAATGTCATCACTTTTGGTCTCACACATGCATACAATTTAACTCATTTCTTTATTTTATATATAAAAATTTATAAAATTACCATTCAAAATTCTATTCATTACTACATTTTCTTATTTCTTATGCTCACCATATGGTGCAAATTATTTCAGAACGGAGGGAGTATATTAATATTAAATAGGAAAAATTAATAATTGAAGTTATATTTAATTATATCAATATTTTAGTCACGGGTTATGGATTATTGGCTATAATTTGTAAAATATAATATGAAAATGGCTAAACATATAGTTGATTCCTTATAAACACCAGAAGTTCACTGGTATTCACTTCCGAAACACCAATTATTTTTTAAAATTTGCAGAGATTAATGTTCGGTCTATATATAAGTATTTGTATTAGTTAATCATATAAATGAATTAATTTAATATTTTTCTACGAGTTCAACCTTTAAGATGAGATGAAATTATTTTATAGTATTAGAGTCTTTGGCTGACGTCCACGTTCTGAATTCAAACCCTGCTGACAACAACTCTACCCATATTAAATTATACACTTATTGAGTTTCTTAATTGAGCTACAAACTAGCACAAACTAACCTCTTTTAAAATGTTAGCACACAAATTAGCATTCATCCTTCTAAAATATTAAGTGTGATGTGTACCTCATTTAGAAAAAACTAGCTTATGAGAGGGTGTGTCGAACCATAAATACACGCTCCATCAGTTAAATATAATTGAGACACATTTATATAAAACGGTCTTACGATAAGACACGGTATAATTTGAACATTGACGCTTTAACACTTGTGAAAAGTGAATAATGATTTGTGTTAGGTGACCGTATCATACAAGTTTTTATCAATATAATTATAATTATCATAGGACAAATCCAACTCTTTAACACAAATTAAATATGCGTGTATAACAAATTCAGTCTAATCGTTGCCACACAACAGTATCGCTATCTTATCAAGACACATTGCTTTCAAACATATATAATAGTTACATCCCCTTTCTTTTTATCCCTATACAAATTAATTTTCATTGCAGTGTGTCTAGTGTGAAAATTTTCATGTATAAAAAAATTATAAAATTGCCCTAAATCATGACTTATTCGGGTCGGGTGAATCATCTACACCCTAAACACTAAACAATGAATTTAAATAATGACCTATTCGGACGGGGTGAACCATAAACCACTCGGGCGAGTGAACCATGAACCACTCGACTTTGTCTTACCTTCACCATATATAGAATTTGTTTATAAATAAAAGTTTTTTCATGTATGCAAATTTTTATACTAGACTTTGTCTTTTCTCATTGTTAAAATTCTCAAAATTAAAAAGACGTCGACCACATTGATTTTTGGTTTTTTTGTTTTTCCTTTCTATATGAGAAATGAAATGATACTAAAAATATATAAATAAAGAGCTTAGGATACTGATTTTTTTAATACTAAATTAATATTTTTAGAGAAAGCTTGTAAATTGAGATGTAAAGTGACATGTTTGTTCCCTTTCTTAGACTTGCAACACCCAAATATTCTAAACCTTTTTTCATCCTCACGCACATGTGCAAATATTCACCTTTACCTTCTTTACAAGATTGAGGGGTTAGCCCAAAAAATCTGCTTAGAAGACCACATATGAAAAAATCAACTTTAAACAAGAAGCATCCCATGTCACGTGTTCCACACAAGTTGTGTGTATATATGTAAAATTCAGCATTTGTATAATTAGTGAAGAAACGTTATAACTAAAAATTTATAAATCCTGTTTCGAAAAAAAAATAAAAAAATTATAAATCCCAAAGGTTGGTCAAGTGGTGTAGGCTTAAGATTTAACAGTATGCTCCTCTCTATATCTTAAGATTCATCAATTCTTGAAATGGGACCCCCATACTGTAGTTTTCTTCCTGGCCAAGTTTGGGGACCCCTAAGAAAAAGTGGGTTATGGTCTTTCAAACTAATCGATCTTTAAGTCAGATACCGAGTTATAAAAAAAAAAACTAACTAAAAGTTTAGGATATTGCAATTCAAAGACCACTACTTTACACAGACATATATATGCATTATGCACATACACATTTCACATTTGAAGATGGAAAATAAAATTCAGGAGTAGATGTGCGTAAATGGCTAAGTCAGGCTTCTAGTTGAAAAGGCTGGATATGGTATATAATAATTGTCACAAGTTACTGAGTTAGGCTCAAGTCTTATATGTTATATGTAATAGACATTTTAGTATGCTTATGGCTGACCTTTCTAATAAATGTGTGTGTTCTATAGGTATATTTAAAGCATTTGAATTAAAGTCAACTTCATCTTAATCTCGAATTTGAGGGTAATTATGTCAATGTTGATTTAAAGATTTATATGATGTATTCTATTTTTTAGCAAGCTTAAAAGACAGAGGCGTAAGTCTGACCTGTATAATCGAGTAATCATCCATCTACGTATTGAAGAATATATCATTAATAATTCAAGAGTTCTTTTTAAATAATGAGCATTTTTTTAAAAAGAATCGTGGTCATGATAAAACTAGCTAGTACTACAAACGTTATCTGATCAAGTGTGTGTAAATATACATACATGTTGCATTTTAATTTACTTTTTTAATTGATGGACACATTTTAATTTCAAATCTTGGAAGGCTTTTGTTTTAGCCATCATGAATATATAAAACCTGGTGTCAGAAAATCGTAAAGAGTCACAGCTCAATTTTTTGTACAAAATTAATCAAAATTTAGACATCTTTTTTTCAGTCTTTTTACTTCCTTTTAGTCTCGTATCTTTATGCCCAAAGACTCATCATTCACATATATAAACGGTAAAAAGAAAAAGAATCCAAGTCAATACCACTTTTTCTTTGGCGCTAATATTCAAATTTCCTGAAAACGCTATTTTATTTATTCAAATCCTACAAAAGATGTAAGATTCCTCTACTATAAGATAACAATACATAATATATGGATGATATTGACATTGTAGAGAATCAATAGCCAAAAATTTTCGGTTTATGACCTCACGGTCAAAGATTTCACTAGTTTCATTGCAAAAGGGCAACAAAAGCTGTCCAAATTCATATTAATTTCATTACACTCCAAAAATATTTGACCGACTAAACATTTCATTTCATTCCCAACTTCTCATCATTTTTATTCTCCAAACATAAAATGTGTGTGTTTTTCAGAAATTTTATTTTGATTCCTATAGAATATCGTGTATCTTGGAATTTGGATGTCACTAAATATGGAGTAACAAAATAACATTGGCATGATCATATATATCTACCATTTTTTAAAAATAAAAAATTCCACTAACCGCAACAAAATAATACTAGCAACATCACCTTACAAATATCTTCCAAGAATATATATATATATATATATATTATCAATAACCGACACTCACGTAAATTATGTCACACTTAGATGACATATGAGAAAATCGATCATGAAGCTATATTGAAATGAGATCTTTTGAACAAGTTCAAACACAAATCCGTATGACATCAACTCAAAATAGTGTTAAGTGTCGGTTTGTAAACACAAGTACAAAGGTACGTAGAAGCATTTTTACGTCAAAAAAGCTGAAAGGGTGTTTATCTCAACATGATAAGGTAGAAGCATTTTTTTTAAAAGTAAGAGAGTGTTTTGAACCATTTGAAATTTGAAAACAATGAGAATCACTCATTAAAGTGAAAAGTTGTGAAGAAACTACTTCAAGTAAAAGTGCTTCTGGACCCAAATAATCAATTGCAAACACTCCCTAAATGTGACCCAAATTTTAAAAAATATAAGGGCTTCCACAATTTGAGTTTGTGATTGCAAACAAGAGTCTAACAGTTTAAAAAAACAGTTTCTACCCAATTTTGTTTAGTTTGCAACAGGTTGTAATACCCGAATGCAATGTGGGACCCAACAAAAATCTTAGTTGTATTACTGTATCTCACAAGTGAGCGACACCTATCAATTTTCACTGTGCATGTAATTTGTTTAGTCAAAACTTTGGAAACTAACAGCTTACTGCAAAACATTTCTTGCTTTTTCTTCTACTTTAGCAATCATTTTTATATCTTTTGGTAGACCATTAATTTTACTGATTTCTTGGTATTTGGATATGAGCTAAAGAAACTTTTTTCTTCAGGAAATGGCCCCCTACTTATAATCATCATTAATGTTTCCGTTTCTTCAAACATCAGAACTGTAAAACATGGAGACAGTCCAGATTGAATTTGATTGGTAGCTTTCGATCAAGAATTATCATTGCTAAAATAATGGTTAACATACTTAAGTCTTCCACTTTATTTAACTTAATTAAATTTAGATGATTCCAATCCTCACATTCATAATCTTTAATTTAACAATCTTGTCAATATGTACTTGAGAGTTGGTAGTATATATTCCCCTTGTTTCATTTTTCCTCCTTTAATTTCTTTTTGGTGAATAAGTTGTGCGTTGAATTTCGCTTTTGAAAAAGTCATGTTTATTTCTCTTTGTCAGTAAATACATATGGGTTCCTAGTGTTTGAAGAATAATTTAGAAATCATTCGGTTTATATACTCTCTTTTTTTATAAAAATAAATCATTGTTTTTTTTTTCAACTAGTTATCCGGCTAAAAAATCGATAAATGTGGGGACCAAAACCTACCATCCACTAGCGAACCCCACTTCAAACCCGAACATAGCTTTGTTCTGTATAAACTGACTCATCTCAAATAGTTAATCGCACCTAAGAGTTTTTGAACCCGAGACTTAGATAGAAAAATAACTCATACAGGTTAACAACATACATAGCAAGAAAGTTAAGTTTTACTAGTACGAAATTAGGGCGGGGCTCAATTTGGAGTATAAATGGAAAATCATTATCATTGGGGTATAAATTTCTCGACTTGACCGCAAATACACGATGATAATAATTCCCAAGATTTCATTAACGGATTAAAATTCAAAATCATTATCTATTGAATAATTCTCAATATCATTTCTATCGAGAAATTCCAATCAAACACCCCTAGATAATAAAAATCACAGCTCATCCGTGACGACAAAAAATACTCTAGGTACCTTTTTTATGTTTGAAAAAAGAAACGGGGAAGAATATCATCATATCATGTGTAATTTTTTGGTTGAATTTCTATTTAGGTCCTTTAAAAGTTGAGTTTCTATATAAATTATCGTTCGTTTTGTCCGGGCTCATTTTTCTCAATTCAACATTTGATTTTTTTTTTCTTTTTTTCAATTCAAGAGTCAAGACCCGATAAAAAAATTTCACTTTCCAAATTAAAATAATACAAAATGATAAAAATAAAATTAGAGATGTACGTCATTTTCAATTGTCAATCTTGTATGACTTGAATTGAAAAGGAAAAAAAAATCCACTAGTCTTGAATTGAGATAAAAATAATTAATACAGAAGTTGAACTAAGAAAATAAATAAAAACAAGACCCTGAATATAGACATTTTTAGTGTGAAAAATTGTTGATATCCAGAAGGCTGTGGAGTACATTTCAATTTTATTTTTAACAGATTGTAGTAAGGGTTGAAGTACTCCTTATTTGGTGGGTATAAACTGTTTTTTGATAAAAAAAATAAAAGATGAAACCCCATATAAAATTCTTCCGGAAGAAAAAAAGAAAGACAATCTAGACGATATTTTCTCTCTTACATTCTAGGATGCAAAGAAAAGGAACATATGATGTGAGCAATGAATGAGCTTCCATTAGACTGAAGAGAAAAATGTCAAAATATCAAATACAAAGCATCACCAGTTGAATTGTATATATGCAAATTACAGATAGATAAATGACATTCAAGCCCACCTCGTGGAGAAGATGAAGGAACTGGCTCAAACCTCATCTATATTATCCTGTATAAACACACAAGAGATACAAGTATTAGATCTTTGATTTAGTGAATGAGCCATGGGAATGATGGGGTTTGGAGGATTCAGATGTAAAATCCCTTGAAGGTGTTAGGATGATTTGATTCTGTAACAAATTTAAATATTTTCGAGCAAGTTTGGTAATTTATTGAATTCATGGAGTCATTCAAATCCTATTCTCAGATCATTCTTTGATCCAAATGCAACCTAATTTTCTTGATTTGGATATCGCGACTCAAGCATCTACCACTGACCAGTTGCAAAATGCATACAATTTTCGGCAACAGAAAAGATTGCTCAGAGAGAGATTAATTATCACATCCAAACTTTCTAAGGCTTCAGAAAACTAGCTTGAATTTATTATTTTAAAAAAAAAAAACCCAGATGCTTCATGAACAAGTCAAATATGCATATATTTTATTTTGAAATTTGCAGCGGGAAGAAATAGGTACGACTTTTGCTTAAAACAGAAAATTCAAATCCTGATGCAAAAAATTCATAAAAATAGAATAATAGTAACATAATAATAAAGTAACTGTAAAATCTTTAAAATAAACTCTGGATATCTAAACTTTTCTAATCATAATAGTTGTCTACTTGCATATCGGAGGTCCAAAGGGTGAGATTGTCCCTTAGAAGCTGCATGATAAGAGTGCTATCCTTGTACGACTCTTCACCCAAAGTGTCCAACTCAGCAATTGCTTCTTCGAATGCCTGTTCAGTAGTAACATAAATAGATTTTCAATTTCATGTCTAAAAGGAACTCCCAGTAAAAAAAATTATGAACTTCATAGAGGTTCAACACAAACATAGTATAGATATTAAAGGCAGCAAATCAGTACAACCGAGGGATGTTGGTGGACACCACAACCACAAGACCTAGAGAGAATTATTACTGAATATTCTCACTAACAAATTGTTTTAACATGAACTATTGAGCTAATCTGGTGGCTTATTTAATTAACTCACCATGGTACAGTCATTAATTTTGCTTTCAACACGTTGCAAGAGAGTAGAACGAGTTTCATATACTATTCTAATTATGGGACATTTCATTTCAAATCAATCAAGGTGAACATAGAATGGAAATTTAATACATGACCTGTTTTATAGATGCAGAAATTGGGCTATATTAGTCAAGAAGAAATATTTTTAGGTCAACTTAGCATGTCCCTTATTTAAACTTCTATTTACTAAAACTGAAACCAACGCTGTAATTTAGAGAAAGAAAGACGGGGCAAAATATCAAAAACGATATTGATGATGAAAGGCAATATTTTATTTTTCCAAGTGTAATGACGATGAGTGCATGCAAACAGAAATTAACTCTACTGCATGAAAGATTAACTAACCTGTTTAGCCATGCTGCAAGCTTTCTCTGGTCCATTCAGAATTTCATAGTAGAAAACTGAGAAGTTCAGCGCCAAGCCCAACCGTATAGGATGTGTGGGTGCAAGATCAGCAAGTGCAAGATCCTGATTATGATTGATCACATGAATTAGTGCTCAATTAGACCAAAGAAAATTCAAATATGGCCAAAAAGCTTCTTTCGATTTTTATTTAGCAATATAATGTCTTGCATTAGAATTTTTTTGCGTAGATATTTAAGCTTAAAGCTTCAATGACACAATAATATTAAAGCTCGAACCATAACTATACACAGAAAATAAAACTTTGGAGGACGATTAGTTCTTCCAAGTCCTCCCAATTGAACTGCAAATATTTTCGAAAGGAGAAAATAGGCAATGTATAGAAGGCACAAGGCCTGAAACCTAATTGGGAATAATTGGGTGCACGCGCCATAACAGTGTTACATACACAATGTAAACTTGGTATAATAAGTGATTACCATAAGATATTTGATCACTTCAATTTGATTCACTGATAAATATCCTTCAACTTCTCAATAAAGTGAATAACTGCAACGTCATCAACCCACAAATAGTAAACGACAAACTTGGCATCTTAATCGGATAAATCTACATGCTTACCACCACATCCACAGGTTACAGTTCCTTCCATTCATAAGCAGAGTTCATTTAGCATTTTACTTCTTCACACACACTCCACATTCAACATTGTTTGATCAAAAATGGACATCTTCAATCAAAATATGCCTTTTCAAGGTAATTATGTGTTCAACATTAATGTAGTAGATTTGGGAAATGCTTGAATCTGGGTTATGCAGTTTAAAAGTTTCATTTTATTGAAACAATATCAAAACTTACTTGTCCAGCCTCCCAAGCCCCTGAACCAGAAAACCAAATCTTCCTTCCAGAATTTAAATTTAATTATAATATAAAAGCCTACAAATCTGACATTTAAGTGTTCAAGAATTTGAAGCTTCCAGATTGAGTGAGATACACTCAATCTTAAATATTTAGTCGAATTAAACTTGATCCAATCTTATGAAAATTGTTATTTCCCATCCCAACGAACGAACAGAGCCAAGAAAAAATAAAAGCAAAAAACAAAGGGACCACTCAGCCACCAATAGATATCGCGCGCGCGCAGATATTTGAGGGGAAAAAACAGATGGCT